>BROE01000026.1:9604166-9724585 GCA_036571765.1 Plecoglossus altivelis
TCCATCCATCCATCCATCCATCCATCCATTGTCTTCCGCTTATCCGGGGCCGGTTTGCGGGGGCAGCAGTCTGAGCAGGGAGGCCCAGACTTCCTTCTCCACACACACCTCCTCCAGCTCCTCCGGGGGGATCCCGAGGCGTTCCCAGGCCAGCCGAGAGACATAGTCCCTCCAGCGTGTCCTGGGTCTTCCCCGGGGCTGCCTCCCGGTAGGACATGCCCGAGGCGTCCAGGAGGCATCCGAAACAAATGTCCGAGCCCTCAGCTGGCTCCTCTCGACGTGGGGGAGCAGTGGCTCTACTTCGAGCTCCTCCCGTGTGACCGAGCTCCTCACCTTATCTCTAAGGGAGTGCCCGGCCACCCTGCGATGGAAACTCATTTCGACCGCTTGTATCCGCGATCTCGTCCTTTCGGTGATTACCCAAAGTTCATGACCATAGGTGAGAGTAGGAACGTAGATCGACCGGTAAATTGAGAGCTTTGCCTTCCGGCTCAGCTCCTTCTTCACCACGACGGCCGGTACAGAGGCATCCCTGCAGCCGCTGCACCGATCCGCCTGTCAATCTCACGTTCTGTCCTTCCCTCACTCGTGAACAAGACCCCGAGATACTTGAACTCCTCCACTTGAAGCAAGGACTTCCCAACCACCCGAAGGGAGCAAGCCACCTTTTTCCGGTCAAGAAAGACCCACTCCTTGAACCTTAACGTGGTGAAGGGGTTTGAGTGCCTGGATGATCCTAGGAGCTATGTTGTCGGGGGCAATAAGCCCCTGGTAGGGTCTCCCAAGGCAAACTGGTCCTAGGTGACTAGCCAGACTAAGCCGGTTCACCAAACCCCCTATGATGCCCCAAAAAAGGAGATTCGCCACGTCTCCCAGAGTGGCGTTACCGGGGCCCCACCCTGGAGCCAGGCCTGGGGTGGGTGCTCGCAGGCGAGCACCTGGTGGCCGGGTCTTTGCCCATGGGACCCGGCCGGGTATAGCCCGAAGAGGCGATGTGGGATCACCTTCCTGCAGGCCCACCACCCACAGGAAGGACCCTAGGGGGACAGTGCAGTGTGTTTTGTGCGGTGGTCAGGGGCAGGTGCCTGGACGACCGAGGCCATGCACACGGTCTCTAGCGCTGGGGACATGGAATGTCACCTCGCTGGCAGGGAAGGAGCCCGAGCTTGTGCGGGAGGTAGAGCCGGAGTTACCGACTATATATTGTCGGCCTCGCCTCCACGCACAGCCTGGGTTCCGGATCCATTATCTTCGAGCTTGACAATTATTTTGGGGAAAATCGCTCATTCTAAAAATGTTCAGTGGTAGCGATCATTGCCAGTAACCATGCAAAAAATTAGACCTTTATAACAGGCTCATGAGACTGCTAACCAAAAGAAAGGGGAACCCACTTGTGCAGCAGCAAAAAAAGCCTTGATTTATAGGTGCAGAGCGAAAATAAGACTTTTGGCTAAGGTACTAATGCTGAGGGCTCACTGACCACTGCGTGACTAACTAGAATATTGTATGTGTAGTTGACGCGAACTGATAATGTGATGTTATGCTAGCAGTACAGTCCCATATTCTACAAACTAGACCTTTTGGCAGAAAAAGGTACTAGACTCCCAAGTATATTTTGAGGTTCACTGAGTTCATTCATTCAATTTGTAGAAATTGTGCCAAATTGAGAAGCATTTTTGTTGTGATGTGAAAGGATCCATTTCCTACATACCATACAATAACTACATATATTCATATATAATATGTTATTACTTGTTTACTTGTCAGGTGACCTTAGGTGTTTTAAAAGGTGCTGTTAAATAAAATATATTTTTATATTATATGGGATTTGGGTCATATCGCACAGCTCTAACCTTAGGATTCATGATGCCCTCCTGCTTGAAGCGAGCATAGAACATATCCATGGAGAAGACTTCACTCCATAAGTAGCCATAGTACTGGGCATCATACCCACCAGCCAGATGGCCAAATGTAGCTGGCATGTTAGTCCCTAAAGAGTGCAATGGGTAAAGAAGACAACAATTTTGATCACTACTTCCACATGTAATTCAACGGAAAAAAACGTTATCCTCTTCACAATTTTAGTGCTCATGCTGCACTAGACCACAGAAATGTGTGTACATGCACACATGCTTGTCCCTCTGACCTGCAGAGGCGGGCACTCCTAGGATCTCCTTGCACAGTCTGGCATACTCCTCAGCTGGGTCCAGACCATTCTTGGTGTGCAGTGCCTGGTCCACCTTGGCAAGTACAATCTGCCGCAGGTTAAACAGGCCTAGGAGGATAACAAATTAGTGAGTTCATCTGTTAATATATAAACATTGTCGGTTAAGTACTTAAATATAACACCTGGCAACTGACAAAAATCATCATGGCCATACTCTCCCCCCGTAAGGGACTACTTTCTCAGCACAGCCAGATTCCTGTAAACCCACTACAGTATAAACACATCAGCAGTGCTGTTTGCTATCAGATTATTGCTGGTTCCTCCTGCATTGTGGAATGAATTGTGAAAATGGCAAATGCTATCCTCAGTTCTTTCATGCCTCGCAAAAGCAGTAAGGTAGAATGAGTTGACAGGATTCAACCATCAACTGTTTGTTTGGTAGCTAGTAACGGATGCTAAGAGAATGTCACTTCAATCAACATCGAGTCAAACGTAAATTATTTAACTTGCATTAGGTATCATGATCAAATCAATTCAAATATGAGACAGCACCCATTCTTCTCTAAACTTCCAACCTTTCCTCCACTGGGTTTGATTGAAAGGGGTTTCAACAACATGAGCCAACAAGAAAGACTAAGGCAATTGGCTGAAACAGCATTGTTGGGGAAAAGAGCTGTGTGTTGTTAAACAACTCTCAGTGGTCCATATAAATGTACACATCAGCTTTATAGGTAGACAAGTTTTTTTGCTGCTGCTCAACAACAAAATTGGACATTCCAAAGTACCAGATAATCGGCAGATCTGTTGCTAGTTGCTACGTGAGAATCTGTGACCAGGGGAGGTAAAACCTCGCCTAATCTAGCAAAATAAATCACTGAATTGGAAACCTTGATCCAATAAATCTCTTGATTGTGCATTTGTCTCATCCAAACACAAATACAACAAATCGCATAACTTAAACCCTAACTCGACCGAAGCACAAGAAGTTGTTTTTTGATTGGAAGTAAGTAAATCAAATCAACATATTGACATCTGTAACTGATGTGGTAGCTGTGCACTGGAATAAACTTTTGCGGATCAGTAAAAAATGTACAAGAACTTTCCAATAAATAATCAAATGACCCAACTAGTTTATAGACACTTAAAAAAGGTTATGCTACCTACAAATGTCATTTTGAAGTAAGAGAACCATTTATGATTCACCCACCAGTATTGGCTAGTCGGGACTTCATGAGTTTGTCCAGCAGGTCATCGGGTATGGGCTTGCCGGTCTTGTAGTGTTTGGACATGCGTTGCAGTGGCTCCTTCTCCCACACCCAGTTCTCCAGCATTTGAGAAGGTGCCTCCACAAAGTCACGCTCTACATGGGTCCCACTGAACATGGCATAGTCTGTCTGAGGGGGATAAGAGGCAAGAAAATTAGGACACTGTTCCAAATCCTTTTCCTGAAACATCTATTGCCTCTTCAACTCAGCAGCAGATAGGTCATGGCAAATTAAAGTACAGATTTTTTTCTTCTTCTTAGTTTTAATATGTTTGTCTGAATAAATGCATACAATAATAAACAAGTTACTGTAAATGTAAAGTGACAATTTGTTCAACCAGAGATTAGAGAAGTCAAATGATCTTTCAACTACATATTTGAACTGGCAAGTAAACAAAGATATGATGCACATGTTATTCAATATAAGCATGTTGGGGTTGGTCTTATTTGGTCAAACAAACTACCATGTCACAGAAAGAAATTCAAGAAGCCAAATTAATGGATCATTACAGTAAAGCACTATGAATGTATGACCTGAAAATAATCTAAATCAGTATGTGGTCATCAATGGACCAGATCAGGATGCCTAGCTCTGTGGAAGCCTGATAATGACCATTCACTAGAATGGGTGTGCGGTAGCAGGGAAACATATAAAGATATAAACATATAAGGGACAATGGCCCCTGAGGATCAGGATTGCCCAACCCTAGTGTATACCGTGCAACATTGCACGCCATTCAGTTATGAACAAAACATCAAATCCAAAATTTCTAGTTCTTAAAGATTTCAAACCACACATGCACAGAATTCCTGCCATGGTAGTTAGATTGTACTTGTGACAACTCCTGGAATACTAACAAATGTAAAGACCTACATATTATTTTCATTATTTAGAAAATGAAAATACTTATTCCAATTATGCTACACCAAGTTTTCTCGAGTGTCTCTCCTGACCTGAGCGCACAGCTGGTGCATGACATGGCCAAACTCATGGAAGTAGGTCTCCACCTCATCATGTTGCAGCAATGAGGTGGCATCGGCCGTGGGCTTGCTGAAGTTTGCAACCATAGCTGCAACAGACATTTGCCGGGTACCATCGGGCAGCAGACAGCCAGGTTGCAGGCCAAAGCAAGCAGCATGGCCATACTTGCCCTCTCTTTAATGGAAACAAAAAATAATGCAAGGATGGTTAATTTATGACTTAAAAGCCTAAGAAGGCTAAATAGATATTCTTTCCAATACCACACAATCTTTTTTATAAAGTTCTGTATTTGAACATGTTTCACCAGCTAATAAATTGTCTCCATTTTAGAGCTTAGATCAGGCCCCCAAAAAATCAAGCCTGACCCTACCCGAGCACGTTGAGTACAAGCCCGACCTGGCCTGACACATTCACTGTAATTATGAGACCAAGCCTGATTTAAACCCGACCATTTGGGCCGTGTTAATACGACAAAGAAGAAGCATGTAAACTGCGTTATTTGTTTATTCAGAAATAATTAGATCGTAAATGGATCTGAAATTCCGAATGAAGAAACACAAAAAAAGGCGAGCAGGGTGCCACATTTAATGCACGAGACAAACCCTAACCCTGCTGTCCGATGAGAAGTGTACCGGAGACGGTCAGTGTTTTTGACTTAGTTGAAAATTCACTTTTTGTCCAGAACCGGGTCTGAACGGGATGTGCCTGCGAGACGGTTCGGTAAACTGCACGTCAGACAATATGCATCATGACGGGAAAGCACATATAGTCTAAGGGTGCTTTCAAACCTATTAGTCCGTTTACCTGGTCCAAATCATTGAATGAGTGGCAACTTTGTTGCATTTGTCATTAGGTCCAGTTAGTGTTCACACGGTCCTGTTAATCTATTGAAGAGAAAACTTGCGAGGGACAAATCACTTCCTTGTCATAAACAACAGCAGCATATTGCAATACCATCTTTAATTGTTATTATTTGGTGTTGCATAACCAAGTTTTTTGGTTTGCTTGTTGATCTTTTACCCAGGATTATATCCAGGTTATCAAACCATGGGAATTATTATTTTTCCGTCCAACAAGCACTTTTCCATAGAACATCACTCACTTATGTATTGTTGCCTATCTTTTTGTATTGCTCCATTGTGCAATTAAGACCCTTATTTATTTTGGTATATCACTAAATTATTGAAATATCACACTATTCTTATGTGTTTCACCAAGTATCTCTGCAATATGATCATCAGCCCATACTTGCAAAAGAGCCTTCACTTCATCATTCCGCTTTATTTTTGCAGATTTTGGGGGATAATTTAGCTGCTATTGCATTACACAGGTGTCTTTGGAAACTGTCAACATCCCTTTTGAACCCACAAAGCACTACCTTTAGGTCCGATGACGTTCACACCTGAACCGAACCATAGTTCACTTGGAACAGGACCAAGTTTCGTCTTTTTAGGGGGACCATGGTTCGGTTGTTTGTTCCGCATCAGAGTTAGAAGGCATATCCTCTCCAAACAAACCATAGTCCAATTTACATGGACCAAACATGTCAGGTGTGAAAACACTCAAGGTCATCATTAATGCTAGTGTCACCTGAGCATCTAGAAATCACCATGATTTTCACCACTAGTACATAGTGGGATGTCACAAGGTCCTTCTGTGGCAGGAGCAGTGGTGCTCCGCTAAAGACAGTCTGGCGGACTGGTGGCGTGTTGGGGGATTATATCAC
Source organism: Plecoglossus altivelis (assembly GCA_036571765.1). Lineage (NCBI taxonomy): Eukaryota > Metazoa > Chordata > Actinopteri > Osmeriformes > Plecoglossidae > Plecoglossus > Plecoglossus altivelis. Next base: position 9,610,306 of record BROE01000026.1, read on the forward strand.
AATTGCTTCCTGCCTCATGTTTCATGTATGCATGTGTCGCATACATAATTCTCGCTCCAAAGTCAAACCTATTTCCATGACAATGGTTACTCATACATGGCCAAACTGAATGCGTTGGCGTCTTGACCAAAACATATGTAATAGTTTGAATGTGGGTCCCAAACTGTACCATCTCAGATGTGATTTCAACATTAAAATTGAATATTTTTCCAAAGACAAAAACTATGCAACAAATGCTATAGCGGGTTTCAAATTGTGCAAATTAGAAAGCTAGCAAGTAACACTAACATAGTAGTAGCATCGCTACTAGTGAGTTAAATACTCGGTAACTTAATACTTGTAAGTCACTGATCTAAAGGTTAAGGGTAGGCTCAAGACCAAATCTGCAGATTCACCTGGTGATTAGGAGGGTGGATGGGATTTTTTACATTGTACAAAGGCTGATTGACTTCTATGGGAACTGTACAAGACAGACATGCCTAGTCTACTGACTGAAGTTGGGAAATACGGGTATTTTCCTTTTGTTATGGTAGGACATTTGCTGACCACCTCCTGTGACTTTTTCTGTGGAAACTAATACTTTAGACTGTCCATCTATTGTATATAAAGACGTCAGTGATCGATATGTTTCAGTCATTTAATCACTCTTTCTTGACCGATTACGTGATCCAATGCAATTCTAGGTCAACACTTAATTGTTCACAATTCCAGTGAAGTTACCGCCAATGACAACATCATTAGAATCAGCTTGCAATCGTCAAAGGCTATTTATTGATGAAATAGAATGAGTAAATGTTAAAATCTCAAGTAAAAAACTTAATAGGAGGTTTTTACACAGGATTCCTCCATTTCTTTGTTTTGATGCAACTATTTCAGCTGTGTTATGTCCCATGTCTTTGTGTTTCAGTTTGTGATTGCTCCCCATTTTTTTGTATCATACTTCATCCATCTCACAGTCCAGACTGGTTCATGCAGTTTTCCTCCAGCCAAACATTCAACTGTCCATCCCATACTGGCCAATCGCCAACTCCCATTCCTACACATTAAGCCTGCACACTGGCACCTCCAATTTTGCGTGTGTGTGTTTGACTTGTTGTGTTAGTGTTGTCAGGGAGAGCTGTCTTGAGTTTATTTATCTTGAGTCTACATATTTTTTATAAGTTTCTTTACGTACCTTTTTGTGCCTACACAGTATAGTGTTTTATGTTTCCCTGGCAAGTCGATAGGCAAGCTATCTATGGGTGTACTAGTGTGATTACCTATAGTAGAATAGCAGCAACAAGGTTATAATGCAACGTAAAGCGGTGCTAAAAAATAGAATGCGCTGTCTTACCATATACCAACTGCACAAAGGCACAATGGGTGGCACCTGTTCCTTACCTAATGTTTTTTAGCAGGGTTTTAACTTCACGACTGGTTACTGAGGCTTGTAACATAAGTGATGTTTTTGACTGTAGCTAGCTAATTACCCACTGTGAGCTTCACCTTTATTCACCAACACTAAAATTATGCCAAACTGTCAAAAGGAATATTCGCACAAATACAAGCAATGCAATCGAGATCTAAATTAACATTTTGACACTTGCATTGTCTACATAGTGCCAGAATTCATGTTTTTGTTTTTTTGTTGTTTTTTAAGGGTGAGAAAATAAGAAAAAAATAAATGTATCACATAATATATGTTGTACTTTACCAAACACAAAAAACCCCAATGAAAAACTCCTATGTAAAATCACTAAATTGAATTGATTGAAGTCCAACTACTTGGATATAAAAATAGGCTTACCGTGGGAAGAGGTCCAAGTAGAACTGGCCTACCTCCTGGCCTGATGTACTGTCCTTAACACAGTAGAGAGAGACATCTGGGTGCCACACAGGGGCGCCTTCTACAAGTTCGAAAGAAAGGCCCAACAATTCCTGGTAGATTTCCAACAAACCCTGCGTCACCACTTCCATAGGGAAGAATTCCTTAAGATGGTTCTGGTCCACTGCATATAGGGTCTCCTCCACCTTAGAAGAGTCAGTACATGAAAATCTGGAGCATGGGCCATTCTTACACAGTTATATTCTGCTTAATGTCATGATGGAAAGAGACAAGAAATCCAACTTTCACAGTGATCCAAACCACAAACCACACATTTTTGTTTCTCTTTTATCTACTTCAATTGAAGAGATTAGATTATGGATATTTTTCCAATGTGACAATGAGACGAATAACAAAGTGTTTTTTTACATCAGTTTTTAAAATGATTTTTTCCAGTGTTGCCAATAATTCCACAGGTGACAACCTCTGACTATAGTTAATGCTGATATTTTGCACAAATATGATGATCATGTAAATGTAACAATAAAATAAATGAAATAAATTTGAGCTGTGAGAAGGTCTGTCAAACTGGAAGGCTTGGAATGTTGAGTAACTGGATTTGAGTAGACAACATTGTAAGAAACTTTAAAGACAAAATGCATTGATTCACTACACAATCAATACTTGGGAGGGGGGAATGTACCTTTATAAACAAAGTGAAAGATGCATTCACGGGTTACCAGCTCAAACAAAAAGTAAAAAATGCAATACCCAAGATTAGCCTGTTTCGATTTAGTCTGTAGATGTGAAGGGACTCAAGGTGGGGGACTCTAAATAATCTGTCAGGTTAATTGTAGTAGAGAGGACAATGTCCACTTTATTTAGCCAATGCAACTACCTTTTTATTTTCACAACTGCCTTTGTGTGAGTCCCAATGTTGTAAACCTACATAAAAATACAATGTAGCAAGTTTGGTGCGAATCTATCAAAGACTTGATAAGATATAAAAAAGTGTATGTTTGCCGGGTCTATTACTGATTTTGATTAGTTGTAACAGTTTTTGAAAATCAAAAAACCATGTGATAACATTTATGAACCATGAACTCTCTGCCCTGAGGGTGGTCATGGGAGCTGTGAATCTCGTTTTCTGTGATGGTTGTAAGTGAAGTGACGTATTGTCAAGTATGGTGACCCATACTCGAAATTAACCCTCTGTATTTAACCCATCAAAGTGCACACCCAGCAGTGAGTAGTGGGCAACCGCATGCACACAGTGAACATACACCCGGAGCAGTGGGCAGCTATTGCTCCAGCGCCCGCAATTGGGGGTTCGGTGCCTTGCTCAAGGGCACCTCAGTCATGGTATTGAAGGCAGAGAGAGTGATGTTTGTTCACCATCCCCACCTCCAATTCCTGCCGGTGCGAGAATCGAACCTGCAACTTGCAGGTTACAAGCCCGACTCCCTAACTATCAGGCCACAACTTCCCCACAGGGAAGTCATAGCTGCGTCATAGCTGCCCAACTGTCACTATGAATGTTAGGGCTAACCCTTACATTATTGTGCCCTGAAAAAAGATGGTCCTCTGGACTCAAGAGCAGCGCAAGACATGACTGAGACCTAAGCCTGGTGTCATTCATTTTCAGATGTTAGGTTCTCTCCCACCATGCAGATAATACTTATTAATTGATAGTAATGACTAAAATCTAGAACGCAACTGAACTTAGTCACTCCATCAATGTAGAGACAGACGAAACACTTTCTTAAAAAGTGCCCACATCAAGATGTCCATTGACCTAACAAAATGGCAACCAAACAAAACGGGTTTCTCATCCATCCATCCATCCATTATCTACTGCTAATCCCTGGGAGGGATTGCAGTGCTGCTTGTTCCCATTTAGGGGTCACGGGAGACTGGAGCCTAACCCAGTAGCTTTCGGGCCATAGGCAGGGTACACCCTGGACTGGGGCCAGCAAGTCGCAGGGCTAACACAGAGACACAGACAACCATTCACTCACACTTCCACTCTATAGGGACAATTTCTCAATATACCAATTAACCTATCACATGCATGTCTTTGGACGGTGGGAGGAAGCCGGAGTGCCCGGAGAGAACCCACGGTAACATGGGGAGGACATGCAGACTCCACCCAGAGAGATCATGTGATGTTGGATTCAGCCCAAGAATCGAACCCAAGATCTCCTTCCTGGGAGGCAAGGGCTCTAACCGCACCGCCACCATGCACCCCCGGGTTTCTCATTTAACCAGAATTCAACAGGACGTGTCGTCAACTTCACATTCTCTATAGTCTAACATGCAACATACTGACATCCTTTAGACAATAAATACAATTTTGTTGAATGATTGAAGGGCTAGACAACAAATGCTCTAAAGTAAAATGATGAACAGGCATAACTGCAATGTTTGTAACCATTGCTAACTTGCCATGGTGTGATGCTGTCTTTAAAAAGAAACTAAAACAAAACGAGGAAAGGCAGCAGAGTGGTTTATACTGTTGCCTCACAAAAAGAAGGTCCTGGCTTCTATTCCCACTTGAGACCTTTCGGTGCTCAGATGGGTCATCAGCATAGGCCTCAAGTTAGCATGTTTTCCCTATGCTCAGATAGGGTTTCTCCACTAAGTAGTAAATAATTTAATAATTGGAAGGGTGAGGACAGTTCCTCACTCAAAATGTGTCCCTCAAAACCTTTCTTAAATTAAGAAAAGTGTGCAGTAAAAAAAAGGCCTTTTGTTCAATGAAACTATATGTGCGTTTTACTGGCATCTTGGCCTGACTGGGTCACAGGTATGTAATACTAGTCAATAGAATAACACATTTTTAGCTTTTCCGTGATATAAAGCATGTGTGCCAGTGTAACACTTTCAAGCATCACATTGTTTAGTACTAAATAATCCGGGGCAGTGAATACACTGCTAACACTAACAAAAATATACATATTGAATTGGACAGCAAAATAAATGTAGCTGAAGAGAGTTACCAACTAAAGTGTTAAAGGCACCGTATAGACTGTATTAGCATGTGATACTGGAAAACAAACTGTTATCTTAATTTGTTTAATGAAACGAGCAGAACTGGCAAGCCTGTGTTTTGCCTTAATGACTATGATAAGAAAGTCAACACAATATAAATTATGTGCAGAGAATGTTAAGATTTATAATCTTTGCTTTATAATTGTGAAAAAAAACATGAAGGAAATGGTGTCAGATTCAAACCCAGGCCCCTGTGTGATGGTACTCTTAAGGAAACCCAACGGAAAACAATGTCTATCACAAGGTTTAGGTTTCGAAATGCTCCTAAAATGTTATTGACCAAGATGTACATTCACAACAAAAAACATTTATATGCATTTAAGGAGAGGCTCAACATCCCCCACTGACAATAACATATGGGCATTTACTTACCAAGCAGTAAACAACATTTTGCCCACATGGTCCCTATTTACCTGTGCTGAATGATGCCCTGGTGTTTGACTGATGTACTATATTAAAATTATTTTGTAAATTACATTCTGTAAAACAATTGTTGATGAAGAGGCTATTTGGGAGGAGGAGCTGCATGACCCATGCACCCAAACACCCATGACAAGTCTAGGCAAAGTTTGCAGATGGAGAGAAATTGAGCAGAGAAGATTGAGCTGAGTGGGAGCAAAATATTTCCAGGGTGTTTAGAGTTCGTAATCTTGTTAATATCTTTACCTGGGTCATGTAATACCGTGTGTCCCAGGCATACAGTTCCCCATCGAAGGGCCAGCCTCTTTTCAAACACTCCTTTTCCTTTAGCTTCAGGATCACTGAGCGCTCTTCCTCTCCAAGGGGTTTCAGCTTATGGGACAGCTCCTCTAAAAAACAATTATATACCAGTCAATTATTCAAATAATCAAACAAAACTTTTTCTTTTTAAAAGTTAAAACAACAATATAAACAACAATGACAAACTCAGTACTGGGAACCTACTTATCAAGTATGTTAGTACATTGACAAAATATAAATAACTGCTGTAGCTGGTTCTTTCCCCGATTTTAAAAAGTGTTCCAATAAAATATATTAATTTTCCCTAATGAGAAAAACTCACCTAGGAAAGCGGCCACCTTGTTGCCAGACTTTGCCATGTTCATTTCTAGGACAAAGTCAGCATGGTTGCTGAAGCCAAGCAGAGAGCTCTTCTCGGCTCTAAGTTGTACCAGTTCCTTTAAGATGGCTGAGTTCTCCTAATAAAGAGAATTACAGAAATAAGGAAGCTTTGAATGCATTTATTTAAAATCTCAGATATAATTGTACCCAGTTTTGGGGTAATTTGAGTACAGGCTAGGCAGATTGTTTTGTCAACAAAATTGACTTGGTGAGCATTATGGGTTTTTTACCTGAAGAAATCTACGGTACTAGAACTTCAATGGCTTTCCCCTGAGTAAGAGATAAACACCTAAATTTACAAAGTCTTCTGCATATACACTGATTTTAAGAGGACCTTAGTGCTTTTAAAGTATAAAAATGCTGTTTATTTCCTGGGCTATTAGAATAACAGCGCTGTCATATAATGGCAGCTCCGCGCCATACAAACAGTTTGTTCAAAGCCCCTCTTTTATTTTAACTAAATACTCCCCTGTCCCAGCACCCAAATAAAATCAGTTTAATAGAAGTGTTGGAATTTTTATATAAATGTGTTCGATTACAGTTGTTCCCTGGCTATTGGAATATTGCACAATTGCTGACTAAGTGCAATTTTATCTGACAGCTTATGTTTGTCAAAATACAAGTTAATGAAAATCAAACCCTATTGAACAAGCTGGCACAAGCACAAGCATGTCAAGAACTGCTTTTTTCCAAGTTATTGTTTATGTCATTAAATCAATTTTAATGCAATGGTACAGTGTGTGTAAAGTACAGTCAAATCGGTCAATGGTTTGCTGTGAAGAGAAAACCAAGGGCAATTTTGCTGGTCTTTAAATATTTCACAAATATTTCACAAATGTTAGATTAGTATTTAGGATCAAATCATAAACTGTTCGTAGTTGAGGCTTGTACTTCCGATGTGTCACAAGTGCACATATAAGTTGAATATGCAGTCAACACGCATACGCCCATTTGAAGTTAATGCACTTCATAGAATTCACTTGCATTTTTGTCACCATTTTGAATATAATTATAGACTATGTATAAACTACACATATTTTGCATCTTATTTAGGCTACATAACATTTGTCTGACAGACTTGTGCATTGGAGCACTTGCAACATCCGTTGATAGAAAGTCTTCTTGCAGCCTTGAAAGGCAGGGGGAAACGTGACATGCTCCGGCAATTGTCAGCCAAGAACATATCTCCTTTTTTTTCTTTTTTTATACAGACTATGAAAGTGCAGGAAGTAATTATATTTTGTTGAAGATATGCATATTTAAATGTTGGTAAACCTGGAAAGCTCTAGCAGTGAAATCCCTCTTGAAAGATTAGACCTTTCAGCTGGTAAAAAACAGAAGACAGAATGCTGACAACAGCCCCTTTTCACCATAGGGTGTCACACATGCCTGAGAGTGCAAGTAAACCAAAACATGAACAAAATAGCCTAATAATAGCTCTTACTGTATGATTTTGAACATGTAAAAAAAATTTTTTTAAGTACAACATTTTTTTTTATTTTTTTTTTTACAAAAAAGTGATAAAACAGACATTTTAAAAATGTCAAGACCGCAGGATCCTGGAATTTGGAGAAAATGCCAGCTTCTAGTGCAGTGGTTCTTAACCTGGGTTCTATCGAACCCCAGGGGTTCGTTGAGTCAGTCTCAGAGGTTCGGTGGAAGTCAAGACACACACCTGACTCATGATTATATGACTTTGAAAAAATCATATCAGTTTTTCAATTAAGAAGGGTTCGGTGAATACGCATATGAAACTGGTGGGGTTCAGTACCTCCAACAAGGTTAGAACCACTGTTCTAGTGTAAGGGAGATAAAAGACTAAACTAAGAGCCCAAATATATTTTGCGAATGCTGCCTCTAATACAACTAACCTCTTTACAGCGAGAGTTGAAGGCCTCCTCCAACTTTTTGCGGGTCTCTGGAACAAAGCACTTCTTCATGGTGGGAAAGTAGTGGGGATACTTCAGGGTAATCTTCAGCTTGTCCTCTACATCCTTCTCCAACGCGCTCAGGAAATCCTCAGGGAGACCACCTGAAATTATACAGTAGATTACATGACTTGTTTTAATTTAGCATGGAGCTTGTTCTTTTGTACCTTAACACCCTTATGAAATCATTTGTAAACAGTCAGACGTTTTTGACTTGAGCCATTTTTGGACACTGTTACAATATAAACACTTGAAACACTACAAGCGCCAATCCATTACCCCTACTTTTAATGCCTATAACTTATAAATTGACCCATTCTTCGACAGGGACATTGTTACTGACATGTAATGATTGCTAGATGGCGCATATTAAATAGGGCAAAGGCACTGTCTTAAAATGAACATGCCTTTATCAATCTGCCATTTACAGTATTTCCGTGTTGTTAGTCGGCGTATAAGAGCATTTATTATTTTGCCCTTCAATAACTCAGTCAAACCAAATTTATCCTAAACGAAAAATGATCTCGACAATGACCATCACTGAAAACAATGAGTTGATATACATTTCAGCAGCAGTAATCCTAAAGATGCTTGGCTAAGGAGCAAGTTCTCTCTACCACCCCGAAGGTGGTAGAGAACAACCAAGCTAAGATCCTGTGATACAGATTCAGACCAATAAGATGGTAAGGGCGAATCAACATCAGGAAAAAGGAACTTGAGAAACTAGAGAAATACCAAGGCTTTAAAGAAGAACTGAGTTGTATTGTTTGTAATAATTCCCAGCTTAGGGCTTGGGCTCACCCAGGAAAGCTACACTTCTAAATTTTGTAAGACTACCCCGGGGAAAATGTTGATTGCAAAAACGGGTGTAATTTAACTAAGGAGCCTGTTATGTCCATTTCCACATCCAATGTTCACAATGTTTTCAGAAACAAATTTCCTATAGGGTTGTTTATGGATCCCCATGGGGAAATTGTGGCATTACAGCCGGAAAACAGGAAGAAAAAGGAAAAATGTGTGACATGATCAGATGAAAAGTTGCAGATGTCAGCCAAGGTAATTCCTCAGTTTTAAATGCAGATCATGTCATATATGTTAGGAGGATAAACTTTGTATACACTATAATATAGTCACATTAAATTGTTGCTAGTCGGCTTTTTGTTACAAACACACCAGGGTTTTTTTTCCTTACTCATGTCCTGCCCAATATTTTGAGTCGACAGTCGCAACTCGAAAAGTGATCTGACAATAAAAGGTATTTCAGAGAAATCATACTATTTTGAAGATTACGTAAACCAAATTACATACTCTATTTGAAATAAGGCAATCTGCAAATGATCTACCGCTTAACTATTACTAGACATGTCATATGCACTGCAGCGCTTTAAGAGAATGAAGCCAAAACAGAAGAACACTCCATTTTCATTTAATTTGTTGCAACTTTTTTAACACTGCAACAAATTATAAAATTTGGATGAAAACAATCATGGATCAAATCCATAATTAGTCTATTCTTTACAACAAAGTTTTCATTGACTACTGCCTACAAGGTCAAGAAGTCAACTGAAGCATTTTTATAACCCACCTCAGGAAGGTTTGGCTTTTACACTCACCTAACTCTTCTCTGGTGAAAGCCAAGCTAGTGGTGTCCTCATTTAGATTCTTGTTGAAGTCAATACAGAGGTTGCTCAATTTTTTCTTTATATTCTTGATCATCTGTTGAAAAGAAGCATTATATATATAATACATATTTATTTAACAATGTAAAAGTTTTAAAAGGACGAGAACACTTGGATATGAACTACTCTTGCCATTGACAAATAGAAAATGCTTATCTACATTTTGCGTCTCCTTGGGCAGATGTAGACCATTCCGTTTGCCCAGTTTGATGAGTCTCTCCATATACCTCTTAGACTCAAGGTTGAGGGAGTCCACTTCAAGCTTCTGCAAATTGAGAAAGCGTTTATGAGAACCCCAGATATACATTATAAATTTGTGCATTAGCACACCAACACAGAGCTGGATTATGTTTTTTTGGTCATAAATACACTTCAATAAACATCATTTACATACATTTCTTAAAAGGCAACATAAAAATATTATTTTGATATGGAAACATGATACCTAGTTCTCTAAAATTTGTATGATGAAATCACTTTGGTCAGAGTAAATAAACTTTGACATAATTCATAGCAACAAGGTCCCCTAAAAATAAGAACACACACACATAGCCATTAATATCTAAACCGCTGGCAACAAAAGTGAGTACCCCCCTTGGTGAGAATGTCTAAATTGGGTCCAATGTCAATATTTTGTGTGGCCACCATTATTTTCCAGCACTACTTTAACCTTCTGGGGCATGGAGTTCACCAGAGCTTCACAGATTGCCAAGTCACATGACGCTGGGGAGCAAAAATGGCTGTTTGAGCCCAATTTGTCGCCAGTGGTTTCGATATCAATGGCTGTGTTGAGTTATTTTGCAAGGCTAGCACGTTTACACTGTTATATAAGATGTACACTCACTAATTTTCATTGTAACAAAGTGTAATTTTTTTAAGCGTTGTCACAAAATGTATATTATATTTACAAAAATGTGAGACGTGAACACAATTGTGATAAGGTTGCTAGTGTCTTTGGGAAAGTGAACTTTGGTAGTACTTTTAAGAGAGTAATTATCAGTAGAATCCTCAAGTTCAGCCAACTGTTAAAACTTCTACAATCAAACAAAAACAGTATGTCCAACAACTCAAAATGTTATGACTAACTCACACAAACACTGAGCATCCTATCCAGCTTGGGAATTATTAATATTATTTTTTACATTTCACACTTTCTATATTTACAGACTACGTAAGCTTTTAGAATTATTTTGTGCTGTATGCACCCTTCCACCAAAGTAAACCCCTTGTGTAAAATACTTGGCTATTAAAGTATATTGCAATTCAGATTTTTGGATTGCATCTTGTAAATTACAAAATGTAATTCAGCCCCTCTGCAAAACTGTATTAATGAATCAATGTTATAAAATGTAGTCTTTGTACATAGTTTCCGCCTTGTAACTGGCATACAGCTGTCATTTTCTCAAATCTGGGGAAGGGGCATTTGGGATAGACTCCATAACTCACCTCCAGGGCAACAATCCTCATGTAGACATCTTCTCTCATGCTCATCTCTACATCAAACTCCGACAACTTCTTATCAGCTTCAGTGCTGGCTGTGCGCACTTCTTTGCAGGAGGACACATGCTGAGGGAAATCCAGCATATTTCTCTGGACTAGAGGCAGACGTCACACATGCATCATTACTTAGTTAACCTCAACTGAGATGCAATAGCCTCTTAAACAAAACTATTAAATTTATTATAATGGATGACTAATTCTGTGAAAACCTGTGGTAAAAACTACACTGGTGCACACTTAGTTTGTAGGGGTACGAGGGAATGACTTTGTGTCATTGTAATAGTCCTTGTGTTCTCTTTGGGGGTCAGAATGACTCAAAATGATGTGAAAGGCACAGTAAAGTGAAGTAAGCAGTGTAATATAAAAGTAAAGTGAAGTAAGCAGTGTAATATAAAAGTAAAGTGAAGTAAGCAGTGTAATATAAAAGTAAAGTGAAGTAAGCAGTGTAATATAAAAGTAAAGTGAAGTAAGCAGTGTAATATAAAAGTAAAGTGAAGTAAGCAGTGTAATCTAAGAATAATGTGAAGTAAGCAGTGTAATCTAAGAGTAATGTGAAGTAATCAGTGTAATCTAAGAGTAATTTGATGTAAGCAGTGTAATATAGGAGTGGTGTAAATTGTGAGTTATGTAATTTAATTGTTTCTTTTTAAACTGAAATTGGTGTATAAAGTTTTTGGAAATCCAAATCCTGGTGGGTCTTTTAATGGATTTTGGGTTGCTGCTTAATTAATACATATAGAATGTGTCATTTGATATTTTACTTATCGATACTAAAGTAGTCAGTTGCCTCTTATCCTTAACTACTGTTTAATTTATCAATTGACCTCCATGGGTAACCTTATCCCTATCAATCATCCAAATATTTGCCCCCCCTGAGAGATTTGGCAGGAGCCGCCACTGCGTACAAGTGGACTATTACAACTCAAGGGCCATCTTCACAAAATATTTTGTATTTACCAGTAAGAGTTTTCCTAAATACCAGTAAAAGTTCCCAGTGAAGAGTTGAGAGAAATATTAAACTGAGAGACTGTTCAAACTCTTGTCTATATTAAAAAAAATTTTTATAAAAAAATATTTTGTTGTGCTTTAGTATCCCTGATTAATGCCATCATGGCAAAAACGTTGAGCACTATTGTAAAGTTCTTACCCACCTCCAAGCCAGTGATAAAATAATCAAATTTGATGATTGATTTGATGTGACGTGTACACCTCTTACATCTTTGTAGATATTTGATTATATCTTTTCATGTGACAACACTGAAGAAATTACACTTTGTAATGACAATGTAATGAGTGTACTGCTTGTATAACTATGTACATTTGCTGTCCCCCAAAAATAACAACACACATAGCAACACACATAGCCAATAATGTCTAAACCGCCATTAATGCCATTAATCAAAAGTGAGGACACCCCTCAGTGAAAATGTCTAAATTGGGTCAAAGAGCATGTGTATTCAACTTCTATGGGCCTACATGGAGAGGCCTGTCTTAAGTGAAAACTGTCCTGTTGAACAACTAAATGGTCATGGCCACTGTGCTGCAGCTCAGTTTCAGGGTTTTAGAAAACTTCTTATAACCTAGGCCATCTTCATGTAGATTAGCAACAAAAATCTTTTTCTGATTCTCAGAGTCCTTTGCCATGAGGTGCCATGTTGGAATTCCAATGACAAGTATGAGTGTGAGAGTGATAAATTTAGCACACTTGCTCCCCATTCACACCTGAGACCTTGTAACACTAAGTCACATGACACCAGGGTTCAAAAATTGCTATTTGGGTCCAATTTGTTGCCAGTGGTCTAGACATTTGTGGCTGTGTTGATTTTGCAGGGCCAACAAATGTACACTGTCGGACAAGCTGTACACTCACCACTTTACATTGTAGTAAAGTGTCATTTTTAAAGTGTTGTCACATGAAAAGATTTAAAATATTTACAAAAATGTGAGGTATGTACTCACTTTTGTGATGAGGTTACTGGTGTATTTGAGAAAGTGAACTGCAACTTTGCAAGCTCTTTTAAGAGAATAATTAGCAGTAGAAGGCCTCAAGTTCAGGGCACTTCTCATTACATTAAACTGCTACAATCAAACAAATACATTATGTCCAACAAATCTCAGATTTTACTAAATAAAACTTCATAGTTACATAATTCGATTCATAATTACACAGTTGAGGACTTATGCAACAACCACATCTTTCATCAATGCTAGAGCAGAATTATTTTTGTAGGTGCACCCTTCATACAATCTACAGGACTGGTTAAAATTTCGACACCTTCTCATAGTAGGGCATCTTTATTTTTACAATCTTCTACTTTTAACAGTGATGAAAAGATCTATACAGTGACATGGATTCTTTAAAGTAAAGGTCTAGCTAATATATTATATTATTATTAAGTGTCGCTATCCTTTTCCTGAATAATGGCTCACTCAACTAGCTTACTGAGGTAAACACCTCCAGTCATTTTCAAAGCATATGGAGTTAGTGCTTGTTGACGTATTTTCCTTACTCTTTTCTCAATTGGCATGCGGTCCTGGGGATTGAACAACTTGAACACATTAATCATATCTGCTTGTCAGGGTTTTTCCAAATCTATAAGCAGGACTGTGTATATAGAAAATGTATGTTATTAATAGCAGCAATCTACTATTCCAAAATAACAGGCCATTGAATGGCAAGATAGACCAATCACAGTTGAGACTACAACAAAGCTGTATAATACTGTTCACTGTTCACATACTCCCCAGTCCTATTGCAATATCTAGATATTTTAAACTCTCCCTTGTACCATCTGGCAGTTCTTTGGTCAATTTGCATTCGTTCAGACCGATAATTCGTAATTAATCTGTGAGTTTGATGTAGACATTTTATGATAAGAAATTAAGGGGGCGAATTTCTTGAACAAGTTAACAATCAATAATCGATTCATCAATACAATACTTAGGCACATAAACTACGAGAAACATTAACAAAAAATTAAGTGAGCAGCCAGAGTTCATTAGTTACTTGAAATACTAGTTATCAGCAGTTGTAGTACTACTGTAGTAAGTAGTATCCTACCCTAAGTAGTACTACTTTCCTCAGCTTTGCCTGATTAAGCAAGCAGAAAGTGCCTTGCTGTACTTGCACTGTTTATTAAGATGTGACTTCTTTCTTCTTTCTTTCTAAGATGTGGTTCTTTCACGGTTAAACTGTATTCCGATTCAGATTTTTGGATTGCAGCTTGTAAATTACAAAATGCACATTTACTGTCATTGCAATGTTATAAAATGTAGTCTTTGTAAATAGCTTCATGCCTTGTAACCGCCATGCAGCTGTAATTTTCTCAGATCTGGGAAAGGGCATTTGGGACAGACTCCGTAACTCTCACCTCCAGGGCAACAATCCTCATGTAGACATCCTCTCTCATGCTCATCTCTACATCAAACTCCGACAACTTCTTGTCAGCTTCAGTGCTGGCTGTGCGCACTTCTTTGCAGGGGGACACATGCTGAGGGAAATCCAGCATATTTCTCTGGACTAGAGGCAGATGTCACACATGCATCATTACGTAGTTAACTTTAACTGAGATGCAGTGGCCTTGTACACAAAATGATTAAATCTATTATTATGGCTAATAATAGTAATACCTGTGGTAAAAGCTACAATGGTGCACACTTAGTGTGTAGAGGTACAGGGAATACTATTGTGTCATTTAATCCTCGTGCTCTCTTTGGGGGTCAGAATGACCCAAAACTATGTTAAATGCACAAACCCTAACCCTAATCCACAATGAGCCATTTAGATTGTATGTGCTTGATTGAATTCAGACAAAACTAAATCTTTCTGATTCATGTTCGGCATGGCTGCACATTTCAGTGCCGAAAAGGGTACAAAGAAAACACGTTTTTAACCTGATTTGTTTCAGAGTTGAAGGAGGGGCCTTTTTGACCCCTCCGACAGAGTGAGTGGCAAAATACGAAGAGAGCACAAAAGTTAAATAAGTCTGTTACTATTCTGTTGACAAAAGGCAACAACAATTCAGGAGCAAACTGGATTCAAAACAAAGCCAATGAACAGTAGGTTGTCGGCTGGTTTAGCTAGTCTTTATGCAAAAAGTGCTGATTTGTCTATTCCACTGCATACCTCTTTTCTGCCAACACCGACTTTTTCCAACCATTGTTTTTTTAATAGCTCCAGTCAGTATTTGAATTTGTTGAAATGGAATCAGCCGGATCAAATGAATGAAGGTTATAACATCTCCTGAGCGTTGTTGTGAAAGGTGTCCCAGTTCATATCAAAGTGCATAGTAGAAGCATACCTTCTGCCACTTTTTGGTGTAGGCCTAACTCTTATGAACACTTGAACTCAATTATTATAAATAACGTAAATGCATAAAACATTTTAAAAAACGATAATGCATGCACTTTGATGACTACAATACAATGACGGGAGTGCTGAAAATTAAGAGTTGGGGCTAGACATTCAAATATTAGTCTGAAGTATGCTGAATTACCACTCACCTGTGTATTCCACCTCTACATCAGCAAGGACTTTCAGTGTGTTCTCATAGGTCACAGAGGTCAATTCCAAAGACCCGACCAAATCATAAACCATCTTGGTCTTGGATATCAGCTCATCAGAGAGCTGGTGGATCTGATCTGGGGTCAGGTCCCACTGTAGACGGTTGTTGGCACATACTTGTGCCAGACTACCAAACACACTTTTTCCTGTCAAATTGAATGAAATAATTGCAATACTGTGACTTGTTTTAATTTCCAATATGCTCTGCACAAACAGTTTGAGTAACACGTGGAGAGCACCGAGTCCCCCTTTACAAGTTAAAAATAATAAATATAAGAAATTCAATGTTCTCCTTGTTCAAGTACCATGTTGTTGTAATTGTCTACAGTTTTAAGTACCTTGACTCACCTCCTCCAGTATTGGAACAACACGCAGAGGCTACTATGCAGGAAGATCAGCATAAAACATTTCTGTATTTAAATTTGGATGTAAACTATCATACATTTTAGATTAGTGACTAAAATTCTGGTATAAATGCAAGATTATTTTCATGAAAATACATGAAATGTTTAAGTAAACGACTTCTAACTAGGCTATAACATCGTATTTAAGACCAGTGAGGCACTAGGCAGTGGGCTTCATGCTATTTATGATAACGTGCGAGTCTTGTCAATTACGTAAAATCTATTCCGTTTTCTTTTGAGATAGAAGTACTAGTCTATCTTATTTCATAATTTACATTAATAGCGCTTTTTAAAGAGTTTTTTGTAATTCATTCTCAGCCGACTAGAATGCAGCCATTTGAATCAAATACTGCAAAACCGTACCATGCGTTGCCGGCTAAATTGAATGGACGAGATTACAGCAATTACTACTAATAGCTATCTCTAAAGTTAGCTGGCGACGATAATAAGAAATGTGCTAAATGTTAGCAAACCGTCTAGCATGGAGTAAGTTGCTGACATTACATTTGGATTTGCTCTGATGAACTATTGTTAGCTACATCTACCTCGACAAGCTAGCAGCTGCTAGTAGTCAAAGTAGTCTAGCGTCATTGCGGTTGTTTTAGCAGGCAGCTTCTGTTGATTAGCTAGCATGTAGCGTACAACATGGAAACTACGGCTAATAGCATGCTAACGACACTTTTAACGTAGAACTAGTGTTTCTCAAAACAATTGGTTATTTGAACTCGTACCCTAGAATTCTGTTACATTACATCAATTAAAACGCTCACCTGTCGGTGCCATGTTTCAGTGTGTCACAAAGTCCGAACAGATGTGAAGTTCAGGTTGTTGTGGCTCTAAATGGAATTTATTTCCGGTTATATTATTCCAAGAATTTCAAAACAAAGGTCATAGGCCTAATTTATCTTTCTGTTCAACGTAACCGTGAAAATGTTTCCGAATATGGGGGTGAAACACGTACAAATAAAACAACAATTACATAAATAAGAAGACCTTTAAAGAAAATTGTAGGATACAAGAAAATCGGTATGTTAACTGTAACATCTCAAATTTGAGTTTACAAATTACTTTGCTAGTGCATAGTGCCTGTGATGCAGCAGATTAAGATGTCAGTGACACACACAACAAAAGATTACATGAACTATAGATAGTAAATAGTGGCCGTGAAAACATTTATGGCACACAGATTCCTATAATTATACATAGTGCAGTGTCTGTGATGCAGCTGTGATGACAGTTCTTCTCAGTGGTTTCGGGACCTATATTCCTCAAATCACAATATACATTCTCTTGAAGTACTTGTTCAACCACCACATAATCTATTATTGTCCAATTCTATCAAATAAAGGAATTTGGTGATAGGCAAGTCAGTCCTATATTAGTCACGCTTAGAGAAGATTGATGCCATACAAATTAAAATGGACTTGAAGTTGTTTTTTGTGTGTTTAAAAAAAATAATTTTCAAGGGATTTTTTACAGCTCATTATTCATCAAATACATCAAACATAAGGTTTCATGTTCAATTTGCATCCCTCAAATAACCTCCCTAACATAGCAAAGTTGGGGAAAAACTAAAGAAAAACATAAAAATGTATAGGAGGGGCCCCATCTTTCTACCACAAGAGAATTAGACATTGCGCAAGTAAAGAGGCAAATGAAATGGCATTTTAAAGATGTTTGAAAATAGGAATTTTGGGTGGTGAAACGCCAAATAGTGCAGCTGAGGCAGAGAGGGGGGGGGGATTACATGCCATATACTTTGGAGAATGTGTCAAATATAGATGTCAAATAAAGGTAAAGATTGGAACAAGTCGAGAAAGTATGGACAAGTGAACCCGTTTCTGCCTCACATCGATTGCACAGCGAATCATTGCCGGGATAAAACTTTCCTTAGACATTGGCAAACAATTCAAGAACCTTGAATTGTAAGAGCCCATGCTTGGCATATCTAGAGGGTATACATCAGGGGTCTCCAATCCTGGTCCTCGAGGGCCGCTGTCCTGAAGGTTTTCAGTGTTTCCCTGCTCCAGCACACCTGAGTCTAATAAAGGGTCATTATGAAGCTTCCACAGAGCTTGGTAATGGCTCATTCATTAGAATCAGGTAGAATCACTATCAAGCATTATTTTCAGTGCTAAGTCATTTCCCCTGTGCGACATTAATAGAGAGGGAGATATTAAGTCTAGCAGTGTACCGTATAATTTTTTTATTTGTAAGTAGCGGAAAAGGTGTCAGAGGAATTCTGAATTGATCAGTTATCTGGGGAAAAGAAGCAAACGTCCCACCTATAAAAAGGTCTTTGAAAATGTTCAACAAATTATTTACCCAAATCTTTAAAGCAAAATCGAACAAGGAAAGTGGAAACAAATGATTTAATTACAAACGTGTTTTATCAGCATTGAATGTAGACCAAATCTCTTCTTATATTGCACCTAGATTCTGAGGGAGTCTTATATTTATATTACATTTATAGGTATGCAACTCTAAAGGAAGTGCAGAGGTCAACAATGCTGATAAAGACGTTTTACCATAGTTAGATGACTCAATGTGAAGCCAGGCTGGAGTGTCTTGAGGTGAGTCACTAATCCATTATAACATATTTTATGTGTTTGCTCCCCAGTAATAGAATTGGAAGCTTGGTAAAGCCAATCCACCATGGTTAAGGTATTTGCGCAAAACCTTTATGTATTCAAGGCGTTTCACCATTCCAAATGAATGCAGAACTACATTTGTCCAACGTTTCAAAAAATCTTATTGGCAAGCACATGGGAATTCGCTGAAATAAGTACAGATATGAAGGTAACACGTTCATCCATATGGAATTAACATGGCCAATTAACAAGAGTGGTAAGTTATTCCACCTTTGAAAATCAGTTTTAATATCATATCAAATCAAAGCTTATTTGTATAGCCCTTTTTACAAGTAATGTCACAGAGGGCTTCACATATGCCTATAGAACTGCCCCTCAACCAACCAAAACCCTCAAGGAAGACAAGGAAAAACTCATTGGAAAACTCACTAGTGGAGAAAAAAAGGAAGCAACCTTGGGAGGAGCAATTCAGTGAGTGATCCCCTCCTTCCGAGATAATTGGTGCAAGATAGAGATAGAGAGGTGCAAAATGCTAAATGACAAAGTAATTGTCATTATGTAGCAAGAAAGTGTTCATTGGTAATCAAGACATCAGAAACTAGTGTTCAACTTGGGCCTGAGACAGAACAGACTCAGGGTAAACAGCCACAGGAATGGGGGTCCGCAAATTTTCTCAAGAAAACAAGTTTTCTTCATGAAGCTTATTATATGAGCGGGTGACCCTGACACAGAGATGTGTTTATGTGATAATCGGATTAAAATTTTAATTTAAAGCTTGTCGATGGAATCTCCCTTAGAATTGATTGACTCTTGTGCATGTTCAATTTGTAGTCTGAAATGCTCCCAAAACATTCAAAAATGGTGAGTGCATGGGGAACTGCAGCCAGAGAGTCTGTAACATACAACAGAAGATCAACTGCATACAAAGATCATTTTTGCTTTCGGTTGGCTCCGTGGATGCCATCCATCCATTTTCTTCCGCTTATTCAGGGCCAGGTTGCGGGGGCAGTAGTCTGTGCAGGGAGGCCCAGACTTTCTCCACACATACCTCCTCCAGCTCATCCGGGGGGATCCCGAGGCGTTCAGGCCAGCCGAGAGACAGATGCCTGAGACACCTCAGCTGGCTCCTCTCGACGTGGAGGAGCAGCGGCTCTACTCTGAACTCCTCCCATGTGACCAAGCTCCTCACCCTATCTCTAAGGGAGTGCCCGCCCACCCTGCGGAGGAAACTCATTTTGACCGCTTGTGTCCGCGATCTTGTCCTCTCGGTCATTACCCAAAGCTCATGACCATAGGTGAGAATAGGAATGTAGATTGACCGGTAAATCGAGAGCTTTGCCTTTCGGCTCAGCTCCTTCTTCACCACAATGGTCCAGGACAGAGACTACATCACTGCAGCCGCTGCACCGATCCGCCTGTCAATCTCACGTTCCGTCCTTCCCCCACTTGTGAACAAGACCCCGAGATACTTGAATTCCACAACTTGAGGCAAAAACTCTCCACCTACCCGAAGGGAGCAAGCCACCTTTTTCCGGTCAAGAACCAAGGCCTCGGATTTGGAGGTGCTGATTCTGATCCCAGCAGCTTCGCATTCGGCTGCAAACCGCTCCAGTGCACGTTGCAGGTCCCGGTTCAATGAAGCCATCAGGACAACATTATCTGCAAATAGCAAAGATGAGATCCTGTGCTCCCTGAACCAGACACACTCCGGCCTCAGGCTGTGCCTAGAAATTCTGTCCATAAAAACAATGAACAGAACCAAAGAGCAGCCCAGCCCGGAGTCCAACATGCACCGGGAACAAGTCCGACTTACTACCGGCAATGCGAACACACCTCCTGCTCCGGTCATACAGCGACTGGACGGCCCTGAGCAAAGGGCCCCGGACCCCATACTCCCGGCAAACCCCCCACAGGAGACCACGAGGGACACAGTTAAACGCCTTCTCCAGGTCCACAAAGCATATGTGAACTGTTTGGGCAAACTCCCATGAACCCTCAAGGACCCAATGGAGAGAATAGAGCTGGTCCAGTGTTTCGCAACCAGGACAAAAACCTCACTGCTTCTCCTGAATCCGAGGTTGGACTATCAGTTGGATTCTCCTCTCATTCTCTACGCCTGGTACCCTGGCGTAGATCTTACCAGGGAGGCTGAGGAGCGTGATCCCCCTATAGTTGGAACACACCCTCCGGTCCCCCTTCTTATAAAAGGGAACCAACACCCCAATCCAGAGGTACCATCCCAAGCTGCCACGCAATGTTGCAGAGACGTGTTAGCCATGACAGCCCCACAACATCCAGAGACTTAAGATACTCAGGACGGATCTCATCTACCCCTGGGGTTCAAGTTCATGTTTATTTATAAAGCACATTTAAAAACAACGTGTGTTGTACCAAAGTGCTCTACAATATTACACCAAGATACAAAAGATAATAAAACGAATACATAGGATAACATAAAACATGCAGGGTAAACCATAAACCACACAAAATGCCTTATATAATTCAGGTGACACCATAAGCTAAATAAAATAAATGAGTCTTTAAACTAGATTTAAGAGTGTCCAAAGTGGGTGAAGACCTCACGTTCACTGGAAGCGCATTCCACAACTTGGGAGCCGCAACTGCAAAAGCTCGGTCACCCTTCGTCTTTAAGCGAGACCGAGGAACCGAGAGGAGGAATTTATTGCATGAGTGGAGAGATCTTAGAGCGTAGTACGGATGGAGAAGATCGGAAATGTACTGTGGTGCTAACCCATGTAAAGCTTTATACACATATAGCAGAACCTTGAAGTCAACTCTAAATCTGGCTTGTAACCAATGTAAGGTGGACAGAACAGCAGTGATGTGTTCTCTCTTCCTAGTTCTTGTCAGCAGTCTAGCTGCCGCATTCTGAACCAATTGCAATCGGTGTATGGAGGATTGAGGTAGAACAAGTGTATGGAGGATTGAGGTAGAACAAGTATGATAACATTGCCCTCGTGTTCAGCAACTATTCTGCTGCGTAAGGTTGAGGGGTAAAATGGAAGAGATGGCCTGGAATAACGGAGCCTGGAATCAGACAGACAGGGATGGAGTGGAGGGCATGGCATATTCCTTTCCTCCTCTTGACAAAAGCGTAAAGCTTGCACTTTGTTTCACTTGCGTCGTCCTCATTGTTTATTTTAAAATACTGTATCTCTAAACCACCAACATCCTCACTGTCCTCACTACTAATCTGAGTTAATTAGTAGTATTTGCTTATCACCTGCCGCATGAGCACAGTATCAACCCGATACTGGTTACAGTATCAGTGCATCCCTACACCTCACTGAATTAACTTCCAAAGATTTTCTAAATAAAATGGTTTATTGATTCTAATACATGGGTAATTATCAATCTGTGTGGAAGCATGATAAAGACCATTCATTAGAAGCAGGGAAACATCTAAAACTGTCAAGATAGTCGCCCTCAAAGGACCAGGATTGGACACCCCCTGGTTTATTGGCATTAATGAAAAATGGAAATACGTCATGAAGAAGTTACAGTGGTGTTTGGTGTTTCCAATTGCTTTATCCCTACTGCAGATTGGCCAGTTGACAAGGAGGGCATGGGGACTGATGCTATGGCTGCTATGACTCGGGTGGCACGTATCTTGTTTCAGCTGTCTAAAGACTGAAGAAATAACTGCAGTCAAATTGCCAAAACAACCTTGACTTCACTGATGAACAAACAAGGTTGATTTCAGTACACAACTGTTTCACCTTGTTATAGCTATGTGTAATTGTACTACACCATACAACAACATCTCAAATCACCTTGTTTTTGCATCTGCTGAGTTGGAGTTGTGGTAATCCTGTAGGGGTTAAAAATTGGCAGATCAACCCAAACTAATTATCCTATAGTTCTAAGGAAGTTGGGAATCTGAACACTGTATTACCATAAAGCAAATTATGCCAATACCATTGGAATTACTTTTATTTTACTCTGTGTTAAATCAGAGCAAGAATGGTCAAAGTAAGGTTAAAATGTAATATACATTTATTACAATTGCAAATGAATGAAATCAATTCCAAGGCAAACATCTTACAAAACGAAGGGTAACTCTTACCTGTGCTACCATGACTTGTAAACCAGAGAAAGAAAGTGATATGTAAGGAAGGAGAATGAATATAAGGATAAGCTAGAGCTAAGGAGAAGGTCTCAAGGAGATCAAGAACACGCAGAAAAAAGCTTCACAATTACATGTATACACAAGAACAACCAATCTGATGACTTCTTGACCCTAACTTATCAACATTTGATTAGCAATACAAGAGTAAGTTACACAATGAGGTGAGACCCGTCAAGCAGTGACTCCATCCAACAAATAGCATTTGCGAGATGTGAGCACGGGAACACCCAGCCTTTGCAATCCTTTCAATTCCCTTTATTTGAAGTGTTTCAGAAATCATAAGTCACTACATAAAACATGTTATTTAGTTAATATGAATGATTGTCATAATTGGATGTGTCCTACAAACCGTTAATCTAAATAAGCAATATTGAATCATTGTTACAATAATTAGTCAGAGAACAAACCAGTTGCTTACAACAGAAAGAACGGGAGGTTAAACACGTTACTCTATGATAATTGTATAAAATGATCACGAAATGCAGAGCAGAATTACATAAGGTAAGACTGAGCAGGTGTCAAAATAGCTCCAGGCTTTAACTGACAAGTAAACATGAGTCACTGTGATTCCATGTCAACACAGTTCAATATAGAAAATATGAAGTAAGCTAAATACATTATTGATGCAGTACCTTGATTTGAATGACAAAAGAAAGGAAAACCACAAAATGTAGTGAATTGATTAATATAGTTTTTGTAATAAAGGTCCCTTTATTGTCCATTGACTCAAATTCACTTGTCTAGAATTCAGAAACAAGAGCTCCGATACCTTAAACCACATTATTCCCTTGTCTTTGACTGGTATGCAATTAAAAATGAGCCTCAGCTGCATTGGGAACCCTGCTTGTGTTTGCCCCTCTGGGCCTTATTTGCTCCTGAAAGGTACAGTTTGCAACAACAGGAGTTGTCTTGGAGTGATATCTCTAAGGAACAAGTGACGAATGGGATTGGAGGGTGATGACAAAGCAAAGTGAATGTGTTTGCCAGATGTGTTAGCTTAAAAACAAAGACAGAAAGTAATGCAAGGTTTCAGAGTTACATTGAAAAGATTTACAAAGAGGTCAGAGGCTTTAAAGAAAAATACGTTTTGAGGATGACTGCTGAGACTCAGACAGAAAAACAGTTGATGGAGTTGCTGAGAGGTCAGTCAACTAATGGGTTTGAACCACGGTCCAATGTGATCAGAGTCTTCATCTGCTCAACATTATCAGGTAAACTTACTTTTATGTTTCTATTTAGTTTTAAGATAAACTCTTAAATGTTCAGACTTGTCATCAATGTATTGTGTTTGGTTAATACAAAAACCATATTCCCATCTGTCAAACGTTAAATGGGTTTCATTAGAAACCACACTTAATAGCAGAACAAATAAGTTATTGTTGGTGGTGCAGGATACATGGTTTGTACCCAGATTTGACCTTGTCACATCAAAAGATGAAACTGGAACGGAGATACCAGAGGACACAATGTCCTTGATAAGATGTATTTCAGGTTTTACAATAATGAAAAACAAATGGGCAAAGAAAACATAAAAACGAACCTCATGAATAGTTGGATTATACTTTTTGAATAAAATGTCAATACTTACAATTATTTCATTTGCTGTGCATTTTATACACAATTCTTTTCTTAGCTTCTATCCATTGGTACAACAATATCCTGAAGCACCCATGAAAAAGGTTGCTTTCAAAATTTTTATGAAACATTATGGCTTCGCTCTGGAAGACAAATGGAAACACTTGTCTAAGAAATGCCTTGGTAAGAAGACTGCTGAAATAAAATACTATATTATTTTATTGTGCTTTGTTGCTACTTCGGTTGTTTCAAAGTGCTCAAAATAAAGTTTGATTGATTGACTGATCGGTATTATCAATAACACATTTTAATGGTTTCAAAACAGTATAGGTCTTTATTCAACATTATTTAATGTTCAAGTGGTGTTTAGAGTGGCACCTATATTATTGTTAATGTAAAAAGCACAGATATGACAAACACTGCTACATAGACATAGAAGTGATGATAGAACACCATTACATAGCAAAAACAAAAAGCTATTAGACAGGGAAAGTGATATCATGTTCAGTTTTATGTAATAGAAAATCTTTTGTTAGGTTTGAATGCACCTTTATGGACACTTTCTTGATGTGCCTTTTTATTTTCAAGAAACTTCTAACTGAATAAAAATCAATAACCAATATTGTGACTAAATGGAATCTCACAAAAATAGCTCAAGCTGGGTTCAGGTAATTTAGAATGCAAATTTTTTATAAGCACGGCAGACCAAGATTCCAACTAAAATCAACTTTTTACTAT
The DNA here is from genome assembly GCA_036571765.1 of Plecoglossus altivelis. NCBI lineage: Eukaryota > Metazoa > Chordata > Actinopteri > Osmeriformes > Plecoglossidae > Plecoglossus > Plecoglossus altivelis. The sequence goes on from BROE01000026.1 coordinate 9,635,391, forward strand.
AATGCATCAGTCTGAATAATGAAATGAAATACCCAAGGGCAGTGGATATGTATTTCCAATTTAAAAAGTGCTGGTATAGATAATGATCCTCTTTTCCCCCAACCCATTTTCCTTAAATTCAGTGTTTTTTGTCTTGTCACTGACACCCTCAAAGGTGTTTACGTTAAATTGGGGTTGAGTTGAGGCTGATGTTGTAATCTTATTTATTTTAACAAAAGGTCTACAATACAGTGTTTATAAGTTTAAAAGGATGAAATGTTATTGAAAACAACCTGTTGCAACCTTGCCTTACTCATGGTTCTTCTGTCAGGGACTTCATAATCTTCTTCAAGCCTCACTTTAGCAAACTCACCTTCTCCTATTTGGCCAGGGCACCAAAGCAGTAGATCATTGCTTACGGAAAGCACAACCATTGTTCTCTCTCATACATTACAATTTCTATTTACAACCCCAAATCAGAAAAAGTTGGGACAGAATGGAAAACACAAATAAAAAGTAGTGATTTCTAAATTTACTTTGATTTGTATTTCATTTCTAGACAACATGAACACAAAATATTTCATGTTTTGTCTGGTCAACTTGATTTCATTTGTAAAATACTTCCTTTCCTGTCATTCAGACCTGTAACACATTCCAAAAAAGGTTGGGACAGGAGCAATTTAGGGCTAGTAATCAGGTAAATTGGTTAAATAATGATGTGATTTGAAACAGGTGATGTCAACAGATTATTGTAATTATGATATAGTAAAAAAGCAGCATCCAAGCAAGGTCTTGTCCTTTAGGAGCAAAGATGAGCTGAGGATCGCCAGTTTGTCAACAGATACGTGAGAAAATTATTGAAATGTCTAAAAACAATGTTCTTCAAAGAAAGGTAGGAAGACATTTGCTTATTTCACCTAACAGTGCATAACATAATTAAAAGATTCAAGGAGTGTGGAGGAACTTCAGTGAATGAAGGACAAGGACGCAAGCCTAAGCTGAACAACCGTGATCTCCAATACCTCAGGCGGCACAGTATCAAGAATTGTCATTAATCTATAAACGATATCACCATGTGGGCTCAAGACTACATTGGTAAACCTTTGTCAAATACCACAATACGTAGTTACATCCACAAATACCAGTTACAGCTATACTGTGCCAAAGGGAAGCCCTGTGATAAGTGTCCAGAAGCCCCTTTGACTTCTCTGGGCTCGGAGGCATCTGGGATGGACCATCACACAGTAGAAACATGTACTGTGGTCAGATTAATCAGTATTTCAGGTATTATTGGGGATAAATGGACACCATGTGCTACAGACCAAAGAAAAAAAGGATCACACAGACTGTTACCAGCAACAAGTCCAAAAGCCAGGGTCTGTCATGGTATGGGGTAGTCAGTGCCCTTGGCGAAGGTAACTTGCACTTCTGTGACGGCACTATTAATGCTGAGATTTTGGAGCACATAATTTTTTCCAGGGACTTCTATGTATATTTCAACAAGATAATGCAAAACTATATTCTGCACACAATACAAAGTACTGGCTGCAGAGGGAGAGGATACAGGCACTTGACTGGCCTGCCTGCAGTCCCGACCTGTCTCCAATAGAGAATGTGTGGCGCATTTTGAAGTGCAAAATGCGACAACGAAGACCCCATACTGTTGCCCACCTTAAGACTTGTTTGCAGCAAGAATGGGACAGAATTACACCTGAAACACTTCATCACTTTGTGTCTTCAGTCCCTAACTGTCTTAAGTATGGTGAAAAGGAATGGCAACATTAAATGGTAAATGCTTTACTGTTCCAACTTTTTTTAAATGTGTTGCAAGAACCAAAATAGGAGTTGTTTTTTGAAAAACAAAAAACAAAACAAAAATCATAAGGAACTCATTAAACAATGTTCTGTTGTATTGTCTGCAATGTAATACAAGTCAAATTTAGAAATGGCAATTTTTTACTTGGTAAAAGGTTTGTCTTGCTTGCGATTGTGTTTCTTGTATTGGTAATTGAATTTCGTTGCAGGATTTAGGATCTTATAACGGTTTTGTGGCAGAAACTGCAGCACAACGGACTGTGTTAGCGTAACGTTGGTAACAACGAATAGACACAATGTTCTAGTGAAACAGAAGTAAGCTCTCAGCATTAATACCTTAGCTAAAATTCTACTTTTTGCTAGATACCAATAAACCAAAGCTATTTTCTGTCTTAAAATCAACGAACACGTCTTAATCTGCAACACAAGTGGGTTCCCCTGTTTTTGATGAGCAGCCTAATGAGCCCTACTTACCTGGCAGCATTATAACTGACAATGATCGCTACCAATGAACGTGTTTTGAATGTACAATTTTTCCTTATATAATTGTCATGCCTATTTTAAGTGAGCAGATGTTAGGCTGTTGTTTGAATTGTGATTACACCTTAGATCCTGGTGACAACATTGTTACAATAAGCTTCAAAGGGGCTTCTCTGTTGACGTATAAATGTAATATGAGAAGGCTAAAATCCCTGAAAATATCACCAGAAGGGAAACACTCGAGGCATTTTAACTGTAATAGAGAAGAAAACAGATGTATGGTTTTAAATGGATGTAATATTGATAAATAATGATTAATTTCTATCAAATACATAGAAATTAGTTGTAAAAAACCGACCCCTTTGCAACCAAAGCAGGCACACCCAACAATTTCCCCAGAAATTGCCCAGTAATTTTTACTTTATGAATTTGTTCCTTCAATTGCAACCCCCCCTGGGAAGGGTAGAGAGGTTTAATTAACCCCTCCTTGAACTACCACCTTAACGTGGAGGAGGGGTTTGACTGCTCGAATGATCCTAGGAGCTATGTTGTGGGGGGTAATAAGCCCCTGGTAGGGTCTTGGGCTCGGATGGTTGCAGAGGCAAAAAAAAAAAAAAAAATTCTGGGGGGAATTCTGGAAAGCCATGGAGAAGGAGTACCGGACGGCCTCAAGGAATTCCTGGCACACCATTGGCAGACTAAGGGGGGAGAAGCAGTTTACGGTGCGGGCGGTGAGCTGCTGACCTCAACTGGGGACGATGTTCCATGGTGGAAGGAATATTTTGAGGATCTCCTAAATCTTGCCGTCACGTCTTTGAGAAGGAAGCAGAGGCCGGGGACCTGTAGGCGGACTCATTGATCACCCAGGCTGAAGTCACCGAGGTGGTCGGTGGGCTACTCAGTGGCCAAGCTCCGGGGGTAGATGAGATCCGTTCTGAGTATCTTAAGTCTCTGGATGTTGTGGGTCTGTCATGGCTGACACGCCTCTGCAACATTGCGTGGCAGCTTGGGATGGTACCTCTGGATGGATGGGTTTAATTAACTTTTGAATAGAATGACCCTTCCGAAAGGGGCAGCTGACCATTTAGGGTAGATGCCCTTTGTGGCTTTATCATTGCCAAGCCTAGAGGAAAATATAAGGTGATTGTTGTTAGACAGTTAGACAGTTTGGAGACAGTTGGTCTAGAGTTAATGACTGAATTATTTTAAGGAAAGCCAGTCACAGAACAGACATGGAAAAACTGTGTGTCTGTATATGGACAAATTAATATTGAGAACTGTGTTTGTCACAGTATAAATTATGGAGGTTGGAGACAAGACTCCAGAAAACTTTGTACCTTGATTAAAATTTTTGTTTGTTGCTGGCTTGAATATTGTGCTATAGAACATTCTTTGAACCCAACAAATCTGTGCACTTCTTTGTGAAAATGTACTTACCACCAAGCCATGACAAAGACCAGAGTGTATCAAGGCCGATATCAGTTAATGTTCTATCCATAATATTGAAGTAACAGTCTTACCACATAACTAAGTATTCACATTCAAAGGTTGGGAGCAATATGTAGATGACATTAGCTAACATTTATGTAACGTAACATCTTTAGCTCACTAGCTTTATGTGACCTGTCTCATCATAATTCGACCACATCAAACTCATCTTTAAAACATCACTTTGCAAGAGGATGGAGAGATTTCTGAAGAGCTTTGGTACAACGACAGATTGCTGATGTTGAATTTCTTTGTCTACTCTCTGCTTTTGTTTTTCTGGACACTGTCTCACAGATAAACTACTTGTAGTTAACCAAATGGTAACCAAATCTAACTGCAGATGATTTGACTGACATTTCCAGTCTCACCCCAAATTCAGTTTGTCTCCCAAATTCACTTTGTTGGGGTGCATGTATAAGGGGGTGGAGAGGAATAACAAATTTGAATTTGAAATGGGTCAACTATTAATTGCATTTACAGCAGTAAGTTTTACATCCAATCACAATAATGTTAACAAATAAATCGAACAATGAATTGGAAATGTATTATTATTTCTGCAGTTATAGTCTTGATGGGTCTTGAAATAAAATCCTTCAAACAGTCTCAATACCAAAACTGGTATCAAGTACAAAATGTCATTGTAGGGCCATCTGCGAATGCTCGGAAGACTTATCCTTTAATTCTAATTGTTTTTCTTTGTTTTCATGTCTTTCTGATGGCAGATATGAGCAGTGAAAAAAGTGCCTTATATGACAAAGCTTATCCAGAACTCCAAACCTTTTGCCAGAGTCTGGGCTATGTCTTTGAGGTGAGTACTTTAGTTACAATACATTCAATACATTTGTAATGTCAGATGATGTTTCTACAATTTGTCTTTTGGTAGAATTTGACTTTGGTTCTGAGCTGGCATACATCTGCACTGAACTGTTCTTTAATGACATTTGTTTGACCACACTGAGCACAATTTAGACTTGGAATGATATCAGACATTTTTGTACTTTGCATAGGCCTCTGAGCAAAATTTTCTGTGCTTCAATAATAAAAAAGGAGTTTAACAATTGACTCTCCGAAGTCGCTTGACCTCGAGTTTTTCTTCTGTAATGATGTCAGATAACATTACAGCTTTGTTATAGATAGAGTGCGCATTGAAAAGTGCTGATTTCAATACGCGGGGAGCAGTTGATAAAACCGGGGACACCCCCACTTGCTTAAGAGCCTACAGGTCATTAAAATGAACCCCCATCGGCCTACACGAAAGCCTTTGAGATTTGCACAAATGTGTAGGATAAAGTATTAAATGACAAGCAAAATAAGCTGCGTCCCGACGAGCGATGTATATAGCGCTTAGGTCTCAGTATTCCAACATGATCGCAGCAAGCATATATGTAATTCGCCAGATAAAACTTTCCTTTAAGGTTGAACAGTTAGCGAGTAGTGTACCTTAAAGCCATGTTGGAGAAGTCCACACCAGCCGTAACCTCACAATGGTCTAAATCCTGGGACACACAGCAGGAGAGTAGGAAACAAATATTAAAACAGTAATCCAACGGGTGATGCGTTATTCCACATTGGCAATAGAATAGGTCTTCACACGGTCCAAAACCCTCTTAAAAACTCAAATTAAAATAAAAACTAAAACAAATGGGAGAGGAGCGGCAGCCGAACGCGCCAGGGTTCTGGGCCTCCACCACAGGTGGGTTCTCCACCTAGACTCCAGCTTCACACAACACCTGAGACACTAGCTGCACTAGAGCCACAACTACCAATGACATCACCACAAACTAGCGAGAACAGAAGTGTAACTATAACTGTAAGCTATGACCGTCAGACCAAAAGAGCAGGGGTATTGCGCAACAGCCAAGAGGCTGTTAACAGCACAGCGCTACAATAACATTCTTACCAGTTGTCCTGGTAACAGTTCCAGTCTGAGACGCAAGGGCCTGTCAACCCGAGTCAAAATACTGTTACATAGATTGGAAAATGAGTTTGGTGTGACTAGGTCCGTTTTTTTAAATGGTTTTCCTCTTACCTGAGCGAAATAACTTTTTTTCTATATGTAAATGATATACTGTCTTAAGCCACTCCATTCTTGAATGGTGTCCCCAAGAGGTCTGTCCTGGGCCCACTTTTGTTTTGACTGTACATTACCCCTCTTGGAAATATTTTGAAACATTTTAACAATGTGTCATACCATTTTTATGCTGATGACATAGAATCATTAAACGAGCAATACAATTGTGAGTTTCACAAACTAACAGATTTATTGAATGGTATAACTTGTGTTAAATCGTGGCTTGCTTGTAACTGTCTTCAATTAAACTTGAATAAAACTGAAACCCTGATTACAGCCCAAGACAAAAAAATTCCATCAATTGTCCAACACCTTGGTTCTCTGAGCTCCACTGTCCAGTCAAGCATCAGAATTCTAGGTGTCTGGTTTGACCAATCGTTGTCTTTGGACTTCCATTCGAGGCTTTTGGTCAGAAATTGTTTTTATCACTTCGCTAAATTGAGGATTATTTTAACGGACTCTGATCTTGAGATGGTTATTCATGCTTTTGTTTCTTCACGTTTAGATTACTGTAACTCTATTTTTACTTTTCTTTAAAAATCTGCACTAAATCGTCTCCAAATGGTACAAAATGCTGCTGCAAGGCTTTTAGCAGGATCTGGCAGACGGGCTCACATCAACCCTATTTTGTCTTCCCTACACTGGCTACCTATCAAATTTCGCATTGATTTTAAAATATTTGTTTTAACTTTTAGAGCTTTAAATGGTCAGGCCCCACAATACATCACTGACGTTCTATGCATATACTCCCTAGGTCGTCCCCTTCGATCAGCAGGCCAAAGTATTTTAATTGCCACAAAGACTCGTTATAAAACCCGGGGAGATCTGTCCTTTGAGGCTGTAGCCCCCAGACGTGTGACTGATTCTGTTGAATCCTTTAAAAGGCAACTCAAAACACTTATTCAAACAAGCTTTTAGTTGATTGGGCTTAAGTTTACTTTGTGACTTTTATCTGTTTGAATTTGTATATTGATTTGGTTCTACTTTGTAAAGCACTTTGTGATTGTATCTGTGAAAAGTGCTCTATAAATAAACTTTATTTACTTACTTATGTTAGTCAGCCTTTTACCAAACACAACAAACCTTCTGCCTGTCAATGAAACACGCTTACACAATGCATCAAAAGACAGATCTCATTCATTTCAAACAATCAATAAACCTAAGCTTCATTAGTCTTTCAACAACAGTCCCGCTAAATTAACAAAAGCAGAAAAAAAGGAAAATGTAGGTCATTTTACTGCATGCACAGATCAACCTAGATTTTTGCTATCCATATGTGAATAACATTTGAAAAGTCTAGGAATCGCCTTATAGCGGGTGATACGGAAAGGAATATATTTAAATAATATTTCATATTTGTCTTACAAATAGGTTGACTGTTTGGGTTTAGACCCCGAGGGAATTATAGATCAAAGGGCACCTGCCCTGTATGGAATAAGAATCTCCGTGGAGTCCAGACACTGTTTGTCAATGATCCTTTCAAATGAGGCGCAGACAAGACACCAGGCGGTGGCGGGGAGGTGGAGGGTAGCGCACTTGATAGCATAGGATTCTGCGACACAAGATGATAGTGATGAGCTGATGCAACAATTAAGATTGACAGCGTTAATTGATACGTCAGCACTAAACAATGCGGAACCCGGATGAGGCCCGATAGAAAGTAGAGCGTTCCAAGCGACAGAGAGAGAGAAATTATATGATGTGCCAGAGTGCAGGAACGAGTCTTGCCTGATTGAACTTAGGAAAAGCTTCATTAGTCAAATAATTACATTGCTAATGCTAATCATTATGAATACATTTCCCTTTACCAGTTGACACTTGTGCCTATTGAAACTAATCGGGAAGTTTGGCACATTTGGCAGTATCTTCCTCCAATGCCATTCTTTTTTCAACCTGGCTTTTTCAGTCCCTCTTCCTCTCATCCATCCTCCCTAATGCTTATCGTCATAGCCCAGTTATTGGAAGCCTATGTTGGAGTTAGAAAACATTAGTGGAGTACAGTGGCCAAAGTTCAACTCGGAGCACTACAAGAGTCAACTAATTATATTTATTCAGCTTTCGCAACAAGAGTTTAAGTTGTCCAACGATACATGCATGGACCCAAACAGTCTGATCACATCTAACGAGCAGACCAGACCAGCGTGGGGTACCAGAGCAGAGATAACAACAGTTTTTTAACTATCGTTAAGGGCATTTCTGATTGGTTGACTATTTTTGGAGGCGGTGCCTGGTTTAGACTTTCTGCGAGCCTCATTGGAGCAGAGGGAAGTCCTTCCCTCTTGGCTCACGGATCCTCCTTCCTCCAGGTGGGTCCTTAATTGGGTGAGCAATAATCATTCTGTGTTCAGCATCTTTTAGGTTTCGTCTGGAGATGTATACAGGGCTGGGTTAGGGTTAGCATTCATTCGCATTCTGATGAAGTCTTGTGACATACCTATTGGAAAAGTCGGTTTTGTCAGCATTTAGGCAAGGGCATAACGTCTCATGGCCGGGATATAATGTTCTTCCGTTTACGACTAAGATTAAGTGTGACTTCGGCAAATTGTTAGTAATCCCCTAGTCCTTGTAATATGTATGTTCATTTGGGTCCTAGGCCCAGTGTTGAAATTGAACTTTGTATGGTAAAGAAAGTAAACCTAGCAATGATGAAATGCATGATACGTTTTATCAACAGACTTGATTGAAGATCGCATTGTCTGTGGAATTAACAACGACACCGCGTGAGCTAGGCTTTTCAGGGAAACATATTTGAACCTAGCGAAGGCTGTAGCTATCTGCCATGCTAACGAAATAACGCAAAGCTATATGAAAGTGCTTCATGAGGAAGCAGAAGTGGCTGTGAATAAAATCACAAAGACAAAGTCAACTGCAAGACAGGCGAATTTCGATCACATGGGGAAAGTGAAAGACGAGTGCACGAGATGTGGTTATGTACATGTACAAAATTTGTAATGATTGCTTTCGGTAGAACCATTTTAGCCGCATCTGTACATCAAAACAAACAGGGAAACCTAGAAGACAAGAGAAAAAGTTCATGAGATAGAACAATAAGAAGATGCCGAATTGTTTATAGGTACCATTGAAGTGGAACGAAGTGAGCAAACAGCAAGCAAATGGCTGACACAAATTAATAGTCAAAGTGGCTAAGTGAAAACAAGAAATGGACTAAGGAATTCAATATAAACAGCTGCATACTTACTGCTCTTATAGCCGTAACAAAAGAGTGAGACACGGTAAAATAATAAGCTTATTATTCTGACTAATTCAAAGCATATCAGACTGTATATATATATCAAGGTATAAAACAAAAGAGTCGGATACGGGCAGGCGGACATGCTATCCAAGTTGGAAGCAATCACGCCAAGCCAGACTGAACGAGAGCAAAAGAGGTTACACAAGCAGGCTACACAGAGCTTATAACACTTTTCCATCACGATAGTGCAGGGGCGTGGGAAAGTGCGTCCGCAACAACAGTATTTTCCCCCTTAATATAACGAATGTTTAACGAAAATGCTTGGATAAACAGGGACCAACGAACTAACCACTGATTAGGACAGTTGAGCAACGTCAAGAATGTCAGCAGGTTGTGACCAGGGGCGTTACCACCGAGGTTAACCTCAAAATCTGTCAACGTCAGAATTAAGGCAGTGCTTTCCTCTTTATTAGAATAGTTTTTCTTATTCTTGTTAAATTTATTTGAAAAGTAACTCCCAGGACAGTCTACTCCTAGGTTACTCTGCTGCGTGAGAAATGCCCCACAGCCCACTTGGCAAGCATCCACGTACAGTGGATGACGAGACTGAAGAAACGCATCAGCTCTTTTTTGGTAACTGGGACAGGAAATTACTTAACTGTGTGGACAACTAGTCGGACCTGAGCCTGCCCTACCGCACGGCCAAGATAGGTTTTAGTGGCTTTAGCAAATTTGCACCTTGCGAGATTAAACGTGAGACTTGCCCCTGTCAAATGAGTAAAAAGCCCTTTAATGCACTCCAAATGACTTTCCCATGTATCAGAATACACCACAACATTATCTAGACACACTGCACAACCACGTAGCTGCTGCATTTCTAAACCCAAAATGCATTACAGTGTAAGCGTACAACCCTGAAGATGTTATAAATGCAGATATTTTACGCGCACGTTTGGACAGCGGTACCTGCCAGTATACTTTCAAAAGGTCGAACTTACTCACAAATTTGTCATACCTGATCGACACATTCATCCAGTCCCGGAAGAGTCAGGTTTTGTAACAGTATTTACCTTGCGGAAATCAGAGCAAAATCGAGGGGTGTTATCCGACTTTGGAATCAATATACATGGGGAGGCCCAACTTGAAGTAGTTATTGTGTTCAGCATTGACTCTGTAAAATCTTACTTTTATTGTTTTTGCATCTCCCACATCGATATATATATAGCTCTAGCAAATGTGTGCGTCCAGGTGTATCAGAAAACAGGCATGGGAAATGGTGTATTAATTTTGCCAACTATTTACTGAGTTGTTCAGACAAATGTTCCAACATGAAAATAGTTGTGTGTTGCGCCTACGTTCAGTTGAAATAAGATAATTCTGCTCAGACGCTCGTTTTAACATAGTGTATGGACCAGAGAACTTAGCCTGAAAAGGGGAAGTAACAATGGGACACAAAGCCAAAATCTGATCTACTGGCAAAAATGAACAAACTTCAGAACAACTGTCATACAGGCTTCTAATTTTCTCCTTAGCAGAAATACATTTTTCATGAGCCAAATTTCTTGCCGCATATAATCTTTCTCTAAACCCATTGACATAAGCAAATTTTTAGGAGGTCCGGAGCCCTTCCAATCCTCTACCACTGCGGCTAATGGGCCTTAAACTGTATTTGCAAACATCAATTTGTTTGGGCTAAACCCAGTGCTCTCGTGCATTACCTCCCTGGCGGCCAGCATTAACCAGGTCAAACCCTCTTCTCAGTCCTTTCCCAGCTCTATACAGTACGCACGCAGAAGTGACTTTGATCTTAACTTTCTTGAGATCCTTGGCTCAGCGTGGAACGCCATGGCTTGATTGTTTTACATTGAGCTGTTTCAACACGTGCAAATAAATGGGATGTAAAATTAGTGCCTTGGTCTGACTGTATTACTTTGGGAATGGTAAAGACATAGATAAATTGAGACAATGTAAGCACCACTGACCTAGACGTTAAGGATAGGCAGCAGGGTAAAGGGTGCTTTGACACATAACAGTAGATAACATGAACCAGATTTAGACTTGAGTAACGAACCCACGCAGCCTATAATCAAATGTTCAAATTACTAAAACACTACAGACATTGGCGACAACTGAAATGGCTTTAATGTCTGGTTTGGTTTAGTAATTAGCTGGCAAACATGACACGTCTTGATATAAGAGGAAATATCGCTCTTCATACAAGGCCAGAAAAAATGCTTCAACAGACGGTCATAAGTTTTCTTTACGCCAAAGTGACTAGCCTCATCATGGGCCACTTTCAAAAATGCATGACGGAATTTAGATGGCAAGTATATTGCAGAAAAAAATATTGAGAAGGACACCAGAGGAGTTATTAGATGTAAAGCAAATACTCGGTCAATCAGGAAATTATGGTTCTTTAATTGTGTTTTTGAAGGAAACTGGGTTAACAAATAGAATCTAAAATATCTTAAAGGACGTTAATTATTTGATTTAACGTACAGCAGGCATCAGATCTTCTCAGTAACTGATCTGCTACGGTGGATTGAGGGCTGGCTTGCCGCTCTAGAAGCAGACCCTCTCACTGGCTCTGCGAGACCATTAGTCTGATGGACGAATCTATGAGATGCTCCGTGCCACCTGGTATTCAGGCTAATTCCACCCGAGAAATGGCAGCCTGGAATGGAGGAGATTTGTGAAACATCATCTTGGTTGTCGCCTTCACCAGTTGTGCGAGATAATCTGTTGGACCTGCCCTCCTCATCTTTTGTGCATTCTGTCCTCAGCATGGCTGGTGGATCAGGTCTTGCAAGATGACAGCTCGCGAGGTTCTTGTAAGCCTTGTGCGAGTGGTTCCTTGATTATCAGAATTGGTTTTATTCGCCATGCAAGATATACAAAAGCACAGAATTTACTGTGGCAGGGAAGTTCAAACATAGAACATATATTATCACCTAGTGTGGGACAGTCTGACATTCTCAATGGAGATGTTCATACTGTGCTGTTTCCGCTTCAGCTTAGCTGTAATGCAGGTCAGAGGCACAGGATGTGTTTTTGACTAACTTCTGTGTCACAGTAACGGCCTAACCAGGAGGACAGACCCTTCGTATTATTACATCAGCAGGTGTGTCCTCGGTGCTTTGTGAGATTGTGTCTTTTAATATGATCTTGCTGGGGGTATATCTGGCCTCGCTCGCACCGGCTAAACCATTAGGAGCAGAGCTCCACAAAATAGAACGATAGTTAATGGAGGTAACTCCAGTTCTATGAGTGGCGGAGAGCCCCATAGGGATGCAGGCCCAGCTCGACTTAATTAACACAGCTGTATTTTATGCTTTTTGGGAGGATGAGTGATGGCTGTCACCCCCTCTATATAGGGCATCTGTGTGAGGCGTGTGTGTACATTTTGATCTTCAGTCATTGGCTGCACTAGGTAACGAGTAAACCATTAGGAGCAGAGCTCCCCTATGGGGCAGAGCTCCACGAAATAGAACTGGTTGACGAGTTACTTGAACTACGTGATCAGGTTTCGGCGAGATCAAAGAGTGTCAGAACACTTTTTTTGAATGATACGGCAAACAAGAAACTAGTGGAGACGTCACGGCGACAGCATGAAAGGAATTTCTACCCGTGGCAATATCACGGCGTATTGCGGGCTGATGGGGATATTCCTAGGCTTATCAGAAGAAGGAGCAGCCTAACCATACGCTGCCGCCTGGTCGTGTTGATTTTTGAATGGGACTGTAAACAGACTGGCGGTAACGTCATGTAAGGAATGTCTATACGCGGCGGCGTATGTTTGAAAGTATTAAAAAGTATACGCCTACTAAGACACCTGAGATAAGCACCTCGCCACTAAGCCATGTGAGACGCATGTCGTCACCTTAAAACTCACCTACGTTGATGCCTGTTTTGTTTTATTTTACTTCTTTTTAAAACCTTTTTGAATCAAGTCGTGCAATTATGCTATATATTTCATATATGTGAAAATATCAGAAGTAAAAGGCTGGTCTGAGGCTTTGTGTTGCTAAAAAGACTAATGGGCTGCCCAAGCTATGGCAGACAATTCCCTAGTCACAACTCGCAGAATTCTATGTCTGTGCATTCTTCTGTGCTAGCTTTATTTGCCAATGTAGCGCACTTGCATAAGTCCAGGTGTCATCAGAATCGGTCCGAATTTAAGAAGGTTATGACAACATGACTCAAATGTATTAAAGGCCTATTACATGAAGTTTTGTCTAGAATTGTGCCTGAATGAGAGCTGCATATAATAGCTATTTTCTTGTTTGATTGTGTAGTTTTGTTTTAGAACATTTCAACACTGTTCTTTTAAGGTTGTCGATATGGAATGGGGAGTCGTGGACACAATCTCAACAGACCACATGACCACAGAACTTTGCCTCAGGGAAATTGAGGTTTGCAAGCAACTGTCTGCTGGTCCAAGTTTCATTGTGAGTGTCCAGTTCATAGAATTGTTATTGACAAGTTACGTTTTTCTTGGGATTTTAACAGATACAGTAAGTCTTGTGCGGGGTTTTCTTGGTTATAAAGGCACTGCTCGGGAACAAGTATGGTCATCGTTCTATTCCTCGTGTCATCCCAGAAAAAATATTTGAGATACTTTTGTCCAAAATATCAAGGGATCAAGAAGGGCTGAAACTACTAAAACAATGGTTCTTCAAAGATAATAATGCCCTCCCATCCGAATATGTACTTCAGCCAATAACAAACAATTTAACACACTACAAAGACCTTCGACCTGAGAGTAAGCAGCTGCGGGACAAAGATATATCTTCCTGGCGCCACATAGAAAGCCAACTACTGCAACTCCTACGTACTGCTGCCATACAGGCTGAGAAAGATGGGGATATTATGACTGAGCAGAAAAATAAATTCTTCAGATCTGGTTAGTCCCGAAATATTATGAAAAAACAAGACATATTGTTTTTAAGTTGTTAAGAAGTTGATACAATTGTCATACAATGTTATATTGTTTTTCTGTGAGGACCATACTTTCTCTTGTCTAAGCATGACTCATTTTAGATGATAAGGTTTAGATTTTAGTTTGTGATGTAAAAATACAACTTTTTAGTAAACAAATTGTTTAAATTGTTTCTCATCTCCAGAAACAGAAACAGAGATTGAGGAGGGTCTAAGAGGGCAGGACAGTAGCACTTCAGCACTTCTCTTTGTGCGGGAGCTCCCTAGTATGCACATTAAGGAGGTGATGCCCAAATATCTGTCCCAATATATGGACGTGACCCCAGATGGTCTATTGGACATAGAAGCCCAAGACCTTCTAGCAGTCCTTAAGTCTCGCCTCTACGCATCTTTGCCAGGCATCATCAACTTGCACTGTGTGGAGCTGAACAAGGGTGCCATAAACTCTAAACATAAGGAGCATGCCCTTTACCTCGACAGCATGTGCGAGCAGTTTGTCTGCCAAATCAAGAAAAGCATCTCAAGTGAGACCTGGTCTTCAGGGGGCCTGGGAGTGGTGGGGAAGGGGGTTAATGGGGAGAGGAGCAGGGGAAGAGCTGAGCAAAACTGGACCTGGGTGATGGAGGACATTTATTGTCATACAGCATTGTGCAATGCTATGTGTGCTGGGTTTTGTGGCAGGGAGGGGCTTCTGGGTAAAATGTGCCTGGCCATGTGGGAGTCAAGCAACACATACCACAGACCATTAGTTGTCCATGGAGATGTAGGGGTGGGCAAGACAGCATTTCTTTGTAAGTTAGTGCAGGAAATGCGCAACATTTTGGACCCTGGGGCTGTTGTGATATCCAGGTTGATAGGCATGGGGCATCCATCCAGACCACATGTAGATTATGTCCTCCACAGCATCTGTATCCAGATTTGCACTGCCTTTAGTTTACCACAGCCAAAACCACAAATTGCTGATATACATCAGGAACTGGTACGATTCTTCCACTTTCTTTTAGACAAGGTTTCCCAACAAGGGAACACACTGCTTCTTATGCTTGACTCCCTGGACCAACTGTCTGAGGTCAACCATGCTCACAAACTGTATTGGTTACCCAAAGACATCCCACCCCATGTTCATTTGGTGGTCTCCACTACAAATCTAAATTCCCTTGATCTTCTCAAAATGAATGAGGCAATTTTCTTCGAAGTAGAGCCATTGTTATTTACTGAAGCTGAAGAGATCATGGACACCTACATGAGAGGTTTGCAACGAACCTTGACCCCAGAGCAGAGAAAAGTTGTACTTAGCGGCTTTGAGAAGTGTGGCAAGCCCCTGCAGCTGATGCTGATACTTGAGGTTGCTAAACGATGGCCATCCTATAAGTCCTTGACAGAGCAAAATCTGTTCAGTAGCCCACATGAATTGATGTCACATGTGTTTCTTGGTCTGGAGGAGAGGCATGGAAAGCAACTTGTTGCTGCTACCTTAGGATACATCATTACAGCGAGGTAGGAAAACACACTAAATCCAAGATATTTGATATTTGGAGGATTTACATTTGTGATTTCATGTTATTTGAACATTTTAATTTAATAAAGCGGAAATTAAGTTTTTTTCTATTTCTTAGGAATGGTTTGTCAGAGGCAGAACTTCAGGACATCCTGTCACTTGATGACAATGTCCTAAATGAAATCTATCAGCACTTTCTCCCACTTAACAACAAAGTCATCCGCATGCCTTTTCTACTATGGGCTCGTCTCAGACATGACCTAGGAGACCTAATAGTGGAGATACAGGCCCATGGTATGAAGATACTCAGATTACATTACAGGTAAAGATAGCTTTATTAGAAACAGTTTTGAGGGTGAACCAAAGGCTGTCTGCTAATGTGTTTTGTACTCCTGTGTGCATTCATGGATAGTTATTCAAAGTGTGCTTCTCTGTGTGTTGCATAAATGCTTGTAATTTGTTTTAGGCAAATAACTGAGATGGTGAGGGAAAGGTACCTGAGTGCAGAGTTGGAGCTTCAAAGACACAAGATATTAGCAGAGAACTTTTTGGGTCAATGGAGCCAAGGCAAACTCAAACCTCTCATGCTGTCATCTTCTAAGGTGCCAGTGGTTTCTGACCGAAAGGTATCGCCACACCAACAGTAGGATTAGCAATGGCACAAATTAGAATGTTTAGATACATGCTCATTTAAATTCATATAGTTATAAATTAATTTATATAAAACTAATACATCCCATTTCATATCAATTATTTTTACTTCCCATTAAATAGTTGCTCAAAGGGGTTTATGAGGGATGGCGGGAGGGAGGGAAGGGATCAATAATGATGAGTGATGCATTGACACCTTAAACAGTGATGCTGGGGACTTTGAATGTACAGTTGGGCTCAGTTTGATCAACAGCCTTGATGTGGAAGTTGTACTGACAATTTTTTTATGAACTTAAATCATGGTGTTGTGAGTCAACCCATTTTCTGTTGGTTTTGTGCATAAATTGAACTTTGGTATTTAACCTTTGGCAATATTGTGGCCTTCAGGTCTCACCTCAGCCCTTGTGGTTGGCTAAAGGAGTGGCTAACATCAGAAAACTGCAAGAACTACCCTACCATCTTATTCATGCAGGCCTCTGGGATGAGCTGCGCCAGGACGTCATTGGTAAGGAGATTTTAATCCATGGCCAACTCACATGGCCACAATCATCTTTTTAAAATTTCATAAGTCTGATGGGGAGACCACTACAGTTTGTGTTAATAATGCATCTTACTTTCGTTCCCAACTTTTCAACCAATAATCTTGCTCGGTGCTGGGATCGGTTGGCATGATCTGTTGGGAATTTGAAAAACTAGACTGCAGCTTACATTAACCCTTTGTAACCTGGTTGGTTTAACTCTCACATGGCTACTGAAAACATAGTCAGTAATGCAATGTGATGAACTCTGAAAATAAGTAGGTTAATAGCTGGCTGGGGTCTCAACAACATGATGTATTGCAGTTTTTTTTTTACTGAGGCTAAATACAGACGCATGGGTAAATGTGTGTCTTATCACTACTGTCAGTTACTATGGTGATTTTTTATGAAGAGTCATTGTGTACATTAGCTAACTTAGCTAGTTGATCAATCTAGATACATATGTATAATGACATTATCACCTCACCTTGTCCAATTCCACATCAAAAGGAAAAAGTCAGTTCACAGCTCATGTAATGTTTTTCGTACAACATGCACGCTTTAGCTTCGAGCGCCGACTTCATTAAACACGGCATGCCTCAATACAGCCCCACAGGTAATGCATTAGGACAAAACTGACGGTAGCCACAGGAGTAAATCTAACTCAATATATTACATCTCCACTCTTAACAAAAAGAGGAACAGCTCGGAAGTATTGTCAGCAGTTTAAATATCCTCAAGTTAAATTACTATCAACATCCATTATAGGGCTAAGTGGCTTGATGAAAATAAGCAACTAGCATTTCACGTCCAAAGGTCTCTACTAGGGCTGCAACTAACGATTATTTCAATAATCGATTAATCTGTCGATTATTTTTACGATTAACCGATGAATCGGAAAGAAACATTTTTTTTAAATTCCAACCTTTTATTAAAAACAGAACTGACAGTGCAAATTAACAGTGCAAAAAATCCACAGAATGTGCAAAAACAGGTTGCTCTTTTAAAATCCCTGAGCTGTTAAAGTAATAAAAAACTAAAAACTAAATATAATATATAGGTTTTCTTTTAAATAAAGTGCACACAGATGTGTATTTTTGTGTAAAGGGACCTGAGCCGTCAGAACAATATATATATATTTTTTTATAAAGAAAAATACAAAACAGAAAACTTAACAGGATTTGTTTGAACGGTAGATTTTCTGGAATGGTACAATTTCCTCTCTACACTACACTACACTCACTCACTCCCTTTGTTTGAATACTTTGCATTGTAATGCAAAAAATGTGAGCATGTCCACATGCTCCTGGCTCAGGCTCGCTCTTTTCTTGGAGGCTATGTTTTCTGCTGCAGAAAACAGCCGCTCAGATGGTGTTGAGTTAGCAGGGATGCATAGGTAAGACTTGGCTAGCCTGGCCAATATGGGATATCTGTCATTGTTAGCCTTCCACCACAGTAATGGGTTTTCTTCCCTGGCAAGGCTATTTTCTCCAAAGTATGTGAGAACTTTGTTCCTCACTTGGGTGTGGACATCCTCTGCTTCACCTGCTCTATCCTCTTCTTCACCATCAGAACCAAGGATGAGACAAGTAGAGTGGCTAGAG
Source organism: Plecoglossus altivelis (assembly GCA_036571765.1). Taxonomy (NCBI): domain Eukaryota; kingdom Metazoa; phylum Chordata; class Actinopteri; order Osmeriformes; family Plecoglossidae; genus Plecoglossus; species Plecoglossus altivelis. The sequence continues at coordinate 9,653,626 of BROE01000026.1, forward strand.
GTGTTGATTCAGTAGCTGTAGTGTCGGTGGAGGGAACCCTGCAACTGCCATGCTGCTGCACATACATCTTCCTTCTCTCTTCAAGTGCCATTGTTTGCAGTTTATTTTGAATATGTTGGACTTCAACAGGTGAAAGAAACTTCAGTTTCCTAAACCTTGGGTCAAGGACAGTTGCAAGAATGACTGTGTTTGATGCGCTATCTGAGAAAGCAGTCACCTTTTCCATCTCTCCTGCAACTTCTGCACAGTTGTGAGTTGGAAAGCCCGCAGCAGGGCTGACTTGTAGGCAGAACTCTGGGTGGGCTTCAACACCCCCTTCACAAGTGGAGGTATTGCAGATATTGTTGCATATTTCTGTCCACTCATGAACACAGTGACGCATTTAAAAGGCTTAAGGATGGTTAGAAGCTCTTCCAGCAGGCTCCACTGGTCTGGTTTCAGATCCAGGTACCTTTTGCCTCTCTGTGTGACAAAGCTGTCAGACAGTGTTGCTGTTACAAGCCACCTTTGCTCAAGCAGTCGGCTTATCATATAGAAATTGCTATTCCATCTTGTGCTTATGTCTTGAACAAGACTGTGCTCAGATGTGGCCATTTGTCGTTGTTTTTCTCTGAGCTTACAGCTGGCTTGCTCGCTTTTCTTAAAATGTTCTACCAGACATCTTGCAGCCCCAACAGCTTTTTCAATGCTTGGATGCTTCAATGCAGCAACAAGTTGCAAAGTATGGCCAGTGCAACGGACAGAGGACCACCCATGCTTCTCCTCCAGGAGATTTGCTGCAGCCACAATATTAGCACCATTGTCATGGACTATGGCAATGATTTTGCTAGGAGGAATTTCAAATCTGGCCACTACCTGTTCCAACCACTCTGCAATGTTAGATGCAGTATGTCTGTCCTGCAGTGGCATGGTGGTGAGGCAGAATGACTGCATGTCCCAGTCATCTGCGATGTGATGGCATGTAACGCCAAGATAGGCTTCAGTTGCTACACTTGTCCATACATCAGCGGTGAGAGCAAGTTTGCTGTTGTTGGTGTTTATTGCAGTCTTCACTTTCTTGAATGTCTCTTCATATTTTCTCTCCATGAGCTTTGTGAAGTGGGTCCTGGACGGCAGGGTGTAACCAGGGTTCAAAGTGTGGATGATTTTAGTAAACCCGTCATCTTCTACCATCGACAGAGGCCTCATGTCAGTGACGAGCATGTTGAGGACACTATCTGTCAAGACAGCGGCTTGCTGTGTGTACATGATGCATTTCCAATCAAGAAGCCTCTCATGGTTTGCTGTTTTTTTCTGGAATCAAAAAGATAGAATGAGTATGTATAATAGCACAATTTACATCAACTCAATACTTGCATGCTTGTTGATCTAGTTACTAGTTGTGTAGGTAAGTTACTAGGTAAGTAACCCAAAGAGCAATTAGAAGACCACACACACACAAACACACTTCACTTGAAGCTTATTCATTAAATTATTACCATCATTGTAGTAAATGCAAGTTAATTTCATTACACCACATTTAAACACATCTTAAGATGACCAAGTGCTATAAAAAAACGTTAAAATGAAATTTAAGTACAACAAACACAAATATATTCGTCAACAATAACCGATATGGTACAAAGCACAGAATAAATACATGACAACAGATCAGTGTTAATTTTGACAGCAAATTTTGATTTAGTCATAGTCTTTTGGCTAAAATGCCATTCAGTTTTAATCATGTTTTAGTCATTTGAAAATAGTTGATTAAATCTAATGGGTTTAGTTAAATTGTAATGCATTAAGAACTTCTCTAAAATGTCCAAACCCATTATATATTCCTGGAGAAAACATTACTCTATTAACCTATTAATACGAATGATATTATAATTTGAACATGTAATACAGACAGATTTAACTGCTGTGACATATAAAAAAAAGAAATAGTCATCGACGAAATTAACATAGCAATAGATTGAAAAATGAACGGGCCAAAAAAGGTGAGATTAACAAGTTTACGCTAACTTGTCATGCTAGATAACGAGTAAACACCAGCACCAGAAGAGCTACTGCAGGGATGTTATGCTCCTAACTTCAAAACGGAAGAAAAGTAGGATTCTATAGTGACTTACCCTGCTGTTGAACTCCCTTCCTCCTCATCATCAAGGACTCCAAGATGTTTACGTTTTAGGTGCTGAATCATCACCGTGGTGCTCCCGTGCCATGCCATGTCGCTTTTGCATATTTTGCAATTAACGCACTTTTTGGAATTATTTAGAGTGAAATGCTCCCACACCTTTGATGACTTCGGTCGCACTGATTTATTTGCCTCTGCCATGTGTTTTAGAATAATGTTACGGTTTTTGCTATGCTTTGCTTCGTGCTCGACCGCTTTTTAAAAATACTCAAAACATCTCTGCGTCTAATTGAGTGACGTAATAATCGCGCGACACAACGAATCGATAATGAAATTCGTTGCCAACACTTTTAATAATCAATTTTTATCGATTTTATCGATTCATTGTTGTAGCCCTACTCTTTACCACACCTTGTCTCTCACTAACTTCATGTGCATGATTCATAAAGTCAGTCTGTTGAGCAGATTGACGGCTGTGCCTCTCCTAGTGATGTCTCAAGACTTCTTTGGGATGTGAGCGAGACTTCCTATGAAGGGGTAGGAGACAGTAGTTGCTTTTCAGCTGTCTGCTCCGTTTGCTGTGTCCACAAGTCGTCACGTATCCAGTGGCGTGGACGGTTGCCGGCTGGAGTGCTTGCTCAAAGATGTTGACTGTTGTTCACGATGGCTACCAACAGTCTGGATGAACTCACAGAGGATGTGACACCATACATCAGCTTTTGTGAGGTCTGCTGTATACCAACACGCACTAGGGTGAACTTTGACAATGACAAGCCCATAGAACATACGCCCATAGAACTGCCCAAAAACTGTACTCAGAAAAACTAAAACACCAGCTGTCCAACATCCTCAAAACCTTGTTGGAGACATGCCATGTACCAGCCTTTCTCAAGGCCTCCACCATCATCCCTGTGCCCAAAAAACGCGCAAATGTGCATTGTCGCTACCGTGCTACCACTGACGTTCCTTGTTGCACAAGTGACTGTTTTCCCCAAAATCATTCTAAGCACCTAAACTGTGCGACAGAAATCCTAATAGAAGCCATGCGATCAAGACCAAATACTCAAGAGTCCAAGAATTGAGGGTCCTGGGTTTTAAGGAGGGAAAATGATAATGAATGAATGAATAAATATCCTGAAGAACTGAATCAATAAACGAAACAAATGAATTACTAAATGTTAGGTCATTCTTAAATAAGATGAACACAGAGCTGTTGAAACTAAGGAAGTTTTAATGCTTGCCAACAAGGAGACAAGTCTGAACGCGATTACACATCTTTGTCTCCAACTCAATCATTTATACTGTCATAAACACAAACAATTTTCATAGTCATTGGCTCATTTAAAACAGGCAGTTCTAAAGTTCTGTGATTGGAGTCCTTTAGTCAGGATACAAGTCAAGTCAAGTTGTGCTTTATTGTCATTCCGCTACATGCGAGGGCATACAGTGGAACGAAATGTCGTGCCTCACAGAGCCACGGTGTTACAGAAGTACAGACATACAACAGTACAGGCAAACAACAATCAATTTAAAATAAATATAACAATTTTCCTATACGTAAACTAAAAAAGATACAAACTGTACGAATACTTAATGAGTCATTTGACTTGAGGCCCCCAAAATTCCATTCAAGTGATAAACTAAACCTACAGGGGGCATCGACCCCGCCAGGGGGGTATTCCATCAATGTAGATTAAGGAAAAAACTGATTTATTTCGACAAGTCTGGTTTACTTTTGCGAGAGTTCCGTTCCATTAAGGTGGCTTATTCTAGTTCAAGCTACGTAATTTAGACTTCTGAACTAGCCTGCTCAGTGTCAGGTTAAAATGTGAGCTAAACTAAGTGTTGCAAGTTATGGAAAACAGACGGAAACAGAATGTAAATAGACAGTTCCAACGAGTAGAAAATTTTAGTGCAGCCTTTTTTTCAAACAATATGACTCATATGAATTAATTTACAGATTTACTTAATTGGTGAGGCCCCATGTTGTGTAGTAGCAGATCTTTTTCTGTCCCTGCCCTTCAAACAGCCTGTCTGCCACTGTCCAAGCCCCATGTGGACCTGTTGAGACAGACTATGTTGGAAATCTTTTAGTCTATCATTTAATAAGTGTGTAGCAAGGTTATTTTTAAGTAAAGCATAACCTTTGTTCAAAATGTGCAGACAGAAACACGTCTTCGGTGTTTTAAAATGCATCCTTCTATTTAAAATGTCTTCCACATTCTATTTTGGCTATTATACTCAATCACCTGTTGAGAATATCGGTCAGTAATTACGCTTCTGAGGCCAGAACGGTCTCAGACAGCTCAACAAATAACACTAATTATCAGTATGCCTAGATGCATTATTTCTGCTTACATACCCCTCATGGAAGTAAGAGTTTGCTATTGAGAACTCATTTGTTTTATACAGAATAGGGGTTACATCTGAAATTTCTTTAACAATAAATGAAATGAATGAATGAATAAATAAATCAATTAATAATTAAGTCAATAAATAAATCAATAAATAGTTTGAACAACTGAATAAATAAACTGAATACATAAATAACTAAATACAAAAATGAATACATGAATAAATATAAAGGTAAACAAATAAATTAACTGCTATGAATAAATTAACTATTGGCTCCAGTCACCCGTGACCCCAAAATGGGAACAAGCGGCACTGCAATCCCTCCCAGGGATTAGCAGTAGACCAATGGATGGATGGATGGATATTTTTGTATAGACCCAGAATCCCCATATAACTTTGGGATGTGGTGGAACAGGAGCTTTGTGCCCTGGATGTGCATCCCGCAAATCTCCATCAACTGCAAGATGCTATCCTGTCAATATGGGCCAACATTTCTAAAGAATACTTTCTAGGGCTGCAACAACGAATCAATAAAATTTGATTATTAAGGGTTGGCAACGAATTTCATTATCGATTTGTTGTGTCGCGCGATTATTACGCCTCTCAATAAGATGCGGAGGTGTTTGAGTATAAAAAGCGCGGTTGAGCGCGAAGCAGAGCAAAAATAAATAAATAGCAGAGCGGAGGTAGAGGAAAGACCCTTGGAGAGACCTGTAACATTGTTCTGAGAAACATAGCGGAGGCAGAGAAATCAGTACGACCCAAGTCATCCAAGGTGTGGTAGCATTTCATACTAAATCATTCAAAAAAAGTGTGTTAATTGCAAAATATGCAAAAGCGACATTTTATCACAAATGAAAACGAGACGATAACTAAAAAAAAACAGCTTTGAATGACAAAAACCAAGACTCGGGGCTCTAAAGTTTTGAAGACAGACAAGCGTGACATCTCTAACCCCTTTCTTTTTTGATTGGTTGTTGCCTTAAATAGTACCCAGATACAATAGTGCTATTTTTTGATTGGCTACTGTGTAGCCGCTTTCTGTTTTTTGATTGGCTGATGTGGCAGGCTTGACTCCAGGGAAGTTGGGCTGGCTTTGCATTGCAATTCAAAGTGTCTGAACAAAGGGAGCGAGTGTAGTGAAGAGAAGAAAATCTACCGTTCAAACAAATCCTTTTAAGTTTTCTGATTTGTATGTTTCTTTATAAAAAAAAGAAAGATATATTGTTCTGACAGGTCAGGTCCCTTTAAACAAAAATGTACATCTTTGTGCACTTTATTTAAAAAAACCTATATATTACCACTACTATATAGTTTTTCTTTTTCTATTACTTTAACAGCTCAGGGTTGTTAAAATTGCAACCTGTTTTTGCGTGTTCTGAGGATGTTTGCACTGTGAATTTGCACTGTCAGTTCTGTTTTTGAATAAAAGGTTGGAAATTAATACTTTTTTCCTCTTTTTGATTCATCAATTAATCGCAAAAATAATTGACAGATGAATTGATTATCAAAATAATTGTTAGTTGCAGCCCTAATCCTTTCAGCACCTTGTTGAATCAACGCCACGTAGAATTAAGGCAGTTCTGAAGGCGAAAGGGGGTCAAACACAGTATTAGTATGGTGTTCCTAATAATTCTTTTAGATGAGTGTATACATTTGGATATGGCTCCTGACAGAGGAATCCTCAATATGGCAAACTGAGTGGACCTACTAACTTCAAATTAAATTTTCAAGCTTCATGTAGTTGTTTTCAATAATGTAATGTGTTATAGCATTACAACATAGTTTCTGGCTATAAAGCACTGATAATACATTTTCAAAACATGGCTTTTGAAAAAAATATTTGAACTTCTGTGAGGCTTGACCTGAGGATAATATCTGCCATATTTGGTGAAGATTGGACACACTTTGTAGAAAAAACATGCAGCCGCATAAATATCACGTTATTATGTGTCACACACTGGAGGTGTGTTAAGCTCATCTTGATTTGGGGAATCTAACAGTACCTCATTTTAAAATTTGGTCTTTCAGATCAAACGTTACGCATGTAAACACCCATCCAACTTTGACCCATTGGTGACGCTAGAGTGCTCCAATGGGAAACATGAAACTTGAAGTAAACACAGACACAAAAATAAATTGACTAATTTTGCACGCTCATTTTGGACTGTCTTTTATATGGCTCTAGATGTAAGCTCTCCACACATCCCTGTGGAGAGCTGATGTTGAGGCTGAGGGCTGTTATGATGTGGGAGCCTACGCTAATCCGTTGGAAGTGTCCAAAGAAAGTCCAAGATCCAGTGACAAATGTAGTTGGATAGTCCAAGGCCCTCCAGTTTAGAAACCAGTCTGTGAGGGAGAATGCTGTCAAAGGCAGAACTGAAGTCCACAAACAGTACCCTCACGTAGCACCCTGGCTGCTCCAAGTGGGAGAATGGTGGTGAAGGCGTCCTCTCAGAACAACTGTATGCCGACATTTCTTGCTTACAGTTTTTTTCAATTACTTAAGCACAATTTTAAAAACAGGGCCCCATTTTTCAAAACAATACACTCAATGGACACAGCCCTACATCAAAGTAGAACAACACTTCAGATCATTTGCAAAATGGAACACTTTAGTCAGAACTATACAATGTCTTATAAAAACCTTATTTTGTTGTCAAAACATAAAACAACCGTTATATGGTATGATTCTGTTTGAATCAGTTAAACATTCATCTGCTCAATCTAAAACACTTTTAGTATTTACACAGAAAGTGTACAAATAAATTCACCAACATCACACAACACTAATTGTGCAAACAAATGAAAATCTTTATTTATTTTCATGTTCTGAAGTCAGTCCATACTGAATATTTCAACAAAACAATTAAAACCACCTTTCTCCATCTTGTTCTCCCTGGATTCCCCCTCTCATTCTCACTCTCCCTCTTCCTCTGACATGGTCCATTTTTTAAGACAGGTGTACTTACCTGTTACATTTTTATAGTGCTTAAACCTGATTGGTGTGTCTACAATTAAGCACCAGTGTGTGTGTGAACACTGGATGTGTTCATTTGAAAGCTTTTGCTTTGAAATAGCAAGGAAATTACATAATGATACATTTGTGTCAAAAGCATGCAATGTTTAGTGTTTTGCAAATCATTGTGTGTAATGTTTTGCAAAAAGTGTGAAGCTCACAATGTGCTTTGTGTTGTGCAAATCTAGGCCACTGCTTTGCTCTTTAAGTGTAAGGTTTTGCTAATTGCGGAAGTTTTAATTTTAGTGTGTCAGCAATTGAAAAAAAAGGTAAAATAGGAAATTATTACTTTAATTATCAATAATGGCAGAAAGTAGTTTGTATGTTTCAGTGAGGATCAAGCCTGATGACTATGGACATTCTAGATTCAAAATCTCACTAACAAGTTAGAATATTGTATTAAGATAAATAGGACCTCAACACTAAAAACAAGTAAAATACTCAAACATTAAATCTGCCTAATAAGTAGATATTTCTAATGAGAAGAAATAAGAATATATTTACTTGATTTAATGTATTTCATCTTACTTAGATTTCAGTTTTTGCAGTGTGCAGACCTCTCATGAGGTCCCAAGAAGGTTGTGGACAAATAGAGTTAAAGTAACCCCAATTCTGCAAACCAATTAAATTTGAACAAAAGTGATACACTTCTGAGGTTCAAATTAATTGGTGGATGGTTTTTCTGGCATATGGTCAAATAGTTCTATATTGAGGAATTACAAAGACTGACTGTAATTCAACTTAAAGAGAACAGTAAAAATGGTCCACAGATGGTACACAGACACTTCATGGTATGGTCCATAGCATACGAATAGACCATCAGAACATTTGAGCCTGAAGCTACAAAGCACTACAACAAAAGCCTATCGTTACAATAATTATAATATATAATAATAATGTTCTTGAAAGGACATTAGTATAAAAAAAACATAATATCTTTCCTTTTTTCTATTTTTTTTACAATCCATAGGCAGTGCCGAGTGGCTGTACTGTAAAACCCTGGCCTGTGGAGTGACCAGTGTCATTCAAGACTTGTCTCTCTGCAGTGACCTTATGAACTGTACAGAGACTGAGTTGATTCGAGACACACTCATCCTAATGAAGCCTACCTTGGACTTTCTGGATGGACACATGGGTTAGTATTCATCATTATTCTTCTTATCATTCATTCTTCACCTATGACCTTTGTCCATTAAATTATGGTTTTCGTGGAAAATCCATTTGAAAAAAATTGCAACAAGCAGCAACTCCATGATTCACGCCAACATGACTCTTTTTTTGCATTTTCAATTTTAATTAACTGTGTTTTTAAGAATCTTTATAATCTGCGTGGTAATCTATTCAAGATATTACCACTTTTCCTCTATTGGAAAAAGTTCAATAATTACTCACACATTACCAGTCAAAACTGGTCTCCATATTTTTCATCGTGACAAACTAAACCTCTTGATTGTGCTTGCAGTTCACCAGAAGTCTTATATATAAAGGGTTCATGACAATATTATAATTTTAACATTAGAAGAGCTGAGCAGGGGTCGTTTTGGACAAATGAAGGGAAAAAAATTGTATCTTTGCACTTGATCCAAATCCAGGTTCCAGCCTTCTTGACTTTTCTATATGTTTTGTTTTTCTTTCAAAAATGCACAAGCTTTGCGCCTTCATCAGTTTAGTCTGTTGCGTTGGCTTATGAGCTAGCAGCCGGAGCTCTGTGCAAAAAGCGCCATCAAACAATCAGTACCTGTCAATACTTATGTCTTTGTCTGAAATCCACGATGCAGTTAAGAAAAATAAGGTTGGCGTTTCTTGTGTCCAACCATGAAACTAGCTTAGCAACAGCTCAAATACAGGGAAAACAAAGTTGACAAAGTATTTCGCTAACTGGCTGGTAGCCATTGGTATATCCGGTGCTTTGGACAACATCAACAGAATGGCATGTACAGCAGGCATGATGTACCATTATTGTGCTCTTTTACCATTATTAAGTATTTGGCTTTAAAATTATATTTGATTGCAGACCTATTTACTCTTCTTTTCTGGTCTTTAAAATTGACAAACTAAAAGTATAGATCAGAGCCACAAACTGTTAATTTTGGTTTATGTTATTTTCCTGACCATCTTTCTCCGAATGTTTCAATCTCGAAAGACCCTTCCCTTTTTTATATTGAGCTGAATGCCAGACTCCACTCATTGACTGAGTTGCACCCATCGCTGATTGGACGGCTCTGTTCCCAGTGTCAAGCCTGGCTAACAACATGTCCGGACCCCACACTGGTTCCACAGTGCAGTTTTTTCCAGTTGCCAGGAGGGCCTCTAAAGGCAACACTTGCTGGTTTCCAAAAAGGTTGTCAGAATTTTAAGTATTACTTTGAATACTATTTGCTGATTTTGGATGTTCAAGTTTTTTCTTTTTTGCTTTGATGTTAAAAACCTTATATGCACCGTAATGTTATAATAATATTCATTTTTTGTATTATCAAATGGAAAACAAATGAAGAACGGAATAGACATGACATAACATTGATGCTCAATTAATAAATCATCAAAGTAAATGTCAGTAAATGTCTCTCTTTTAACAAAAGGGGTCACCTCTCTTGATATTTGTCTTGAGACTGGTGTACTGGTGGCTGGCTCAGGGGATGGGAAGATGATCATCTGGGACCTGAATGAACTTGAAGTCATACAAACTCTAGTCAGCCACACAGGTGACAAATGCATATTCAAACAATATATGTTTAAAACATGTCCAGTATAGGTAATCATGCTGCATGACTAAGAATTAGACATTTTTTGAATGTTAAAATGTCCCTGTCAGTAGCCTACCAGATTTAATTGTCCTCTAGTAGGAATAGACACAGATATTGCATGTATTATATTGTGGTGTGGAGTACTGTTTTTGTTTGTGTGTCTGTACTCCACAGCTGCAATTTTGGGTGTTAAATTAATTAAAAAAGGCGCTCAGTGTGTATCGCTGGCTTCAGATGCGACACTGAGGAGGTGGAACGTATTGAGCGGCAGGCAGATTTTTTGTGTCAAAGAAGCTGCACCAAATAATCCTTTGTCTACAATTCCACACATTATTATGTCCGAGGAGAAGGAACTTGTTTTTGTACATACAAGAGACCAAGTATGACAGACATAAATTAATACCTTATATTGATCTAGAGCAGGGGTCTCCAATCCTGGTCCTCGAGGGCCGCTGTCCTGAAAGTTTTAGATGTTTCCCTGCTCCAGCACACCTGACTCTAATAAAAGGTCATTATAAAGCTTCCACAGGGCTTGGTAATGGCTCAATCATTAGAATCAGGTGTTCTGGAGCAGGGGAACATCGAAAACCTTGAGGACAGCGGCCCTCGAGGACCAGGATTGGAGACCCCTGATCTAGAGCATCTGTGCTGAATGTCCTGTCAGAGAGAAAACTAGCTTTGCTGTGTTTTTCTATCTTTATTAATACAATGTAGAATGTCCTTACAAATATATTATTATCAGCATTTGTAAATATGTAAAGGCATGTATTTAAACTATTGAAACTAACTGTAACTTTGCTGTATTTATTTCAGATGAAAGCATGGCATTTAGATACAGGAGAGCCTGCCTTTAATGTTATAGATCCAAAGTTGTTCATTCTTGGTGTTTTGAATGGAACAGTTGTGTCCCTATCAGATGAAGGACGTGTCACACTTCTTTGCCCATCTACTGGAACAAAGATGGTGGAAACTAATGTAGGATGTTCTGCACCAAGTCTAAACTTGAACTGTACCCTTGTAATGCCAAAATGTGACAGACTTCTTATAGCATCTAAAGACGGATTACTCTATCAGGTATAGACAACTGAAATATATAGTCTGAAATGTTTTAATTGCACCACCAGTAGAAAAACCCAGGAATTTTTTGCCCTTTGTTATGATGTATACCAAATTATCATTAAATTGACCGATACATTGTTAAATGAATAGATAAATGTTCTATCAAAAAACATTAAATACACTGTATTATGTATTGTATTTGATATTCTGATTCCCTTTTTAAAGGTTTCCGGCACTGGGAGACAGTCTGTCACAGAATTTAGCGTCAATGTCTCCTTTCTCTCCATTGCTGAGGATGAGAGGACACTATTTGCAGGTATGATGTCTACAGATACACCTGTACTGTAGAATGATCAACACGAGGTAGAAAGTAATGTTGACAAAGAGTTTCATGCTATTGGAAAATATAGATGGTAATGAAATGGTCGTAGATGAGTTGGGATATACAATGTCTATCATTTTTATTGTGTTCTACAAATAATTTCTGTCTTTAGGTTGTGATAAAACATTAAACATGTTTAACATAGAGATGGACTCCATAGAGAAGTTCTTGGGTCTACAACATGAGGACACTGTACTGTGTGCTCAAGCGTCCAGGAATGGCAGAGTGGTACTCACTGGCTCAGAAGACCAGATCATACGTGTTAGTATTGGATTTCCTTCTATCTAGCTTTTCATCTTTCTGACAATTTAATTTGGTTGAAAGTAATGTATGCACTTTCAAATTTCAGTTTCAATATGTAAATATTACTTTCATACACAGAATATTGTGTATGAACTAGCATTCCAAGTCCTTGTACAGTGACCAATTTCATACTGTTTTGTTTCATACTCTCAAACTATGAATATCAGGTTTCATGATCTGAATGTGATAATATATCCTTAGTTTGATTGTGTAATAGTGATTGATGAGAAAAGGGGTGCATACTTTTCCTTCATTTTCTTATTGCTCGATGGAGAAGATTTCTAATTATGAACTCATGACAAACATGAGAAATTATGATAGATATTACCTCGATGACCGGCACTAAATGCAACTAGAGCAACTGTTGATGAGCTGAACTAGTTATGCATATTGTTACCAGTACAAAATGTAACCTTTAAGCCCATTGTTGAAGTATTTATCGTGCTTACTTACAGTGTGCCTCTAAATATTAGTAGGCTACCACAAGGTTACAGGGCAAACTCAGGTATAACATACCATACACTCATTTGTTCAATTAAAGTTAATCTACTAGGATAGGCACATTTGTGTTAATGGCAATTGTGAGTGTGGCTCTTCATTAATGAAGTGCTAAAGTTTAGTTGAGTTCTGGATTGTATTAGGAATATTGGCAAGCTGCAGAGAAAGGGAGAGAGAACCTCTGAGAAGACTTCTGACAATAAGTAACAACATAATACCAGTCTTAGGTCTCAACTATGTCTATCTCTGCTCTGTATACCAGAGGACAGTATTTGTAGTGAATTAGGAAAAACAAATAGCCAATAGCTGTTATGATAGTAAGGCCAATACAACATCAGAAATGTGACTTCAGAACACAGTAAGTTACAGTAGGAACATGTATACTGTTTGTGAATGGATATTACAGTAAGACAGTGCATATGAACACATGATGAGGTAATAGTTGATTGAAAGCAACGAGTTCTTTAATTGATCCTTGTCGTTCTTAGTCAATCAATCCCAACCTATGAATGACACTTTTTAAATGAACTGTATGCATTCTAATCACTGCGTCAGACACCAGCAGATTAATTTTTAAAGGTTTTAGTTAGAAATGTATTTAAAGAATATAATCAATCTGTCAATTATGTGATCCTCAAAACACTCAAATATATGAAACAATACGAAACATGTGTGTAAACCTTATTAAACAATCAATATGAACTATCAATCCGTCAATTTACCTTCAATAACTTCAAATTACCTTAAAGTGCACTCAATAACCTAAGCCGGCATCTAATTTAAAACAAAAGGAAAACCCCAAACCCCGTTGCAGGCCTGTTGTAGTCCAGAAGATGGCGTCTTTGGCGAAACGGGAGTTACTCACGGTTGGGCGATGTACTAATTGTCCCGGTCCGAGCTCCACCACAGATCCTCTGACGAGTCTAGATTTTACCAATTCTTCCACTGTCTTTAGGCACAGTCCTCGTAGTCCTCCCAGAAAACAGGGTCCACTCTTCCAATGCAGCAGCTGCCGCTGTGATAGCAACCAGCCTCAACTTTCAGGCTAACCGAGGCTAGCTAGCTTAACTACGAAACTTACAATCTGCAGAATTACACAGTCCAATCTTGTCGAGAGGCACTGACACTCCACAGTACTCCCACCGTCTTCTCAGTGCTATGTCATACACCGGCGGAGGTGAGAATGAACAAATAAAATCGTCTGTCACGATTCTGTTACTATAAGCATAACTTAACTCGCAGCTCTCTATGTCGCGTGCCCCAAAAACGTTTCTTCTCCCTCGTGCTCGCGTTACCTCTGTCACATCAATCTCTCTCTCACTTCTGATTCGCTCTCTCCTTACTACAGCAAGCAAAGGGTACCAAAAATACATTACATCCCAAACGGAACAAAAACCCTAGGTACAGTGCAACACTTCTAATGTGTATAAATAAACATTTTTTAAAGGTAGATTCAGGTTAAGTATTTACACAGAAACATACCTACTTATTAGGTAACTACTTTTGTTAAATTTCTGTTTAAAAATAAAAGTAATGGCAAAGAAAGGGGACTCATATTCAGCCATATAAAGCCACCTCAATGTAGTTCGAACTCAATTACTAAGGCAATTTAGACTGAGAAACTAGCCTGGTCGGGGGCAGGCTTAGTCTGAGTTGCTGCTTAATCAGACGTTCCTTCAACACTGAACCGACGGGAAAGATATGAATTACCACAAACATTCTCATTTTCTCATTCACCCTCAGTTCAATATGTAGACTACATTTACAGATAATCAAATTAAATGCATAGGCTACATTATTTAACCTAATGCATTAAACAATGATGAACATGCCTATTTTTCTCAATCCAATGGATCCCAATTATTATTGCCACATAATAGTTAACAGTAGCATAAAATTGTAAAACAAAACTATATTCATACACCTTAATCTTCCCAGCACAAAAACCATGTAAAAAATTTTGGATTACTGGATAATGTATTGCTTATTAGTAGGCTTAGAAAACAACGTCAAAAACTCAATTTAATTTACTGTGTCTAGAGCGTGAATCAATTAATTGAAGGTCTATAATAAAGGACCTTGACCTACGTAGCCTATCGTTCTCGACAATCATGGCGTGTCATTTTATTTTGATGCGGTGGATGAAGGAGCTGCTTTAAGGGAACAGTGTTTTTCGAAGTAGTCATGTGGCCGTGTGCATTACGTTTTGCCGTAATGGATCGATATAATCCACCTTCTATCTCTTGGGCTGCTTAAGCATAGGGTGCACGCGCAATTAGTTTGACTATTTAAATCTGACTTGAAGAAGTAGGATTGTGTGAACTGAAATTGGCCTTTATGGTACCGTTTAAGCCCCGCTTGACTTGTTAAGCTAACTCAAGTCAGTTTTGGAACTTTAAAACCAGCTTTTTTGAGCCTTGATAGAACAGGCCCCAGGTGTCTTTAGTACAGTTAACAATTAATCTCAAATTGTTACTAGTATAAAAGATTTCTGGGTGCCAGAAATCTTTCTGATTGAGAGGGGGTTCAAATATGTATTTCACTCATGAATAAAAAAAAATGATTAACAGGTTTGACATGCATTTTTTTAAGATGATGTATAAGTTTATACATCATCAAAGACAATACAAATAAGTTTACCATTAAAATTATAATCTTTCTTTGATAGATTTCTTTGTCAATGGACAAAATCAGCAGGGGATCCAATCATTTTCCCCCTCACTGTATATTTAATATGAATAGACAGGATGGGTTAAACACATCTTCTGTCTCTGCCTTGTATTGGATAGGTGTGGTCAATAACAACCGGCATCCTTCTGGACTCTTTGCATGGCATGGAAGGACCGATCAATACACTTATATTGTATGAGGGCAAAGCTGTCTCAGCCTCAAATGGTAGTGAATATCTCAGGCTATGGCAACTGCAGTACAACAGTAAACATAAACCAAAAGCTTGCATTCCTGCAGCATGCCCTCACCTCACCCTCACTAAAGATGGTGACACCGTGTTTTACGTCAAAAGTAAAAGGCGGACAGAGGTTTTGGCATGGAACTGCCACACAGGTATGAATGTGTATTAAAGATTATATTTGATTTTATTGTGGCATTGTCAAGTAGGCTAGGGACATACATATATTCATTTTGTATACAATCAATTTCAGTAGTATTCGTACTTTTTCAAATGTCTGACACTATTTAGATTTGTTTTAATATATTATTCCAGACTTGATGACTTGCTATCACATAAACACCATGTTCCATATCATGCTAGACAAATAACTGCAGACTGTCGTCTACAGATTTTTTGTCCTAGACATACTGAAATATTGTTGTAGTACTGAAGTATTGGTAGTATTAGTCTGGAGGAGGGCCAGCTGATAAAATGCAAAGAGATTGGTGAATGTACAAGGAATAAGGGAGGGTAAAACTTTGACAAAATGTATTCTATTTATTTGATTTGAATGGAGGCAAGTACTTTTGCAAATCCATTCAATCATAATTGTATGATCATGATGCTCCAGTTGACAATGATGCTCATTTCTTAAAACAAATTTTAATTTTAATTTATTTTATTCTTTTATTATTATTATTCCTTTCTTTACATTTTTGGGGTTCATGGGTAGTAAATGTTATTTCATAATAGCTTATGCATCAAAAGTATAGAAAATGGCTGCTATTCCCAACAAACCTTTGTTTTCTGAAATTGATCTATTTCCAATGAGAAAACAGGGACATTTGTTGCAGATAAAACAACTTTATACAACTTTACATCTTTATACTACCCATGGAAGTGGTGTTCAACGTCCCGTATATCTTGGTGGAAGTGCTCGCCTCACTCCTCCAAGTATACGTCTCTTGAAAGTATCGAGATGCACATAAAGGATACAGACTTAAGTAAGGGAAATCCCACACCTTATTGTGCCAGAGTTTTTTAAGCCTTGTGAAAGCTCAGAAAGCCATGAATCAGCCCCCAAATGTCTTCCATTATGACTTTTTTAAACTGTCCTTTGTGGCGGCGTTCAAAGTTCATTTATTATTTATTGCAGCTCATGCAACAGTCTCAAAGCCATGATGCTCCATCATGGTAACACGTCCCATCCCCTCGTATCTTTTAAAAGGATTTTAAAAATCAAGGCCTCTGTCTTGAAGTACGATGACCACAGCTGGAAGGTCAAAGAATACTCACAAGAAGTGATGCCTTATGATCAAACAATCAGTCTGTTCCTGTTTTCCATAGAGAGCTGAGGAAGAAAGCCTTTGTTCACTCAGCTCTGTTTGCAAGGAACATGTTGCAGAAAGACTGGACATTGACTGAGTTCTTGTCCTTACATGCTTTTAAAACTAGAGTCAGACTAGTTAACAGAATTTTGCTGGTTTGATTTCTGGCAGTGGTAAATGGGTCAGCTTCTTCACACAGGGCTCTAAACTCAGAAGAAATTGACGCATTTTGCGGTGTTAATGACAATGATCGCTACCACTGAGCTTTTTTAGAATGAGAGTTATTACCCTAAATAACCATCAAGCTTATTTACATTTAGGGGGACGTATTTTCAATTAACAGATGGTAGGTCCTTCTGTATACTGCCGGTAACAATAATGTTACAAGAAGCTTAAAAGGGGATTCCTTCTTCATGAATGATTGCAAGCTAAATGCTTGTTTAAGTCATAAAGGTTAGGACCATTTTTACACCCGATTGCCCAATATACAGTATTTGTTTTCATTCAACTTTTCAACTGAGACTACTACAGCCTCACCAATTACTCTTGCTGAGGACATGAGAAGACAATTGTTACATTCTACGCTTCAATCATTGTTTTCTGACTTCGTGTACAAAAAGAGACATTTCCTTGTTTTCTCATTGGAAATATGTACATTCCAAAATTTTACTCTTCTGAACACTAAAGCAAAGTTATGGGGGGAAAATTATCATTTTGTTATACTTTTGAGGCATATGCTACTAAAAAACTGCACTTACTACCGAGAAGAAAGTTGTGTTTGGCATTTGGATGACACTAATGATTCTTCCTGTTCAATCAAGGTTCTCTTACTGACACCATGGCTACCTCTGCTGAAGTATGCTGTCTAGAACTGGCCCAGGACAAACGCCTGCTCTTCTGTGGCCTCAATACAGGCACCATCCTCATCTATCCATTAGCTTTCCCAAACGAAACTCTGTGCATTCCCCCTCTTGAGACAGTTCCCAGAGTGTGCTGCTTGGCTGTCAGCTCCCAAGAAAAACACCTTGCTGTAGCTTATGAGGACTCTGTGTGTTTGTTTAAGATCACAGACAGGGACAGCTTCCCTAGTGTGGAAGGACCCGTTGAAAGATTCTCTCTATCTCTCCTCCTTCTCTCCTCTGTGTCCACCATTACACTTTTGCCAGATAAAAGGTAAGTAGCCCAAGGTGTGACACTATATCAACAGTGACAGGTGGGAACTAAACTGGTGTATGGTTAAATGGTTAGTCTTGCTGCTGAGTGTGCACAAAATTCTGCTGTAACTGAATGATTCACACAAATGATCATCGTCTAATAGTCAAAATACTTTGCAGGCTTCTCTACGGCACAGACATTGGAGAAGTGACAATCTATGATTTCAAGAGTGCCACAGCCATGTCCCTTGACGGTCACCATGGCAGGGTGACCTGTATCACGGCCAGCAACTGGGGGACACATGTTCTAGTGGGCTCAGAGGATGCGGTGCAGAGGCTGTGGGGGTTAAACCCTGTGGTGTTGGATCACACAATGGAATACAAGGTTAGAGTGCAATGATTAAAATAGAAAAATTTAATTGATCATATTTATTTGATATTAAATATATCTTATTGTTAACTTATAATCATAATAATCTTCAGCCTTATCTGGAAAACATTCATCTTACTTTAGTCTTATCTTTACTCTTCTTGATTTGGACTCACATCACATGTTTTGAGTAGTAACTGCCAATATGTTGAAGGCAGATACAGTGGGTACGGAAAGTATTCAGACGCCAGTAAATGTTTCCCTCTTTGTTTCATTGCAGCCATTTGCTCAAATAAATAAAAAGCATTTTATTTCTCATTAATGTACACTCAACACCCCATCTTGACAGAAAAAACCCCTGAAATGTCGAAATGTGTTTAAAAAGAAAAACAAAAATATCACATGGTCATATGTATTCAGACCCTTTACCGTGACACTCATATTTAACTCATTTAGCCCATTTCTTCTGATCTTCCTTGAAATGGTTCCACTCATTTATTGGAGTCCAGTCGTGTTTAATTAAACTGATTGGACTTGATTAGGAAAGGCATACATCTGTCTGTATAAGACCTTACAGCTCACAGTACATGTCAGAGCAAATGAGAATCATGAAGTCAAAGGAACTGCCCAAGGAGCTCAGAGACAGAATTGTGGCAATACACAGATCTGGCCAAGGTTACAAAATAATTTCTGCAGCACTCAAAGTTCCTAAGAGTAGAGTGGCCTCCATAATCGTTAAATGGAAGAAGTTTGGGATAACCAGAACTCTTCCTAGTCCTGTCCATCAAGCCAAACTGAGCAATCGTGGGAGAAGAGTCTTGGTAAGAGAGGTAAAGAAGAACCCAAAGATCACTGTGGCTGAGCTCCAGAGATGCAGTAGGGAGATGAGAGAAAGTTCCACAAAGTCAACTATCACTGCAGCGCTCCACCAGTCAGGGTTTTATGGCAGAGTAGCCAGACGGAAACTTCTCAGTGCAAGACATATGAAAGCCCGCATAGTTTGCCAAAAAAGACATGAAGGTCCCCCAGACTATGATGAATAAGATTCTCTAGTCTGATGAGACCAAGATTGAACTTTTTAAAGTTCATTCTAAGTGGTATGTGTGGAGAAAACCAGGCACTGCTCATCACCTGCCCGATACAATCCCAACAGTGAAGCATGGTAGTGGCAGCATCATGCTATGGGGGTGTTTTTCAGCGGCAGTGACAGGATGACTGGTTGCAATTGAAGTAAAGATGAATGCGGCTGGGGGACTGGGGCGGCTACAGAGATATCCTGAAAGAAAACTTCTTCCAGAGTTCTCAAGACCTCAAACTGGGACAAAGGTTCACATTCCAACAAGACAATGACCCTAAGCACACAGCTGAAATAACAAAGGAGTGGCTTTAGAACAACTCTTGACTGGCTCAGCCAGCACCCTGACCTAAACCCAATTGAGCATCTTTGGAGAGACCTGAAAATGGCTGTCCACCAACGTTCACCATCCAACCTGGCGGAACAGGAGAGGATCTGCAAGGCAGAATGGCAGAGGATCCCAAAATCTAGGTGTGAAAAGCTTGTTGTATCATTCCCAAGAAGACTCATGGTTGTAGTAGCTCAAAAGGGGGCTACTTCTCAATACTGAGCAAGGGTCCTGAATATCAATCAATCAATTAATTTTTATTTGCCAGACTCATGTCCAAAAGTCACGCTAGACAGGACAGATAAAAACAAACAAAACAAACAGTAAGAAAATAGCAAATACAATAATTCAAATACATACAGACATTTCAGCCAATGCACTCTCAGTCTGGATGTGTACCTGTAGCAACTCACTAAGGGATTTGAGAGTGCCACCATGATACTGTTAGTAGACTCATGCAGACGTTGCATAAATTTAAACATCAAATTTCTTAAAAGTGCTTTCAGTGTGGTTACTGCTACAGATACAAACATCTGACTAGCACTCCCTCCTCTGGGAACCTTGAGAAAATTCTCATTGCATAATTGTAGGCAACGTGTAACTTCTGCATGCTAGATTTTTTGTAAGAGGAACACAGATGGGCTGTATAGAGTGGTGTACAGTAAGCTTTAAACAGAGCCACTTTAACTCGAGTAAAACAATAACTAAACTTACGTGCTCTGGTGTTTGCTTGTGCATATAACTTATAACACTGTCATTCATATCATCTGCAATACAATGACCAAGGTATTTAATGTTTTTACAGACCTCAAGACAATTATTAGCTAGCGTGAACACAGGAAAATTAAGCAATTTATCCTGTTTCGTTCTGCATATTAAAACAGCACTTTTGCTGGAATTGTATTTTATATCAAATTCCACCCCATAATCAGAGCATATATTTAGGAGCTCCTGCTGCCCAGCACTACTCAGACTAATAGTGACAAGGTCATCTGCATACATAAGATGATTCACCAGCATGCCACCAATCACATACCACAATCAAACGTTACCTACATTCCTTCTAAAACAAATTTTAAAAGTCCTAAAATATTGCGTAATGTCAATAAATTATTTTCTTTTTCGTTTTATCTCATGTGCAGGGGTTCATCTTTGAAGGGGTTCTCTGTGCTACTTTCTCTAAGTGTGATCAGTACGTCTTTACAGGAACACAAGATCGAACCATCAATATTTGGGATGTGGCATCTGGTATGTATCTAATCCATGCAATCTATGGTCATAAAAAATTGGATATCTTACAAGTGGCATTATATTCAAATGACAATATGTTTCACATGTAGACAGTCATATGGTACGTCAATCCACTTCCATCAGTTATAAATGATAGACAGTTTTGTATGGTGCCAGTAAAAATGTATGTAACTTTTTCCGCAAGCTTTGCGATACAATACAAATACAATTACAATACAATACAATTGTGGCCAAAGGCAAATTCAAATCATATCAGCTTCAGAGAATTGCATAGGAAATGGATTAATCTGAAATGAAAATATGTGAGAAATTTGAAACCTTTATCTTTGCTTAGAACATTCTAACATGGTTGGACACGTAAAATTAACAGTTTGTATTTTTTATACTACAGAAAAACATGTTTACGGTGTGTTTAATGTTTAATGTGTAGATTGAATTGACAAATTATATATTTTTTATAATTTATATTTTAATTTGACACTTATGTAACTAATAATATTTAACTAATCATTTATTATCAGATTATAATCCAATAGATGTTAAATATTTTCAACCTTTTCTTCATAGGAAACCTTTTATATGTCCAGTATGTGTATGCTCCCATCAACAAATTGTTGTCGCACAGAAGTGGCTTCGTAGCAATATCCCAGCTCGGCTACATTATCAAAGAAGGTTTCCACTGTCCTTCTAAAATCCGTCTGGAATACAATCCACTCTGGAACATCAAGGCCCAGTACAAAGTCACTTCTCGGGAGAAGAATCTGGAAAACAGAGACGTCATAATTTCAAAAGTCTCAGGATACAATCCGGCCCAATTCAACTTTATTGGAATGTTCCAGTCTAAAACCTCAAGCACATGCCAGTTGCTGTAAGGCATTGGTTGTAATTATAATTTTTAGATTGTAACACCACTGGTAAAAAATGTAATGTACAAAAATTATGGTTATGTTGTCATTTGGTTCTGGGGACTTGTAGCTTCTATCATAATTTAGCCAGTTTTAACTGGTTGTTTATTGGTCAGATTGTTCATTGGTTAAATTGTTTGGACCTGCATCTTGGTTATTTAGTCAGTCCCTGTGTGTCTTCAACTGCTTTTCGAAGGTTTGATCTTTTCATAGTTTAGTCCAAGCACTTGATTGTCCAGAGTCTAGTTCTTCCATGACCGTCTGACTGTCTTAACCTTTACGCATTCTTGGATAACCTGCTTTGCCCTGTCTGCCCTGTGAATCCTACTCTTGCCTGTGTCTTGACGAAAATTCTGTATTTCCAGGACAACTGTCTGTCTGGATTGTTGACCAACGCCTGTCCCTAGATTAGCATGATTCTTATCAATTCCAGAATTATTCTCTTCATGTCTTCCTAAATGTCGCATTGCGCTGCTGTTGCTCCATTGTTGTTTGTGACAATGGGATTGACAGTGAATTTTTCTCACACATTTTCTGTCAGACAGATAAACGACCTGTATGCCCGCATCATTTTTTTAAAAAGTGGGTTTGATTAACACAGAGCTGTGTGAACAACAACCAAACCAAATGAAAAAGTACCAACTCATCTAGCAATTCAGAACAAAGCAAACAAACTACTGGTGTGAAAGCCCCCTTATATATCCTGCTACGGCCATCCATTTTTGTAGAGTATAACCTTTTTGTTGTAGAATTATTTGTAAGTTTAGAGAGACGCAGCTTTCCCTTAAATTGGCATGGTTTCAGCAACCTTAGCAAACTCAGCGTTTGAGAGCTGAGAAAGCTCAACTTTTGACAATATTTTGTGACTTTGTTATTTTTCTGTGGTGCAACAAACTCAGAATACATTTTTTGTCACTTGACAGGGACTTTAACATTTGATATTTTGTTTGCAACCTAAAGAAATTTCAAACGGTCCTCGTCAAAATTTTGAGCACCCCCTAATTTTAAGTACAGAATGTCACGAAATTTACATTTCTTTATAAACTTCTAATTTTACATTTAGAAGTTGCTCTTATCCAGGAACATTCCCCCTGAGGTAAATACGGTTAAATGCCTTGCCCAAGGACATGTCATTTGGTGCAACTTTGAATTGAACCAGTAACCTTCTGATTAATAGCCTGACTATTAATGCAAAATAACCAATTTTGTATCATCAGAATATTTAAGATATAAGATGTAAGATTGCTTAACATTCATTTATTCATTTTCTACTGCTGATCCCTGGCAGGAATTGCAGTGCCGCTTGTTCCTGTTAGGGGTCACGGGTGATTGGAGCCTATCAAAGTGACTTTGGGCCTTAAGCTGGGTACACCCTGGACTGGGACCAGCGAGTCACAGGGTTGCTGAACAAAAATTAAGAATTAAGAATCTATAATCCACTTCCATGTTACTGAAATCATGTATTTGATTGCAGAACCTTTGGCAACAATTACAGCCTTAAACAACTTAAAAATGTTTTGCATTTCTCTTTAAAATGGCAGATTTAAGATCTTTCCCAATGTTTTTAATAGTATTGTGTCCAGGACTCATTGCTGAAAGGTTAAAATAGTCTGTCTTATATTATTCAATCTTTTATATGTTGTTGAAGCTGTGTTCCTTTGGTCGCTGTTCTGCTGGACAAGAAACGCCTGAACAGGTGGACATTGCTCGTTTATTCCAATTGTCAGTGAAGTCACTAAATCTGTCATTAATTTGTCACAGACATCATTATGACAGATACCAATACTTACTTTGTCTCTGTCTGAAGAAGGACGGGTCCAGACTGAGATTTTATGTCTTCTTTATTTGCGCATGCTTTATCATATACACCTGTGCAGCAGCTAATGAAAGCATGCAAATCTGAAATACAAATTGAAAACATGGTAAGGTACCCAAACATCTTGTTCATGGAGAATGTTACTGGAAATGTTGTCAGACAATAGATTTATTTGATATCAATATTTTCTATCATTAGTAATTCAAAATTATAACGAATAATCAGTTTTCATGTCTGACAACACACCACTACTACAGTAAAGGGATGATGGAAGTTTAGTTTAGTTTAGTTTAATTTCAAGGATTGAGAATTGGTGACCATTTCCAGCCTTCAGTAATTGTTTTGTCAATATGACAGATGACCGAACAATTCGTGAAGAAATCTTTAGTTTGAATATTATTCGTGTAAGTAGAATATTATTTGCCAATTTTGTTGATATTTTATAACATCACACAGTAATGTTATAGATCATTACATTTGTTCTAAACAGCCACCATAAACTTTTTCCATGCATAATAAAATGTGTTATTATCTGATCAATCCCCCCTATCCAAGTCATCCTCTTGAAGTCATAATCTAATGAGAAAATATAAATATTATCCAGACTGCAATGCCATGCATTGTCTTAACACATTCATTTTTCCACAAATCCTATGGGCGTCTAAACACTACTGTCATTTGACAAATGGTATGGAAAAAATGTTAATAATTTGTTTTCTAGGTGGCTTGATTAGGTTGGTGTGATGGCAGTACAAATTGGGTTTTGGTCTGTTCTATAATTTAGGACTCTACTTTACAATAATGTAATTGATGAACTAAACATCTTTGATGTGTGCATATCTTTTGTAAAAAGCACGGTCACAGAAGATCAGCCCGCTAAATAGTAGTTTCCCTTGAATTTGATAACAGCTGTTTTACCTCTTGAGACAAATTTCTGCTCCATCTTTAAACACAAAACAATGCCTTAACTTATGTCCCCTGTCAAACTGTCAATGCAATACAACTGTAGGCCATAGCTATGATATTGCATCAACAGTTTAATCTTATTTTATATCTTACATTGTACAGTGTTGTTTTAGAATTATTTAGACATATCATGTCATTTTTTCTACTTTCTCTAATTAAGATTGATAAGATTGTTTATTGTATGCACATTCCTGTAACAGTGAATGTCTTGTTTGTGTGAACCTATGTGGCAAATAAAGCTCATTGTGATTCTGACTACTGTCATGTCATTTGTACACTATGGATGTGACAGGCTTCAGAAGATCTGATTGTAGGAGGATGCCCACCTGCAGGTGGAACACAGACTTCCTTTCTGACAGAAAAAAGTGTTTTCAGTTGGGAACACACATCTCTGACTCCCAGTCTATCAGCACCTGATCCCCTCAGGGCTGCGTCCTATCTCCTCTGCT
Source organism: Plecoglossus altivelis (assembly GCA_036571765.1). Lineage (NCBI taxonomy): Eukaryota > Metazoa > Chordata > Actinopteri > Osmeriformes > Plecoglossidae > Plecoglossus > Plecoglossus altivelis. The sequence continues at coordinate 9,678,637 of BROE01000026.1, forward strand.
CTTCTCCCTGCACAACAGTTGCACGCCCAGTCATTCGTCCATCAAACTCCTGAAGTTTGCAGATGACACCACTCTCATTGGTCTCATCCTTGGTATGGATGAGTCTGACAATAGGTGGCCTTAGAGCTCAATGCTCTCAAGACAGTGGAGATGGCTGTGGACTACAGCGCCATTCACAGCCATCACCCTGTGCAACTCTACACTCAACACAGTGGAGTGTTTCTACTTCTTGGGCACTATCCTCTCCCAAGACCTCAAGTAGGAGCTGAACATCAGCCCCCTCACTATGAAAGCACAAGAGATGTTGTACTTCCTACATCAGCTGATGAACTTCAACCTGCCAAAGACAATGATGATCCACTTCTATACAGCCATCACTGAGTCCATCCTCCCGTCCATTACCATTTTGTATGCTGTTGCCACTGTGAAGGCCAAGAGCAGACAGCAGCATATTATCCGAACTGCTGAGAAAGTGATTGGCTGCAATCTGCCCACCTTTGAGGACCTGCACACCTTGAGGCGAGAAAATTCTGGCTGACTCCTCCCACCATGGACACTCTGTTCCAGCCACTCCCCTCTAGTAGAAGGCTGTGGCCCATCAGGACCCAAACATAACACCAGAACAATTTCCACTGCTGGCCTCTTCAACAACACTAAGGATTTGCAATAATATAACACTCAATACACTACATATTTAGATAAGATACTCCTTTATTCAGTGTGGAAATTGCAGTTTGCATTTTAAAGAACAAAGATGTAGTAAGCATCTAAGTAAAAGATGCGGAAGGCACAGGTCATAGAATGGGCACAAGGTATAAAATTAATGTAAAAAATAAGTGAGAATCATGCATGATTGCGGTTGTTATGAATGTGTATATATGTATATAAATATATACTGTATATTTGCACAAATATTGTAACATTTCATATTTAGGGTTCCTCCTGTGGGACAACCCTATTTTTATTGCAATCTTTTCCCATGGGAGTCAATGGCAGCCCCTGGACCACAACCGTAAAAAGTTGAGAAATTTGGAATGGTGAAACCGCATAACATTAGTAACTACCACACCCAACCTGGTCCACTTGAGACCAAAGGGGTTGCTACAGGCCACGCCTCAACTTCACATTTTTGAAGTGCTGCGTCGCATTTGTCAGGAAATTCTGAAATTAATTCCATGTCATATTCCTTGTGATGAACAAAAAAGCCTTGGAACCAAGACCAAAAACCTGTTACATTTTCTTTACAATGAAGATTAAGGAAAAACGTTTTTCGCAACTCCTCTTACAATTTTGTCCAATTTTGCCCAGAATTGGCATAGATCATCATCAGAGCACAAAGGTTATTAATAGGATTTTTGATTTTCAGAAGAGTTTGTCAGGTAAAGCCAATAAAAATCAAAAGTAATGTAACCAAACAGGTAGTTGGGTCATATTTCAGCAAATCTTTGAGATATCAACACCAAACTTTGTATGCCACAAGAAGAACACTACACCATATTGTCAGGTGCAATGGCAACTTCATATCTCCAAAACTGATTGAAATGATTGCTTACGCTAAAATAATGCTTTACACAACTGCCAATCAAAAACTGATAATCTGATTCAATCACAAGTTCATGTGAAGACTCTTGGCAATGTTTTGTGCACAAATATTTAAAATAGTTGAATGTAAGATAAAAAGTACACCTAGCCCACCCCTACACCCAACTCTCATAGGCTCTTGACATGTGCTCGAGCAAAGCCAAACTCACACACACACACTCATCTTCTTTGGAATTGGTTGGGTTAGCTACCCCCCACCCACTCACCCCTTCCTTGGCCTAGTAGCCATTCTGTGGCTAGTTTCGCCACAGCTAATTCTACTGTTAGGTTTAGGTCTTTTTCAGAATGATAAAATTGACACTACCAAACACAGCTTGGTCATTATATCAACTTTGGCGCAATCAACCTAAGGAGTGGAGGTTTAAGAAAGCATGATCAACGCAATTTAGAGAGCCAGGGTTCCTCCATAGACAGCTGGTGACAGAAAAGTGTACTTAAACGTAGTGGTGCTTTAAGAGTGGAGTTAAAAATGAAAGTACATGTCCAAACAAATGATAAAACTGCGTTCTGAGGTGGTGCAAGGCAGTTGAGGCAGATATATACATATATACAACACTGCAGTCATATTTGGCAAAATTGACGCTTAGATATTATCTTGATATATAGATGGGGTGTTGTGTTTACTAGCAATGAGGATAAGCACACAGACTCATATCAGAAAGCTGCGTTTGTTGATTTATGTTGCTGCGATAACCAGGGTAGCTAGCGTGCTTTACCATTTAGTCACTAACAAAACTGTAGCAGAAAAAGCTTGCAGGGCAAAACAGTTCATGCAGGACACCCCGATACCTTAGCAAGCCATTAGCACACTGTCGTTGGGTAGAGCAAGAAGCTGCTGTCGGCGGAATCATTACACGTAAACATGGAGTTTATTGTGTGTCGTAAAATTTGGCTGTACTGCCGCCAAACAGCAAGTTGGGTCATATCTAAAAAAAATCTTGCAGTATCACTCCAGACCATATGTCAATTTCATAATGGTTTGCAATGTTGAGGAGGAATACACCATTGCTGCTTGCAGCTATATTTTTTCTTTATTATTATTTTCCTACCCCTAAAGATCCAAAGTCAAGTACCCTTAAATATAATGTTTCACAAGTAGCCAAGTAGTGTCAAGTTTCAAGCATGCCTTCTGCAATTTCACGATACATTTTTGGTAAACATTCCTTTTAGCCGAACATCCACGACTAAGTAGAATGAATAGGCTAATCGTTGCGTTGGGCACAATATAATTTTTTTTGTTTATTTGACCTGGTTAACCATGAATAGGTTACTGTACATCTTTTGGAAGATGTGATTTGCATCAAAAACTAGCCATAATCTCGCCAGGGGGAGTGCGATGTAGTCAGTGCAGAAATACTGTATAATTAAACATAAATATCTTGGTTTGAGTGTGAATATATACTCGTCACTTCTACTTATGAACACAATACAACCACACTTCTCTGAAGGTGTGAAAAAAGTTTTTTTAAGATGATTGTCTGAGCTTACCAGGGTTACCAACATTCAGATATGTGTATATCTCTTTTTCAGATTTCTACGTATGACATCATTTGAAAGTTTACAATCTATACTTACACAATCAATCAAAGATAAATTATCTCACAGACCATTCCTTTTTGACAGGACCGTGTCACATATTAGGGCAAAGGAGTCTTTTGAGGTGATCCTAATATGGGCACTTTAACAGTTAGCCTAACAACAAACTCATGTTGTGCTTAATGCCTCTGCTATGGACACAAGGGACAGGCATGACCTAGATTAAGAACAGATTGGCTGTTGGCCAATTTAACTGAACTTAGAATTTATAACAGAATTTATGTGTGTTTCAATAGGGATTTAAATTACAAAAGTTCTGTGTCTTTAGTTAAGGAACATCCTGAGTCTATCTTACAGTTAGCAGGAAAGGAGTTAGGGCAACAAATGCAGGATGAGAGGGAATGTTTATTTGTCCTGACACTTCTCACAATACTGTAAATCAGTAGACCCTAGGGGATGGGAGGGGCATTTTATACGGCCTTCTATCTAAGATTCTTCATATAATGGGCATTAGTTTGACCTAAGTTCATGAAAGGGTCAGTTATAGACTTTACAGTAAGGTGCTAATGAAGCATCTGTTTGACCAATTGCTCTTACATAGACCTTTTGTTATAAACAATCCATTACGGAGAAGAATGTGTTCATTGTCTATATTGATAAACAATTGTTTAAAATGACCTGGGGGGTGTTCCATCAACATCACTAACGAAAGCCGTGCTTAAACAAAAATGCCTCACTTAGGTTAGCGTCAATCTAGACTTAAGCCTCAACCTGTTTCGTTCCATTCCGTTAATTCAAGCTACACTTCGATAAGCTTTACTTGTGCACACACGGAAAACAGAGGCAGCCCAGATCAGGCGATCGTCGAAAAGAGGAGTTATGTTGCAAAAATCAAAGCATAAATTTTAAGTTGGTGTTATTTTCAGCAGCGTAAATCTTTTTTTTTGGGGGGGGGGGATCTTCACAGTTAACACACTAAGAGAGTCAGACTTGTCACACCATAACGACCATTTAAATGCATAAATTGTAGGCTTACCAACAACATAATTAATTTTGAATTAAGGTCAGCATAACAACCTGCCCTGTTATGCTACACCAGGGCAGCTACAACAATAAAAGCCCATCAGTATCTCCTGAATTTTTTATTTCCTCACGCCTTGACTATTGTAACAGCCTAATCACCTGTCTTAATAAAAAAAAAACCTGTACAAACTTTACAAACCTCAGCTGCTGGGCTGTTAACCAGGACCAGATGTACAACCACATGACACTTGTTTGCCACAGTAAATTCTGTGCTTGTATATCTTGCATGGCGAATAAAAACGATTCTGATTCAGATTTTAGCCTCTTTACATTGGCTCCCTGTTGGTTTTAGGATCTTGTTGATGACTTTTAAGGCTCTTCATGGCCTGGCCTCAGATCATATTTTAGACCTTGTAATCCCTTATGAACCATTACGTAGTTTGAGATCTTCGGGCAGGGGTCTCCTGTTTGTTCCTGAGTTTGAGTCCAGGATGAGAACTAAGGGAGACCGAGCTTTTGCTATCAGGGCCCCGAGGCTCTAGAACTACTTGCCTCAAGAAATTGGGTTGTCTGAGACAGTGTCTTCATTTAAATCATGTCTCAAAACATTTTTTTTTTAAATCTGAAAGCATATCCTGATTTTACCTGAACTGGTTGTTTACTTCACTGTTTATTTTGTTGCTTTTGTGTATTTTATGCAATTTATTTCTTTATATTTCGTCATTTACTGTGGTATATTATTCCTTTTGCTGTGAAGTACTTGTTTTGATAAATGCTCTATAAATATTATGTATTATTATTAGTAGTATTATAGGGAGAAATATTGTTGCATTGGAACCACTCAAAGAAATGCGAATGTAAAGTTTGGAAGTCAGTCACAACAAATAGGACAATTTAAGCATATGAATAAATGAATCAATAATCAATACGTTACTACTGCATTGAAAACTGCTAAAGATTTGGTTTTATTTTACACAGACCATAAACAATGAGCAACCACTTGTTCTAAATGATATATGAACTAAACTTTTAGTACAAACTATAAAAAGCACGTTTTGTCTTACCTCAAGAAAGAGCAGGCCCCCAGTCAGCCAACCCACAAGGAAAAGGTTTCTTTTCACCCACCATACAATCCTTTCAAGACAGCCTGTGGTGTAAACTCTCTCCTGTGTAGTGATCGCCTCCATACTCTGGACCTTGTAGCCACACATGGTGTTGAAAATGGTCTGGTTGTGAATAAACGCAAAAGTAAATGACACATAGTCACACACATTGCTATTAGGATCAATATCCCCCAATCTCAGTATTACTTTTGACTATTGTGTGCTTCACAATAGTATGTGAATGATTATCAAGCTCTGGTAGAATGTGTAGGTTATTGTTTATCGAAAGTCACTTGTTTACCTTACAGTCTAAATATAATCTTAAATATTTTCTGACGGGTATGGGCGGCACCGAATGTTTTTATGAATGTATTGAAAATAACTATTTGAAAATTGTTATTCTTTTGTCTGGCTTTAGAGAAGTACTGGTCAGTATCAATGAAGACCACCTGAACATTAACTGAGAACCAAGACCAGTCCATTGTGTTATGGTAACACTGAAATAACATAATCTTTGTCTGCAACCTATCATTATGTTATCATTACCATATTATGTTAACATTGAAAAGTAAGGAGTGGTATGAAATGACCAGCTGTTGATATAACACAACATCATTAGCTACATCTGTATGAGGGCTTTCTCATCAGTGGTAAAAAAATAAGGAACATGACTTTGGGTTATGGTTCGGGTTCAGAGTTTTGGTGGCAGCACCACCAGCCAGCACCCAAACTATCTATTACAGAGTTACGGCTCTGGGAATAATGTAGTCCTCATCCCATCATCAGCCTCACAGGGTACTGAGTTAAGGACTCACCTTGTAACTAAATGCAATTTTAGAGCCCAGATCATCCATACTTGACTTCCATTGGTATAGTATAGTATTGTTGATTCAGCTTTTCCCCAAGGGGTTTTAAATCAGATGGTAGGCCTACATTTAGCCTCCCATTAATTTTCAACAGATATAACGTGACAGGCCCAAGGAACTGTGAGATGGCTGGCAGTGTGAACAGGTAGTCCAGCAAGAGATGCAGCCCTTTTCTATGTATTTTTTAGGTGTAGGTTTTGAAATTATTTTGGAAGATTATTTATTTTGAAACTATGAAAAGTTAGGAAGGGACCTTAGTACATTGACCAATCAGATTTCTCTACAGTTTCCCCAACTCTTTTCGCTGGTGTGTCAAAAATGGGTATATTGGTGTAATGGGTGTTGTGTTCAATAAATATGAGTTTGAAAGACATTTAACCAGTTCAACAAATTATTCTCAGAATAACTTCAACCAAATTACCAACATGAGGCAGATGGCTATACATTTTTTGGCTCATCAGTGTATAGACCCAAACAGTGCCATGTCTCTCCACACTATTTACGCACCTCTGACGTTTCACAATCATAAACTGAACAATTAGATATGACTTTAATCCAAAAGTACCCACTGCCTATAACTCCACCCTCAAACTTGCTATAAATAAATGACAACATTATTTTGATAATTTAGGAATACTGTGACCAAGTCTAAAGTTAATTTGTTCAAATATATGTATTGTTCTCTTAATTTGTTATTGTGATTGTAAGTTGTTTGAGTTTCTGACCTCATTGCGCAGTTGCAGACAGCAGGAGAAGGGTACTCCACAGGCCTCTTGACTAGGATTGCCATCCAGGCATTCAAAGTAACTGTTGTTTGACCAGTCCTTGTACGAATGTACTCCACAGCATTGCAACTGTAATCATAAATCACAAGTAGAGCTTCACTTTAACTGACACATTAATGTATTGGCATTAGTGTATTAGCTAAAACTGCATTGCGTGCTGTAGTAACCCTGGAGCACGGCACTCTGGACAGCACTCCATTTGGTAACTTGGGAGGAGCTCTACTCAGCACCTTGGGCGGTAGCACTGGCACGTCTGGGTCAGGTGATTGGGGAGAGATACTTCCATAACCAGTACCCGAGGGTGACAATGAGCGACAGAGCTGCAATTCATGAGCTGATTAGAGTAACTATCTGGACACGGCTCAGGGCAAAGGCTCCAGGAAATGTGACTAAGAATTAGTCTCTGAGCAGTTGAGCAAATTCCTGAGATAGTGAGGAGTGGAGTCTGAACACCAAGACCTAACAAGGCAACCCTAAACTCTCAACAGAGACAGAATCAAAGTGATCTTTTTTGTTTTAATTCATTAGTCATTGTTCAGTGATACACATATTTTTGCTATATTTTTTAAGATGCTGCCCCTTCCTCTACATTTCTGTTGTCTGCCAAGGACCCCCAGCTGTGGGGGACAACACTAAATACCCTCCAACACGACAGAGTCAGGAACTCCTGACCTGGTCGGCTGGTGAACCATTGATACCAAAACAGCCACTGAGGACTCCCGATCATCTGGAGGCTTGGACGTGGAAGGGTCTTGGTCGTGGAAGAGAGTTTCCCCTGGCCACTAAGGGAAGGGGGAGCTGAGGGGGGCAGTTAGCTGCAGGGCAGAAGGACAAAGACACAATGTGACATGCTTGGGCAGATGTGCTCACCCACGATAGGCAACTCCTCGGCCTGTTGAGTCCCCACTCTTGCCCCTACTTCGTCACAAACACCCCATCTTACAGAATTGTCTTGTTCATGGCCCACTCATCCACGTAGGGATGGGCCAGGAAGAGGGTAGAGGCGCAGATTTACTGGGCAAGATTTAAATGGGCAGTTGTGGAGAATTATTCAGGCTGCATTGAAAGTCAAAAGGTCAGCCCAAGGCCTACTGTCAGGCATCATCTCATTACTGAAGAGCCGTTTGAGCATCTTCTTGCAAACATTGTAGGACCACTCTTCCAAAACAAATACAAATCAATTAATAGATATTCTTTAAAGTTATTTTCTGGATTGTCTTTTTGATATTCTGTCTCTCCCTGTTAGAATACATTTACCATTAAAAGTATACAATTTTCATGTCTTTATTTGATCCAAGATCCAAGATGGCGGCGCGTTCGGACGCAGCGGCTACTCCGGAGCCCGAAGACGGTGCTTTTATGTCGTTTAATGTCGTCTGTTCGTCTCCAAACAGTGCTAATTCAACGCTGATTCATCAGGAGTTCACTCCCAGATACTATCTATGATCGCCAAAGCCTTTTAGATATCGAAAAAACATGCAAACACAAACTCTCGCCAGCAGCTAGCGAGAAGCTACGAGGCCTTTGTTTACTGCTAGAGCCGAACCTCGAGACCGCGGCCTCGCCTACTGACGCTACGGTGCGAGAGAGGACATAAGCGCGGTAAGCGCGGAGGTATACAAGCTAGTTTGAGGGCTTACCCCACAAGACCGGCTCTTCCATCACTCATGCTCTCTAACGTTCGATCTCTGGAAAACAAACTGGACCTAATTCAACTCAGTCTATCTACCCAGCATGAGGGTAGGGATTGTTGTGCGTTTGTCTTCACTAAGACATGGCTAAACGACAACATCCCAGACTCCGCCATTCAGCTGCCTGGCCTAACCTGCTACCGAGCAGACAGAGATTCGTCACTGTCTGGAAAGACTCGCGGGGGCGGCTTGTGTGTTTCTGTCAACAAAAATGGTGTAACAAACTGAACTTATGAACTGTTATACAGAAGACAACTCCGCTGCCTCCTGGACATTACCAAAGAGGCAGGCACACTATGACAGCGGTTCTAAACTTGGGTTCGATCGAACCCCAGAGGTTCCATGAGTCAGTCACAGGGGTTTGGCAAGGGTCAACATATGAAAAAATAAGTTTATTAATGAGCAATGACTAATGAATAACAATAATAACTTCTATTCTTTCTCTGTTGAGGGTTTAGGGTCGCTTTCAGGGTTTGGGGTTTCAGGTCTTGTCGTTCAGACTCCACTCACACTATTTGCTCAACTGGTCAGAGACCAACTCTTAGTCAGCCCTGAGTGCTGTCCAAATAGTTGCTCCTATCAGCTCATGAATTGCAACTGTGACGCTCGTTGTCACCCTCAGGTACAAATTACGGAAGTTATGGAAGTAATCGCACTCATTGGGCCGCAATGACAGGCTGTTCTTTGTATGCAACTTCTCCCGGTACCTAAAACATACATGCTGCCACACTTGGTATAAAATCTACAATATAAGAGCTGTGCTGTAACCTAATCTCTTCATACCTTTTATAGTTTGTCGTTGAAACTTGCTAACAAGTAATTTGTTCTAAATTCATCTTTATTAAATCTTGCCCTGCTAACAAGAAAATCTTAATTGACTTTGTACAAGTAAATAGTTTAATTTAGTTTTGCTATACTACAGTAACCCCTCAACTACTGTTTTAAGTTATTGCTAGTTAGTGTGACATCTCCCAGTACTTTAAACTAAAGAAAATACATGTACATGATGGAGGAAAATGAGCTTACATACTTCAACAATTTTGCTACTGACATTCAACTGTAATACAATTTTTTCAAAAGGTGCATATACAGTATATATTACCCACATGAAGTGCTGTCATACGGTTGTTTCTCCATGACATGCATATCTTTTTTGGAACTTTTCTGAGACCACATTGTAAAAAACTAATTGACGGCAATGGAGTTGACACAAAGTCGATACAATCAAAATAGTTGCAATTTCCAGCCCTACTATCAGAGGTGTACAGTCTGATACGCGACCCTGACATGCACGCTACATGAGTTGACAAGAAAGCAGTGGATGGACAGGATAGGCTGAACCCAAGACGCAGAGGAGGTGTTTAACTTCCTGAGGCAGGGCTTGTGTATGGAGCCGGTGCAAGTGACCCCTGACTTTTCCCTCCCTTTACTTGTTCACAATGCGCTGGAAGTGAGATTGGGGCGGTTTTGTCCCCCTTGTGAAAGGGTGAGCACTAGATAACACGTCAGCTGGAAATACCTGCTGAATTAACAAATGAGTCAAGTTATAATCACGTCATCCTCAACTTACAGGCTGCACTAAGGGGCCTAAGAAAATAATGAAGTGAAGTGAAGTGACGTATTGTCAAGTATGGTTACCCATACTCGAAATTTTACCTCTGCATTTAACCCATCCAAGTGCACACACAGTACTGAGTAGTGGGCAACCGCACACACACAGTGAACATACACCCGGAGCAGTGGGCAGCTATTGCTCCATCGCCTGGGGAGCAATTGGGGGTTCGGTGCCTTGCTCAAGGGCACCTCAGTCATGGTATCGAAGGCAGAGAGAGCGCTGTTTATTCACAATCCCCACCTTCAATTCCTGCCGGTGCGAGAATCGAACCAGCAACTTGAGGGTTACTAGTCCAACTCCCTAACCATTAGGGAGTTGGGCTAAAAAGAGTGGAGCTGCGGTAAAATATAAATAAAGAGTGGGGCTGCTATGAGTGCAGGCAGCCCATGGACACTATCCGTATTCAACGCAGTGCCATAACAACTCCGGCCCCCGTGGCCCAAAAAACAGACCGGCCCACAGGGAATTCTCCCGGTGCTCCCGATTACTCACTCCGGGCCTGGTGTAGATTAATACTAAGCTAAATGTATTCAGCCATAAAACTACTGTACAAGTAATTATTTGGAAGTGCTATTTTCCTAACCAATCAGTAAAAAACCCAACAACAATTAACTGAATATTTAGGGGATCTAATTTTGCACCATTAATGGTCTTAGTACCAGTTCCAAATAATGTTGGTGGCTGTAGGTTCTAACTCCTTACTAGATACATTTTTAAACCTATCTATAAACTGAACTAACCTGACCTACCCAGAACTATATGCATACATAATTAGTGCTGTCATTGTCCAATGAATCATTGACATTACTACAGCCTCTAATGACACCTTTTTTTGAACAAAGTCGATGACATTTTCCAAGTCCAAATCTTCTCGATATCGTTTAATGGCTTTTGTCATCAGCTTCTCTGTCCTCTCCAAGACCTGAAAAATAAAAAGCGACACAAGGAGAACCTTGAGCATACTATCATTCTCTGCAAAAGGTTTCTCATCTGAAATAGATGCCAAATAATATCTTATCAGTTCCACCATGTCATCATTTACCATACTAGAGAAAGCCAATCCGAGCACAGCAGCAACTATCTGAAGCAGTAGGATTGCCACTAGGATTCCTAGAAACTGGAAACAAAAGATGTACATTGAATGCAAAACGTTTTCTTTGATATTTTGATTAATTAGAATTATAATAATGTAATAATTTGGTCGTTTTCTACAGTACATTTCTACTGGAAAGAAAAGGGCTCCTAATTGTAAAATTGTAAGGGTTAATCTAACCGTAGGGTTAAGGTTAGGGTTAGGAGAGCCCTGAACTCTAATCACCCCGAGTCTCTCTGACTCCCCGTACAAACCCAATACCACCTGAAACTAGGACGATCTGGAAACTTGCACTAGTCACTCACCCACTGCACTACTCACTTCTCATACACTCTGCAGTGTACACAAACTGCACTAAAAGACTCTGTAATATATTATATTTACACGCTCATATTCCTTGCACATGTACAGTTCTCTTTGTACATGTACAGCACCCCATCGGTAAGTATCCGTACAGTTTGTATAGTTTGTATCCTTTTTAGTTTATGTATAGGAAAATTGTTATATTTATTTTAAATTGATTGTTGTTTGCCTGTACTGTTGTATGTCTGTACTTCTGTAGCACCGTGGTACTGTGAGGCACGACATTTTGTTCCACTGTATGACCCCCGCATGTAGTGTAATGATAATAAAGCACAACTTGAACTTGAACTTGAAGAAGGATGAGTACAACACCAAGAACACCATTCCAATCGTGAAGCAGGCCGGTGGAAACATCATTCTTTGGGATACTTTTCTGCAAAGGGGACAGGACGACTGCACCGTATTGAGGGGAGGATGGATTAGGCCATGTATCGTGAGATCTTGGCCAACAACAACCTCCAGACCTGAACCCAATAGAAAATCTTTGGAGGGAGGAGAAAGTCCATATTGCCCAGTGACAGCCCCTAAACCTGAAGGATCTGGAGGTCTGTATGGGGGAGTGGGCCAAAATCCCTGCTGCAGTGTGTGCAAATCTGGTCAGAAACTACAGGAAACGTATGTCCTGTAAATGCAAACATGGGTTTCTGCACCAAATATTCAGGTTCTGCTTTTTTGATGTATCAAATACTTGTCAACACATGTCAATACTTATATCAAATACTTGATATACTCAATAAAATGCAAATTAATTACTGAAAAATCATTAAAAATCATACGTTTTGTTTTCATCTCTCACAGTTGAAATGTACCTATGATAAAAATTACAGACCTTGACATGCTTTGTAAGTAGGAAAGACTGCAAAATCGGCAGTGTATCAAATACTTATTCTCTCCTCTGTAGGTCTGAGGACCCTCTGACCCAGTGGGCTATTTGTGTGCCTGCAGTTGGCGGTTGGAGGTTGCAGGGAGGAGGCACCGGCGGGCCCCGCTCTGACTGTTTCGCATATCCAGTCCTGTGTGACTGGTGGCTGGAATCGTTTCGGTCCTGGTGTTGGTAAACGACCCAGGGGACGGGCATGTCATGCTTTGGCGGCGACAGGGTCAGCAACTGCTTGGTCGGTAGACCCGCGCAGGGGTCAGACCCTTGGTCAGACCCATTTCAGCAAGCTAAGTAATAGAGTCTCTAAAGCTAGCAAACAACACAAGTGCTAAATAACTAATTAGCTGCTTGGTTCCATGACGTTCATGAGAATGCTCACCAAAAGAAAAAGGGGATCACATTTCTGCAGCAGACGTGTTTATAATACATAACCAAAAGTACACTAGGCTTATAGCTAGATAGTGAAAAGTTGACTTTTAGCTAAGGTACCAATGCTGAGGGCTGGCTGTCTGGCTTAGTGGAACATTGTATTTATGTGTTGTTGCCAAGCTGTGCTGATGTTGTGTCGTTAGGCTACCCCTGAGGTTGTACCCCTTGTTGTACAAAAGTAACTTTTTGCCACAAAAACATGATGGGGTGGGAAAATAATAAAACAAAAAATGTTAAAGACATATATATGTATAGCTTTAACATTTTTTTGTTTTATTATTAAACCTGTGTTCTCATACAAAAACATGATGGGCAGTATTTGATTTTTTGTTTTATTACTAAACCTGTGTTCTCATACAAAAACATGATGGGGTGGGAAAATAATAAAACAAAGTAATTAAAGTAAAAAAATAAGTAATAAATATTTTTGCTAGAAGTAAAGATCATCTATATAATATATATATATATAATATATATATATATATATATATATATAGATAGATCTATATAGATCTATATACTATATACTATACTTACCATAATTTATATATATATTAAAAAAAAAAAAACTACTTATTTTTACTTATTTTTTACTTATTACTTATTTTTTTACTTTAATTACTTTGTTTTATTATTTTCCCACCCCATCATGTTTTTGTATGAGAACACAGGTTTAGTAATAAAACAAAAAATCAAATACTGCCCATCATGTTTTTGTATGAGAACACAGGTTTAATAATAAAACAAAAAATGTTAAAGCTATACATATATATGTCTTTAACATTTTTTGTTTTATTATATTCCCACCCCATCATGTTTTTGTATGAGAACACAGGTTTAGGCTTGCCAAACCACACCCCAATTATATAATTAAATTTACTAACCTAGATAGATCTTCTCATCGGCTAAACATAGGACAAACTATTTGTGTACAGACTTTGAAACCCCTTGGGACACTCAATCTACTAAACCACTTTCAACCCCCCTTTGCCTAGAAGAATTGTTGAAGGAATCTAATCTTTAAATATTTTTCACATCTCAGTACCTGAAGCAAATAGAGGGGCATTTAGTGCTCCTCAAAAAACTGTCTAATCAGTGGTCTAAAATAGACTTTGATAGAAAGAGTATGCTTTCTTCACGGACCAGACCAATTTTCTCTCCGCAGTGTGTCAACCTTCAAACACATCTGTGTTTTACGTACCACACTATAAACCTAGGTTAATCCTTTTTTATATAATATGCATTAAAAAACAAATAACCTCTGTTGTCCCAACCTGTCCTCCACAAGAACCAACACATCTCACCAACAATCAAACTCAGTAACCACCCCTCATCTTTTACCCTCAACACTGTCCCATCACGTCACCACATTCCTATCTAGTGTACTGGCTCCCCTACACCCTCCAGTGGGTACATCCCAATTAACCGTCCCCTATCTCCTAAGTATTATCATGAAAGTCTAACATCTGCATCACATGCACTGCAGAAAAACTTTAAATAGTAATCTACATAAGCAATAAAAATACATTTTATATTCAGCAAGGGGACTTACCATTCTCAGTAACCAAGTTCCGTTACGTAGCGCCCCAAAGCACCCAAAGAAGGTGATGATTAACATTAGAGTCCCAACAATGATCAGCAACAGAGCTGGATCAATTGTCAAAGTATCCACAACATCTGTGTCAATGAACAAACGGCATACATATCAAGACCAATAAGGAGGCCATATCACAAACACTACTACATTAAATCTCACTTGTGTTATCTTTGAAAATCTGAATATAACTTTCATAATTTATCTAACCATTCTCTTTGGCAATCTTGGAATAGATTCCGACAGCAACCAGAACAGCACTGGCTACCTAGAAGAATTATGTAATATGTTATGTTTTATAAAAGCTTTGAGAGATTTGTTTGATTAAAACTTTTATTTTATTTTTCATCGATAGTTGTGCTATAAATTCTAAAAAGCCTTCAATACATTTAGATTTTAACGTATTATGAAACTAAAGAAAAAATGTTTAAGTTGGTATTACTGTTTATAAAGAGAGATTCTATTAAACAAGTGTTAGAGTAACATAATTGCTTAGCCTACACTTACTGTATACTTTCCACAAGCAATTGAAGAAATACAGTTTAAATGTCTTACCCAAAACATGTAACAGCAGGCGAATAAGCTGTATTTTATTCTTCTATATCCTTTCATTGTCACAGAATTTGTCTACAGAACTTCCCCTCGTCTGAATTTTTACCCAAGACATCGGGACATGTTTCAGCTTGCCTTTATACAACTGATGCATTTTTCTCAAGCAGTGGGTTAGGAGTGCACACGTTGCTTCTGCAGAATGTATTTATACTTTTGGGGGTCAACTACAATAAAGAATTGGTGGGAAGCGTCACATCTCACAAATTGTTCTTCAGGTAGAAAGACAACTTGCAGTATCGAGTAGAAGTATAATGCTTAGATTTGTAAATTGTATACAACCCTCTCAACATTGGGCTATCAGATTAATCCCCAACCACTCAGATCCACCCACAGAAGTATCCACAATCAGGTATCCTTTATTGCACAATTTAAAATAAGACATTGACCTGGTAAAAGTTGGGGCTGTGTTCTATGTTCCGGAGTTTGAGGTGAGGAAGGCTGGAAAGATAACAGATGGTACATCAGTATATACAGCTGAGATATAGCTATTTTAATGGCACAAGAGTGGATGTATGAAGTTAGACCTGATAAAGTAATAATATGTTCTGATTCAATCGCAGTTCTTTTGAGCTTACAATCATTGGAAACAAATAGACCTGACATTTTGACTGAAATGATGATAAGGTTATACGGTTTACGACAGATGAGAATAATAGTTCAATTTATGTGGGTGCTAGCACACAAGGGACTCCAGGGTAACAAGGAAGCAGACAAAATGGCCAAATAATCACTTGAAAAGAATTAACAAAACAAACATTGCACTCAGTAGGTCAGAAGGGAAACATTTTATTTCAGAAGCATGCAATAGAAAATGGCAGACAATTTGGGACTCATGTCATACAGGTCGTCACTGTTAAAGGTTTTTTTTTTAAACAAAGAAAAGCAAAATAATTCACAACTTAAGTGGAAAAATGTGATGTCTGTTTAGTGGAGGAAACTGGGGAGCATGTTATGCAGATATGCAAGGTATTTGACATACAAAGAAGGATTCTTAAGGAAGAGTTACAAGCAGTAGGATGCCAGGAATTTCCTTTAACCAGCTTGTTAAATGATGGTCCAAATTCGAGAAAACAAATAGAGGCAGTCATGAGATTTATAGTGGGTTATAGAATAGGATATAGAAGGTTTAGTTATTCTCTTCACAATCACAGTAGGTGACGGTATGCACCTTGGAAGCTGGTTCGCAACCCGCCATTAATTCAAAGAAGAAGAGTTTCTCCTCCATCTTGAAATTGTCAAACCTACAAATTAAATGTTTACCAACGGTTGCTTTGTTACAAGAAACCAATCCGATTGGCCAACGCCAGCGTTTTAACTCTCCTCATTTGTTGACGGATCATGAGGTCGATCCGATGAAACGAGCGAACAGAAGGCACGTTTGTCCATATTTTGTCTGAAAAACCAGAAGATGATTGCCCGTCCCGCGCTAACAAGATAGATAGGGCGATAGGGGGTTTGCTGGATCTCATAATAGTGGATACGTACATCTACGAATGTGTCGTAGAATATACATAAAGATTAACATTTTTAATTGTGACACGTTCGTAGAGTATCCTTATTAAATTTACAGAAGCTAGCATCTTACTGTTACAGCAGAAGCATGGTACAGTGGCATGGGGGTAGGGGCACCTTTTCCCTTCTTTCTTCTTCCACTTTCCTTTCCCTTTTCTTCCTCCCTTTTAAACCTAAAATCAGTCAAATAATGAACTTCCTTTAATGAGATATTTTAGATTCAAATTTTTAACCCAGTCTCCCTCAATAACACAATTAAAGAATGATGATATCCTGAATTACCAAGTATTGGCTTTATATCTAATAACTCCTGTGGTGTGCTTTTCAAAATTTCTGTTTCTGTAATATACTTTTGACAATGACATAATGCATGTTTCACTGATTCCTCCTTTTGACAATACTCACACAACCCAATAGGGTGTTTTCCAATTAGCAATGATGTCTTATTTAATCTTGTATGACCCAGTCTAACCCTAACTTTGATATTATACTATCCTCCATGGAATTTTGCCTTGTCATCCTCATCCTTCCCACTTCTTTCTGAATATTACACAGGTGTCTGCCAGTGCTACCCTTATTCCATTTATCTTGCCATTTACTTATGATTTTATATTTTTAATTGTTGTCTTTATTTCTGTTTTACTAAATGAAATGTCCATCATATTATCCTGCTTACTTGCTTCCTTTGCTAATGAATCTGCAGTGTAATTGCCTTCAACTCCCCAGTGAGCAGGCACCCACATAAATGTAACTACTATATTTAACTTGTGTAGTCTGAAAAGAGTTTCATATATTAATTATTATTATTATTATTATTATTCCTTATTGCAATTAATTCAACTGTATAAACTGCCGGTGATCCGACGTCCTTTTGTTTGAGTCCTGTAGAGGAGACCTTCATTAACAGAATGACATCAAATTGAGGCTGTGCCATAGAAGTTCAGTTTTATTTAGTAGTCAACGTCACAAAGTTTGTATTGTTTTACTTGATTGCTGTATGCCTGTACTTATGTAGCACCGTGGTTCTGTGAGGCACAACATTTCGTTCCATTGTATGCCCCCGCATGTAGTGGAATGACAATAAAGCTCAACTTAATTTAAAGGGTTTGCAGCCCATTACAGATGTCTTTAAATGGGAAAACCTCAGTGCCACATACGGAATGGTATTCACACAGGCCTTGCAGGTCAGCTTCTTGTTCACCACAACGGTCCGATACAAAGACTACATCACTGCAGCTGCTGCATCAATCCGCCTGTCAATCTCACATTCCGTCCTTCCCTCACCCGTTAAAAACAAGACCCTTAGATATTTGAACTCCTCCACTTGAGGCAAGGACTCCTCACCCACCCGAAGGGAGCAAGCCATCTTTTTCTGGTCGAGAACCATGGCCTCTGATTTGTGGGTGCTGATTCTCACCCCGGCCGCTTCACACTCGGCTGCAAACTGCTCCAGTGCATGCCGCAGGCTCCGGTTCGATGAACCCTTCAGGACAACATCATCTGCGAATAGCAGAGATGAGATCCTGTGCTCCCCGAACTAGACACCCTCCAGCCCCTGGCTGTGCAAATAAATTCTGTCCATGAAAACAATGAACAGAACAGTCTGCCTTACTATTGGCAACGTGAACACAGCTCCTGCTCCAGTCAAACAGGGACCAGACGGCTCTGAGCAAAGGGCCCAACTATTAAAAGAACTCCAAGTTTTTCCAAACCATGTAGCGATACAGTGAACTGCACTGGCTACAGGTATCTAATGATACTTTTGCCCATTAATCGTTTACTGGTAATATAATTTTACAGTAAATCATAACGTGTTCAGTTATATGTGGGGCATGTTTATAATTTTAATGATTTAAAACGGATGTATCACAGACCTTTGTCGTATATGTCGTCCAACAGTCTTTAGTTTGTTAACTGCATTGCTCTCAAGTTACGATTCAGAGAATGAGCACATTCCACTATATGCAGTTACTATGACGTTGTATTTATGCGACGGATACACGTGACTCGTAGAAGCTGAAACCTAACTCCACGCCGGACTGGTCTACAACTGTACCGAGTAATTTCTGGAACATTTGTTGCTGGCTAACTGGTAATATGAATTGTTACTCTCTATTTGTGATATTTATGATCTTCTGTATTTTTTTCGAATAGCTCTATTTTTAATTCCGCTGTCAATATTAGCGAAATTTCGTGGAAATTGTATTCACTGGAGAACCATTCTAGTACCATGTTAGTCAACTACTTAACCTAGCAAATTAGCTCCAAGCTGCTGTACTAGCTAGCTGAGTTAACCAGCTTAGTTTGACAACATATCTTACGCTTATTTTGATCAGTAAGTAGGATTCAATGTAGTCTAGATACTGGTTAGCATGTTGGGTGACTGGTGCTACCATATTCCAGTAATCGAATTTGCTCAAGTTGACCTCCTCTATGTAGCTAGCTAGCGTTGTTTTCTGTGATAGCCAAGCGCTCAAACTGTTAGTCTACTGATGTTTACTTGCATACTTACAAAAACTATGGAATCGGGTTTGAAACTAATAAGCACGCTAGTATAGTAATATATAATTGTGCACAGCCATATCCACAGATATATGATAAATATTCTGAAGCAATGTAGTTCTAGTCCGCTAACGCCTCATCACGTTCAATTGTCTTCCACCATGTTAACGCGAAGTTTATTATAATCAAGTTAGGAACTCATAAAACTAGTAATCTTATAAAATAATAACGGAAGACAAGCTCTCGTGGACCAGGACTGATCAAGAACAGGATTAAATAAATTAACTTATCATGACATCTAGGTCATTTAGGCCATATCAAAGGCTTAACCTACCCCATGATTATGTGAATTGTCACATAGCCTATCAGTTAATGAATAATGCTGGTTTCATGTAAGTAAATATCAAACCATTACATTAAGGATTTTTGGGAATGATATTTTGGACTAAGTAAAATTACTAGAGTTAGTTCGAATTAAGAGTTTTTCACAAAATGTAAATATTTTAAAGTTGAATACCTATCGCTACATTTGTGTGTTTCAGCATCATATTCTCGATTCGATTGATCAAATCATTTTTTTCTGGATACGAAGGTTCTCCAAGAAATCAAGGTTCAGACACTAATCAATATTTCTAAAATGAGATTTAAATTTAATTTGCAACAGTATCTGTACCAACTGTGCCATCCTGGCCGCCTGTTGACACACAGCTTGACACAGCACTGCTGCAGAGTAGCAGGCATAACCCCTCCCATGGCATCAGATTTAAGTTACAAGTCACAAGTATATATAAAGCTGCTCACACGGTGAAATTCTGCTTGCACGCAGTAAAATTATTTGTGCAGAAAATTCTTGCTTGCTCAGCTGATGTCTTCTTGTGCAAGTCTACGTGACAATTAACAATTTGGGGGTGTAAGCCCATGAATATTTGAAAAACATTGACTTAAAAAGAAATTACACTACCTTTTTAACCCTTGTGTTCTCTTCGGGGGCCAGAATGACCCACCACAGAATAACGCACACACACAAGAATGAGACATTTTGATTGTATTTGCTTGATTGAACTCTTGACAAAACTAAATCTTTCTAGCTTGGCTGCACATGTCAGTGCCCATCAGGGTACAGGGTACAAATTTAATGAACCTGCTATTTCATGGTTGAAGGTGGGGCATTTTTTACCCTTAGGACAGGGGGAGTATGCAGAATGTAAACAGCATGTGGGTTAAATATATGTTGAAATATTACTTGTTTATATACACATGCCAGTTATGTTACTGTCTTTTGTGTTGCACTCTGTCACAGAACTTAAAAATAGTGTTGTCATTAATGTTATTCTTTGTATTGTCCAAACCTTTATAAAGAAAAACATACTGTATCCCTCTTTTTATGGGGGAAGTCCAAGCATGCTATATGAGGTCTCAAAATACACTTTTTTTTACTTTGTATGGTTGGATTTACTAACCCAAACAGAAATGTAGGAGCATGCGTGTTATAATTGGTTATGTAGCATTGGATATAACGGCGGACCAGTCACTAGATCAGCCTACAGTACAGCAGGCATACACTGTTCAGTAGGCTAATTAACAAGCATTTTAAAGAAATTTAAACAGGCCGCACCATAATGACGATTTGTACTTGCAGAAATGCTCCCAAATGTATTTTGAGGTTGCAGACATACACATTTGAGTATTCTACCAAAATCGTTGCAATTTCAAGCCCTGTTTATGTCATTATTCAGCAGTCACTCTATTATCACAGCATCGCACTCACACATTGCTGTAATTCTCTTTCAGGGTCTCCCCCACAATACATTTTAGGGGCCTGGACCTCCTTGAAAATGACAGACACAAAGAGGCTTGCCTTCTCAATTATCCACTTCCTTCACGATCAATTTCACTCTGGGAATTTATCATTAGATGCCCAGGAAAGTCTAGAGGGTAAGGTATTTTTTTCCTATTTCAATTGTAATTATACACCTCAGCCAGTAAAGATGGAGATCTTTATATACTTCACTAACAATATGTAGGCGTAGATTTAGTTCTTAAAAGAATCAAGGGTCTTTATCAATGTCATATGTAGTCCCATTATTCATGCTACAGTCTCCACTACAATTAATTGGACAGACTACATTGTTTTCTAATGAGCGTTTGTTGCCTTAATTGTTCTACAGTTGCTGTCCAATGTCTGGAAACAGCCTTTGAGGTCTCAATGGAGGATCAGAGTCTAGCTATTGCACAAACTTTACCTGAGATTTTTGCCTCTGCTACACCTAAGGTAGAACACTTTCATTTTATTCAAGTGCCACCTTTCCCCCTCCTGTTAAAATGTGATATTATTCAAGACATGGTATTCAAGTCTGGGTTGGTCATGTTATTGAGATGCACTTTTTGCCATATTTGTTGACAAGCTTCATGGCAACTAACACATCTAAAGACAGTCAAATTAAATCAATACTTTTCTTTAGACATCACAGGTCTGTCATAGATGCAACCAATCATTAAGTTCAGACTGACCTCAATGTTTGGATGGACTTCTTGTCTGTCTCTACCTCCAACAGTATATGGCAATTTTTTCAAGGAGTGGCTTTGAAAGCAGGAGGTGGGATATTTTGGTTTGAATCCTTTCATTTTATAGTATGTACCTATGCCCCATTGGGGGCTCTGTTCCTATTGGTTTTCCTCTCTACATTCACATATCCAATCACAGAAGGCCAAAAACTGTTTCCATCGCTTGGTGCTTTGAAAGAACATTCTGATGGCACTGTGTAGACGTGAACAGTCACGAATGGTGGTTGCAATACAATTTATTTAGCTTGTACAAATACATAAGATTAAACAAAGCACTTTGTAATAAGTCATTATGGAGGACGTAATAGCCACAAGTCGTTCGTAAGAGTGATGTCAAACATCCTTAAACACTACCTTAAA
This sequence comes from Plecoglossus altivelis, assembly GCA_036571765.1. NCBI lineage: Eukaryota > Metazoa > Chordata > Actinopteri > Osmeriformes > Plecoglossidae > Plecoglossus > Plecoglossus altivelis. The sequence continues at coordinate 9,700,768 of BROE01000026.1, forward strand.
TACACTTAGAACAAATGATATTGCATATGGTTAATCAATCAATGTAGCAATCTCTGTGATTGGCTAACTCTACTCAGTGACAGCTTGAAACAATACATATCCATATCAATTGTCCCACAGTTCTTTGATGTGGCATCTCTCTCCAAACCAGTAGATAATAAAGCCACTGGTGGTTGACTGGTTGAATGGTCGACTGTTCTTTATGTGGTCATCTTCATCAGTACAGTTGCTTCAGACCAACCGTCTCTTCCCCCAGGTGACAAGAACTCTCCCAGGTCACCCAGACTTCACGTCTCTAGACTTAACGTCTCCCAGTTAGGTGTCATAAAACTACAGGTGGCCTCTACCAAACGGAGTTAAATTAACATATATTGTATCAGGTTAATTATACAAATCACAATTAAAGTTCACAAAAGGGTGGAGGGTATAAAAACGTTTTTAGATGATAGGTCACTGTCATTAAAATCAATTAACAAAACGACATTACAGTAATATATGTATATCGATACTTAATAAATAATGTAAATGTTGGAGTGCATTGCACGTAGCCCTAAAGTGTCATAGTGTATTGCATATATTCTAATAAAGCGCTATATTATATTGCATAGTGTCCCATGCAAACATGTATATTAAGAAATATTTTAACAAGTTAAAAATATATAAAAAATTTAGAACTACATTACCTGCTGGTTCAAGAGAAGTGAGCAAGGCCAGATATACGCCCAGCAAGACCAAGTCTAGAATCTCAGTGAGGCATCCATAGCCATCATCCATACTGATTCTTGTACCGGTCCTGGTGGATTCTCCTCCACTCCGGTGGGTTGGCCTGAGGTGGGATGCATGGCTTGCTGAAATATAGCGCAACTTGGGTTTATTGGTTATCATTGTCGTTTAAGTAGTCAGCTACAGCCTTGTTGTTGTAGTAGTAGCTTGTCATTTTACCGGTTTGGAGTGTCAAATGAAATGAAAGATGACTCGCAGAAGAACACTGGGTCTTATAGCCTACCTTTTTTAAAACAGTTTTCATCATTTCCAACATCACAACCACTAAATTCACAACACATGATTTTAACGTTAGCTTATTTTATATTTTATTTATAGGTTAGGGTTAGGTTAGGCTTACGTTCAGAATCAGAATCGGTTTTATTTGCCATGCAAGATATACAAGCACAGAATTTACTGTGGCAGGGAAGTTCAAAAATAAGTATTCAATAAAAGTATTCTAATACTAACTTTAGGATATTCGGATAATAGATTAACCACTCCCATCGCTGCAATATATGATAATGGATGAGGTGTTGTCTCGAGCCATGTCTCATGTGTTCCAATCCGAAACGTCTGCCACTTTGTCCTTAATTTTAGACATTTTGTCAGACTTCAGAAGTTAAGGCTGATACACACAGTATATTGAATGCCCATATTAAGAGAAATACATATTTAATTAACTTGCACTTTGCCAGTTCATGTGGAGATTTTTTTTACACCAACCGATCAATCAAAACTTGCTTGGCTTTCCTCACCCAGTAACATTTTGTCGACGACTAGAGGCCAGTCATAGCTAATAATATAACTGTTTTGAAACAACCGTCTAACACAGACCTGGCCAGACAGCTTGAAGGCCACAGCCGTCCCTTTGGCTGTCCCTGTTCGGCCCGCACATGTTAAAGCAAAATGAAAAATAAATAGATTCATTGAGCAGTATGAAATCCACTCACAGTAAAAACAAAACATATTATACAGAATTTACAGTTATTAAAAAAACATGTTACAATTTGAATCAACACTATGTGAATAAGCACATGGGCAAATGCAAGAACTTGCTTGATTCAGTGGGCATGGGCTGCTGGTGGTAAACCACAAACCCTTGTGATCCTCTTCCAGCTGTCCTTGGTAAATCTACCTTGCTTGTCTTTAGCATACATGTTATGTAGGCTATTTTGTGAAGGTTTTAAAGGTATTTAAAATACAACTATGTCAATACCTTTGACATAGTTATTGGGACATGCATTGCCAGTAGCAGCTCAGAACCATATAATTGACTGTTTTGTTATGAAGTAAACTAGCTAATGTTGAGGAAAAAATAAGTTCAGCCTATTGGACCGGCCCTCCGCAACAGGCCACATTTTATATGTTGCCCTTTGGGAAATTTCATTTCCCAGCCCTGGTCTAACATGTTGGCTATACAACCAGCACCATACTTAATCAGGGTTTTTTTCCGATGTTTTTAAATGTATTGATTGGATTAAGTTTTATTGGGGTAAACTAAGGCTGGATGTAATGGGTTAAAATTTATATCACGGTATAATTTTGAAGTGCTTATGGTAACGGTATAAATTACAATGTGTTTTTTAAATTTGATTTCTTGTTGGCAACTATACAGTACTTGGCTGGATTTGGATGTGGTACGGCAAGTGTCACATGAGTTGAACTTTTCAGTGCTTTACTGTGGATAAAAGGAAATATGTGGCTTTCAATATTGTTTTTGAGGTTACAAGAATCTAATTCAATTTTGTATTGAGCAAGATAGCAAATTACATGGCTGAGTACTCAGATGGCCGACAATAATAAAAATATAAAAACTGTTTGTGTGTCTGTGTCATTTAAAACAAAGGGTAAAGCACAAAAACGATTTACACCGGCTATGATGTACTGGTGGAGGATGCATAAGAGGGTTTGCAATGTTTACGTAGATTGTGTATGCTTGCTTGCCATGCATTACAGGCTTTCAAGTCTGCCTGATGTTACTCCCCTTTACAGCCATCTGTAAAAACAGGTGACAACTATCCTTTACTTGTCATTTGGAATACACACGCACACACATATATGGTGGTGGAGTACACCCAGGGACCCAGACCATGTTCTCACCACATGACATTCACAGAAACAGGTACTGGAGAGCAATCTGAGAATGTGCAAAATAGGAGTGCCACACATGGTGTGATAATTTTTTACCCCTACCTATTTTAAACACAATTATCTATTAACTACATGTACAGTGTAGTTAGCGGTGATTAAGTGAGATTTTTTGAAGAAATCAAGATGGGTTTTTTTTTACAAAGTATGTACCAATGATTGGGGGGACTGTCTCTAATGTGACAATTAGGGTTTCTGAGTGATTTTAATATAATTAATGCAATTTTTGATGTTGAGTTTAATGAAGTTTACTGGTACTTAAAATAAGGTATTTTATGTAAATTGAAGCAATTATAGTGATGGTCTTGAGAGATTAATTGACATAGGGTTTCCTGTAATTATTTTTTTCGTTATGCATTTTGCATTACATTTTTTCTTTAATCATTGCTTGTTTAAACCTTAAACACACATTATACTGTGTCTTTAAAAAAAAGTTCAAACAAGACATAGTAAGCATTTTCCCTGCAGGATATGTCTTTCCCTCAGCTCTTTGTATTGCATGTTTCTCTGCCATCACCCTTTTAAAATCCCACATATAGATAACATGCAGAGCTTTGTTTCATACTGTATATAATCCCGTTGTCATGGGCAGTCTGGTGGTTATCAATTTGATTCAGCTGGAAATTGGAGGGGAAACTATTTCAGCAGCACTTAAAATTCTATTTATTTTTTTTATTATACGTGACCAACACCATTGAGGCCTCAGTAATATCTAAAGAAAAAAGAATCCCCCACATGGCCTACTTTTTGACAAAGCGTATTTAGCAGCCTTAAGCATATTTAAAGTGTGCATTCAAACTTAATTGTGTTCGTCCGTTCATAATCTCATTTACAAATATCTTGTTGTTGTGGTCGGTCTGTCCTGTCCACCCATGTGACATGCTCCCATGTGCCACACATTGGTCAGGTTGCAATTTATTTAGATGGGGAGGGGGAGATTCTGATTTGTTCTTAATTTGTAAAGATGGATTTCTGCCATTAACTTGCCTAACATTGTGTTTGTCTTTAACAAGTTTTATAGTTCAATGCTGAATTACATTAATGGAAACTATACTAACAAGTATATTTGTCGTCTCTTTGTGGCAGCAGCCACACATCCCCCAGGTTAAAATAAACACAAAAACAGATGCCCCCACTGAAGAGGAAGTGGCAGAGGCTGAAAGACTCAAAACCGATGGTAGGACCCTTGATTCAACATAAAACATACTACTTTGTAGAAGTACCTTGAGTGTAATTTTTCATTTTAAAAATTTTCAAAGATTGAACTTTAAATTAATGATAAATTAAGAGATATATAGTAGATGTTTGTAACAAGAATTTCTGACCATTCTGTTTTCCTCAGGTAATGACCAAATGAAGATCGAGAACTTTGGTGCAGCAGTGGAATTTTACTCCAAGGCTATTGCTGTAAATCCACAAAATGCAGTTTACTACTGCAACAGGTATTGTCAACAAACCTACAGGCTTCGTCACACTTCCATATTTCTGATGAAAGCATTTTATAAATGCATGTTCATACAATAGTGATTAGGGCAAACGATATGATCCCCTGCTGATTTTGTACTTTTGAGCACTTAGAAATAAACCTCCCATTAAAAGTGAACTTATTTATCTGAACAGTTAGAGACAGACAATAAAAATTCATAAAAATGCATTTTGCCAAACGACAGTCTTGGATAAGATCTGAAAAGAAGAGTGAGACAAAATCCTTCCCAAGATTTGTGTTAACCTGAGGCCTTTTACTACAAATCAAGATCATTGTGCTCTGGATTTCTTTGTTACCCCGATTCACTAACCCTAACAACCGCGGTCCTGCATAATCCGTATCACAACAGTGGTTAATAATTCGTTGAATCAGCCCAGGTATTTCCAACATAGAGACTTGCACGTTCACATAAAAGGGGTGGTGTTCGTTGCATCCAATCACAAGCAAGGATAAAATGAGAGCTGCAAATTTCATACAGGAAGAGCAGACACACATTTTTCAAAGCTATGAACGATACAAACACGTATAATACTGGCAAGTAACTTGTAAATTACGTGACTTATTGATATCACTGCCCTAGGCACAAGATGTGACCATAATTACACGTCCATAACGTTAAACATTTGTTGCTGTATTATTTTAGTTAAAACCCTGGCAGTGGCTTCTGGGAGCCCAATTTTTTTTATCAAACCGTTAAGTAGCAGTAGGCAGTAAGCCAATTTACACATGTTTTAAGACCAAAAAGTACAAGGCTAAATTGTAAGAGTCAGTCCGCTTTGTAGGATTTTGGTACACAAAGGGCCTATAGAACAATGCCATTGCTCAGGTTCAGGTGCTGGTAACAATTGATCCTCCATTTTGATACAGAAACCCCTGGGTTACCTCGTTAACACCAAATCTTGATTCGTAAAATAAATACATCTATCATTTAGAATGATGTATTGATCATGTCTTTTTCAGTGGGCAAATAAACTAAATCAGCAGGTGATCAAATCGTGTTTTCCCTCACTGCATTTATCTGAAACCAGTTTGGTTGGTTTCTGTGTATCAATCCTCTCTGGCCTATCTGCAGTATAATAAATGCTATCTATCACATTATTTGTGATTATATATGTGTCATTTGCTTATTTGCTACAGGGCAGCTGCATACAGCAAGCTTGGCAACTATGCTGGAGCTGTGCAGGACTGTGAACTCGCCATAGGGATTGACCCAAATTACAGCAAAGCATATGGAAGAATGGGGTAGGCAAATGAATGAGGAGTCAGTATCCCATGGTATAGCAAGTTTTTTTGTGTGCTTAGGATTGTAGAAATGGTTGTTGTGGATGTGAAGACTGAGTAGTTTGAGTTGAATGTGTAGGGTGTGGATGGCCGTCCACTTCTGAGTTGAGTAAATACGGCCTTGAAGATTGCGGCTACAGGTCTAATTGGATTTTAAATGTTTTGTTTCAAGATTGGCTTTAGCCAGTTTAAACAAACACACAGAAGCCGTGAGCTACTACAAGAAAGCCCTGGAGTTGGACCCAGACAACGACACCTATAAATCAAACCTGAAGATAGCTGAGCAAAAAATTGAGACCCCCAGCCCAGTAAGACATCCAAGTTGTTGGACTCAAAAAATATTAATGTACATGGAATGTCTTATTGTTAATATTTGTACCTTTTATAGACAGGGGGAATGGGAGGCGTAGATCTGGCTGGTTTGCTCAGTAACCCTGGCTTCATGAATATGGTGAGTTCAGTTGATTGAGTTGAAACCTATTAGTGTTTCAACTATATGTATTTTCAGCAGCAGCTAGCAGCTAAAAAATCATTGCTGCCGCTACTTCAGAATCCTATGAAATGACAGAATTGCAGTTGCACAACTCTGCGAAGCAGAGATGAGTGCAGAGGAAAGGAGTGGAGACAAAGATAAAGCAACAGGCTATCAAGCTGGGACTGTTAATGGGTTATAAAGTTGGTTGCATGTCTGCAACACCCAGGTAACACAGGTCCCCCATACCCTCTATTGAAACGATATCTAGAGGATACACTGCATTTTTGTTTTACCCAGCTAACCATGTTTTTGTTTTTTCTATTTTATCCTAGGCATCCAATCTGATGAACAACCCACAAGTGCAACAGCTGTAAGTTTATGTAATGTAGTGTGTATCACTTTAAGAATTTGACCATTTAAAGATATTATTTGAGCCCAAGCCATTTTCAATGTAGAGTATGTACAGTGGCTATAAAAAATATATACACCCTGGCAAGACATAACTTACAACAATGTAAACATGGACTTGTTAATTTGTTTATGTGACAGACAAATCCACTGGAATTTGTCAATATTTATTATTACTAACATTTAATTAATGTTTTGGATCACTGGAGTTTTGTGACATCAAGTTGGGATAACAAGTCGAAAATATATGGAACCACTGCCCTAGTGTGTCCCTGGCCTTTATTGTCAAATAATAATGTAATTGGACTAATTACAAATGGTTACAAAAGATTTGTTTGTATCAGAGCAGGTCTCCAGACTTAAACTTTTTTTACTAGGAGCACTGTTGCCCCTAACTGAAAATATGCACACCTGAAATTGACCTGCAGCACCGCACCGCACCCCCACCCTCCACCCCACCCCACCCCATTTGAATGCATTACTGATAATGTGCAGTTTTATGATAGTTCACTGTAGAGCCTTGTAATAGGACCAAAATGGTACCCTAAACTTTTCATATCGCTATAACTATACATGACATAGTAGTCTACTCCAGTGGTGCGCAACCCTGGTCATTGGGGAACACCTATCCTGCATGTTTCAGATATTTCCCTGCTCTAGCACACCTGATTCTAATAAATGGGTCATTATCCAGCTCCGTAGAAGCCAGCTTATGACTATTCATTAGAATCAGGTATGTTGGAGCAGGGAAACCTCTAAAACATGCAGAATAGGTGTTCCCTGAGAGCCAGGGTTGGGAACAACTGGTGTAGACTAAATAATACACTGGTCAGGGTCAAGTAGACACTGTACCTTTTAAGGGTCCATTGAGGTCTGGGCTACATTGTGGGTAGAAAGCTATATTTTCTGTTTGAATTCAAACTTGTGAATGGTTATAAAAAATACTTGTACACTGTCAAAAGGATTGTTGCAGCCTAGAGCCCTGCAAACCCCTAAAGATATCCTCCTAAATAATTTAAGTAGCTGGCTTGGCCAATTATTTCACCGCAGTGAAAAGAAAATTCGCAATAGATCAAATTCCAGGATCATGCTCTCTTGATTTATCCTAGATGTGTGTTTCACCCAGTATTTTTCAATGACTCTATTGCACTTTACCTGGCCCAATTATGGTTAAAGTTATGTGTTAAGTTGCTGGTTAAGTTATTTTCCTTAAACAACCTGAAAGGTGTATTTACTGTTTATCAGGTCAAACAAAGACATATTAGTCCTGTGCACAATCCAATGCCTGAGATTAGCATGTTCATTCTAATTAGTCCATGGATGTAGGCTAAAACAAACATATGTAAAAATATACACCCAAAACAGTTAAGCCTGAACGTTGACAAAAGCTGTTTGTGAGACATTGTATTTAATGGTATTTGACCAGAGACCAGATCTGCCAATTCAGTACTTGATTAGGAGGGTGGAGCTGGAATGGTCAAAGGTTAAATTGAATAGAATTTTAATAACATCGCAGATGAAAAAAATCAAATGCAAGGCAATTGTTACAAAGCTAAGCCTTAACCCTTAACTACTCTACAATCAATATAAATCAGCGAGAAAACTAGTGGAGAGAAACAAGGTGTGGCAGAAATCTGAGCGAAGGAGATCAAGAATGTATAGAATAATTCTTGTCAATTCCTTTTATACCCCAAAAGTATCTGTAAAACGACCAATCAAACCACATCCTAACCATTATCAAAATATGACATATCAATGCAACGTTTACGTAATTTACACAGGAAGATGTGAAACCCAACAAGTAGAAATACTGTCAAGCAATTCCAGATTTGAGCATAGTAGAAGTGGGTGGCAGAATGACAAAACATATATATGGAATTTTGGGTGACTGTGCAGCTTGGTGCAAAAAAAATGCAATGGCTTCAACACTGCACAACTATATATGCTTAGCATGTCTTCACACTTGACGTGGATGCACACTAGACGTGGGTGATCAGTTTGCGATAATTTGCCTCACCATCTACGAAGAATGTCAGCAGTGAATTTGATTTCATGTTTTTTATAGCCTTCTTGTATAACCGAAGCATAATAACAGCAAATTGTAATTTGGTGCTTTGTAACACTAGATCTGTTAGACTTTGTATATAGGGCCCTTAGTGTTTTTTAAATTTTATTGATTTATACTAGTCGTTCGGTGGCTCTTCTTACGGAGCAAAGGTACGGTTGTAAAATGAACATGCCTTCGTTTATCTGTCCTTTAGTTCCATGTTGTTAGCTAGGAGTACTTCATAAGTGTTTGTTGTCTAATGAAGAAGTACTGGTATTATAAATAATACCCAGTTGATCTGAAAGTACAAAGTCAATGAAGGGAATAGTTGAGACAAGTTCAAGACAAAATCGTATTTAACGTATTTATTACATATGAGTTGCACGGCGATTTACCTGGACTGCATATAGGTTTATATTTTATATCAGTGGTACACAGCAAGTTTATACACCCTATAAGAAGTAAAAGCTCAGAGGTGTTACATTTTATTGTGAAGTATTGAGATTTCTTGGATGAAATTATTATTAATAGGGTTCCTCTGGTATGAGGAAACCTATTGGTTGTGTTAGTATTTATATAATTATTTATCTTTGCCTTGCACTCCAATATATCAAAAGGTCCCTGGAAAAATCTAATTTGGCACATATTACTACTACAGGCCGATGGGGCGTTAGCTCCACTACAAATATTGCCTCAGGCCACACCATAAAGTTGCTGTTCAGGTGGAACAGCAATGCCTCAAGGACCCATAAGGGTCACCATGATAGATTTTCCTTTACAGTGAAATCTTGGGAAAACCTACCAAAATGTTCTCCTCTTGAGCCATAGGTCCAGTTGACTGTCTGAGCTTTTCATAAGGCATGAAATACAAATTGACAGCATAGTTTGTTTAGTAAATATCCACATTATGTCGATATCTGTGTCAATTATGCTATTTGTTTTGACTGATAATTTTACAAACATAACAGACTTAAAGAGACCATTACTCTGAAGTACTTTGCACAATATGACTTTGATATGTCAAAAGATGACTGAATTACAGCTGCTTATACTTTGTCCCAAAACTGACCAAAGCTAATATATATCCCCTATTTAAAATACGCTACAGTTAATATAGAGATACTGACTTGCAATCACAGCCACATGCTCTTGAGTTTGATTCTCCTTTCAGTCTGGTGTTACCTGCTAAGCATGAATTAATTTTGCTCTTTTGTTGTCCAATGACCTTCTACAATGTACAATTTTATAATATTTTGCCATTTTAAGGAGGAACCCCCATTGTTGCTTGCAGCTATATTATTATTTATTATTATTATACTTAGTGTATACAAAAAAATGAATCTAAATACTTTAATTGACACTTTACAAAATGTACTTAAATAATTGCCTTGCTTAAATGACTGACTCTCTTCCCTCAGGATGTCTGGCATGATGTCAGGTGCTTATGGTCCAATGCCTGGTCCAGCTCCTGGAGTTGGGGCAACAGCAGGCATGGGGGCAACAGCAGGCATGGGGGCAACAGCAGGCATGGGGCCAACACCAGGACCAGGAGTCGTAGCAGGAGCAGGATCAGGGGGTACAAGCACTGGCGATATTTCTGGTCTAATCCAAGCGTATGTATTCTAAAACTTCACAATGTCTCTTGAAAGTCGTGAAACAGCTGCCTTCTGAATTGTCTATGTAACACTTTGTATGTGAAATGTTTTGAACCGATTGTGTTGATCTACCTGATTATAGTCTGGGTAGCAAAAACTTGCGAATTGGTGTATAAGGAGACTCAAATAAAACCAGTATGACATGACTCAACCAACTACTCACTGGGTGCTGTCCTGTAGTCTAAAACCAATGTGACAGGTGTGCCTGATGGGTGTATATTAAATATTTACTCAGTGGTAGAATGCTATGGATGTGACACTTGATGCATAGGCCCATGTTATAAGATTAGCCAGAACTGATAGATCCCTGATTACTTTTTTAAGATTGTGAGCTGGGGGGGGAATCAACAATGACATTCCTTAAAATTCCTTAGAATTTTTAATTAAATGTTAATATGGATTGCCATACTAAAGCACAACCAATACAGTAAAGAGCAATGGGTAGGTTGTCCATGGTGTTGGCTCTACAGAGAAAATATGATTTTTAAACTGAAGACCCATTCCTTAAAATTCCTTAGAATTTTTAATTAAATGTTAATATGGATTGCCATACTAAAGCACAACCAATACAGTAAAGAGCAACGGGTAGGTTGTCCATGGTGTTGGCTCTACAGAGAAAATATGATTTTTAAACTGAAGACCCACCGTGATAAAAGGTGTAACAGAAAATGGAAATGCAACTGACAGGGTCCAATTTTTATCTTATTGCCTTTGAATTTTGCTTTGGCACCGCTTTCTCTTTGAGTCAAATTACATTTTTATTTCCATTTCAAATAGTTTGAAAGTGCATTTTTAATTTAATTGAGGATCATAATGCTTACACAATTGGAGAATTTAGTTACATTAATTATGTTGCATTTTAATTTTCACATTTGTTCTTAACTCTTGAATATAGTCCACTATAAAGAGTAGGGCTGCAACAACGAATCAATAAAATCGCAAAAATTCGATTTTTAAAAGAGTTGGCAACGAATTTCATTATCGATCCGTTGTTCCGCGTGATCTTTACGCCTCCCAATAAGACGCGGAGATGTTTGAGTATAAAAAGCGCGGTTGAGCGCGAAGCAGAACAGAGCATAAATAAATAAATAGCAGAGCGGAGGTAGAGGAAAGACCAACGGAGAGACCCGTAACATTGTTCTGAAACACATGGCGGAGGCAGAGAAATCGGTACGACCCAAGTCATACAAGGTGTGGGAGCATTTCATACTAAATCATTCAAAAAAGTGTGTTAATTGCAAAATATGCAAAAACGAGACGATAACAAACAAAAAAACAGCTTTGAATGACAAAAACCAAGACTCGGGGCTCTCAAGTTTTGAAGAAAGACAAGAGTGACATCTCTAACCCCTTTCTTTTTTTGATTGGTTGTTGCGTTAAATCTTACCCAGATACAATAGGGCTATTTTTGGATTGGCTATTGTGTAGCCGCTTTCTTTTTTTTGATTGGCTGATAAGTGGCAGGCTTGACTCTAGGGGAGACGCACTGGCTTTGCTTTGCAATGCAAAGTGTCTGAACAAAGGGAGTGAGTGAGTGTAGTGTAGAGAAGAAATTCTATCGTTCAAACAAATCCTTCTAAGTTTTCTGATTTGTACTTTTCTTTATAAAAAAGAAGATGTATTATTCTGACAGCTCAGGTCCCTTAAGACAAAAAATTATACATCTTTTGTGCCCACGTTATAATAAAAAAACTAATAATTAGATTTTTTTTTTTTTACTTTAACAGCTCAGGGATAATTAAAAGAGCGACCTGTTTTTGCACGTTCTGAAGATTTTTTTTGCACTGTGAATTTGCACTGTCAGTTCTGTTTTTGAATAAAAGGTTGGAAATTAATGTTTTTTTTCCTTTCCGATTCATCGATTAATCGTAAAAATAATCGACAGATGAATTGATTATCTAAATAATCGTTAGTTGCAGCCCTAATAAAGAGGTGTTCCACTTACACTGTAATATTGTCATCGAATGCATCAGTAGTAGAAAATTAATTAATTAATGCTTAAAACTACCCAGTCTTTTTCTATGCCATTATTGTGTTAAAACTGCTATATAGGACTGCATGATCTAGGACTGCTTTCTCCAATCCTGTGACCAGTTCAGTTTTAGCTGATATGCCATGATAGCATGCGTATGGTGTATACAGGACTTGGCGCCACATTAATCACTTATGATACCCTATAGTAGTGGTTAGCTTTCGTGCTGGTGGTAGGCCTACATATTTTGCCACAGCAACCTGAATTTTTTATAAACCATCCAACACAACCTTTTCTTAAAACAAAAGCAATGCGTTCAGGAAGTCCCTTCTCTCCCTTGATTTTCACCGGAGACAACTTCACGACTGACATATTCCTCCTCAATCTGTCCCTTACAGCCCATTCATCCCATCCAGCCATGGGGAAGCATGAGCTATAGAACAAGCTCCAAATTAACAAGCTTGTTCAATACATTCTTTAGTCCAGTTAGATTGAATGATACTGTAAACAAACTGTATATGTGTTGTCTAGTTTGATTGTTGCAAACTGATATATAACATTTAAAACTTGTGTATAAACTTAAACATCTGTCTATTTAGGGGTCAACAATTTGCACAACAAATGCAACAACAGAATCCAGAGCTCATTGAGCAGCTAAGGAGTCAAATTCGCAGTCGACCGCCAAGTGCAAGTAACGAGGAACAACCTTGATACTTACAGGTATGAATGTTGGTAAATAAATGTTTACAAAAAAAGAAGCAATCTATTGATTGTATTTGATTATTAGTATTATTCACTTACCTGTACATATAACTAAAATAAGGGTCTGCTTACTACATTTGTTTTGGAAGGACGAAAACCTGTGGGGAAAGAGAAGACAAGCTATTCTTTTATATGATTTGTATTACTCTCTTCCTTGGACAATAAAGCTTTCATCGATGAATGCATGCGTGGCCATCTTCCTCTTCTGTCTAGAAGAAGAATGATCATTGTAACTCAACAATAAAGACAACATTTGTTATTGTATTGTTTTCATTGGACCTCAGAAGTATGGAATTTCTGAGGATGGACGTTTTGAAACAGTTGAACCTCTCTTTTAATGCAAAGTCTTACCAGTGTAGCAAATCGTTGTAATGTTTAATGTTACTAACATCATCTAACTGAATCAATTATCAAATATCTAGTGTACTAAAATGCAGTTTACTAGAACAATAAAACATTTTGCGTGCATTTGAAGGTTCATATCACTTACTTAATGTATCACAAGGATTGTTTGAAAATAAATTATGGAACTGGTAGTACTACATGTAGAGTATTGTCTAAAATAAAGAGCATTCAGTCAAGCCTTTAAAATACCCCCTACCTGTCGTGTGTTGTATTCAGCATTGATCTAGTCCAGGGGTGTCAAACATAAGGCCCGCGGGCCGAAACAGGCGCGCGAACGGGTTTAATCCGACCCACGAGTTGATTGGAAATTCAAATTAGCTGCAATTTTTCAATGAAAGAAACTGCTGTTCTAAATGTGTCCAATGGGTGTCGTACTAGCAATTATGTTAAGTAGGCAAACCGTTTATATCGGGGCTGAACAAGTAAGCCTTTACCTGACAGCTGGCCCGTAGCTCGCTAACTTGTCGTTCTGCCGATTACGTCTTCTACTTTGAACATTACGCGCCTTGGCATCCTCATTGCCCCAAAATGTCTTTGTCAAAAAAGAGAAAAGTGGACACAGAATGCAGAGTTTTCCAAGAAAAATGGTCATCCTATTTATTCACTGAAGTGAATGGGAAACCTGTGTGTTTGGTATGTTCACAGCAGGTTTCAGTGCTGAAAGAATATAACCTTCGACGCCACTGTGAGGCTCTTCATGCCAAAAAATAGAAAAACTCGCAAGGACAACAGAGAATAGAGAAGGTGAATGATTTTTTGGCGAGTCTGAAGACGCAATTGTTCGTGTTTTCTCGTAGCCGAGAAATAAGTGATGCTGCAGTGAAAGCCAGCTACCTTATTTCTGATGAAATTGCACTGGCTTCAAAACCATTTAGGGAGGGTGAATTTGTGAAGACATGCATGCTGAAGACTGCAGATACTGCCCTGATAAGTGTCAGGCTTTTACAAATATCAGCCTGATAAGAAACACTGTTACAGACAAAATGTCTGATATTTCGGTGGATTTGGACAGCCAATTGAAGCGCAATGTAAAGTCAATTATGGCGTTTTCAGTTGCAATTGATGAAAGCACGGACATTGCAGATGTTGCACAACTGGCCATTTTCATCCGCGGAGTTGATGACACTTTGACCGTCACTGAGGAGTTTGTGGAGTTGGTGCCAATGACGGACACCTCAACAGCAGCTGATATTTTGACCGCTCTCGTTGGAGCACTGGACAGGGTCGGAGTGGACTGGTGCCGCGCTGTCAGCCTGGCTACAGATGGTGCGCCCTCAGTAACTGGGAGAAAAGCAGGTGTTTGTGAAAAATTCAGGGAGAAGGTTCAGACTGCAAATGGAGGACGTGATTTTTGGACTTGTAATTGTATTTTGCATCAGCAGGCATGTCATTGAAGATGGATAACGTAATGGAGGTGGTCATCCGAACCATAAATATCATCCGATCCAGAGGCCTGAATCACCGTCAGTGTGACAGCCTTCTCAGAGAGAAAGACTACCACTATGGCCTACCATACCACATAGAGGTAAGATGGTTACGCCGAGGTGCTGTGCTGAGGCGCTTCTTTGATTTAAGAGAGGAAATCTAACAGTTTATGGAAAAAAGGGAAAACCAGTGTTAGAATTTCAGTGCACAAAATGGATGCAGGACTTTGCATTTATGGTGGATCTTACTGAGCACCTGAATAATTTAAACAAAATTCTGCAAGGCGCAGCAAAGTTGCCACGCAGTACTATGACAACATATGTGCGTCCAAGTTGAAGCTGTCATTGTGGGAAACGCAACTCGCGGGAGGTGATGCTGCTCACTTTCCTTGTCTGAAAGATTTTGCGCGATTAAACATGCCGCAGACATGAAGCGGTTCAAAGATCAAATGACGGGACTAGTGCGGGAGTTTGAGCAACGCTTTCAGATTTTTGGCGAACTGGTGAAAGTTTTTTGCTCGCCATTCACCATGAATGCCTCTGATCTGCCTGTCAACATCCAACTAGAAATAATAGACTTGCAGTGTGAGTCAGATTTGTAGGGCAGGTTTGCCGCAGCTGGCTTGTACACGTTTTACCAGCATCTCTTGCTAGGTTACCCCAACTTGACAGCCCTTCCTGCAGAAGTGTTGTGCATGTTTGGTACCACGTATCTGTGTGAGCAAGTTTTCTCTGTAATGAGCATCAACAAAACTAAGTTGCGCTCAAGGCACGTGCATAAGCACTTGAATGACATCCTGAAATTGGCTGCCACTCAGGATGCGATGCCTGATATTGATGCACTTGTGAAAGCTAAAAGATGCCAGGTTTCAGGAGTAAAATAAACAGTAACCCCACTTAAAATGCTGCACTCATGCACCCTGATGTAGTTTTGTGAAAATGAATGTCTTCTATGGACCTTTTTTTAAGAAAGTGAACTGTGTGATTTACTGTAATAATTTCATCACTTCAGTTCATAAGTTTAGTTTGTTGAAATTGTTCATGCATTGCACAACTTTTATTTTCTATCAATAAATAGTGTAGCCAACAAGGCAGGGGCTAACTCAACCCTCTTGACTAGTTTTTACCTTTTTATGGTGTGGTGAGTTAGATCAAGATTAAGATGTTGAAATGACAAATGAGGTATTTGATACCTAGAAGAGTATGTTGTTCAATAGGCTGTGACTTAAAGTTGTATGTCTTTGTAGATACACTGAGACAAAGTGTAAGTTCCCATCACTGAGGCATTGTGTTCTTGAAATTTCACCAATTTGTCCCCTAGAATTTTCAACTAATTTGAAGTGTTTTGTAAAGAGCATTATTTGTGATGTGTACAGAATGTGCTTGTACTATTGTTATTTATTATCTATTTTATCTATCTTTTATCTATTTTATCAAATGAAAACAAAGGAAACTAATCTGAAGTTGTCATTATTTTTAAGTTAGTATGCCATGATTTTACCGGCCCACTTGGGAATACATTTTCATCCATGTGGCCCCTGAGTTAAAATGAGGTTGACACCCCTGATCTAGTCAACAAGTCACACATCTACAGTTTCTCCAGTATATATTTTTTATGTATTTTGCATCTATATTTTGATGTGTTTGATTTCGTGTTTTAATAAAAACCATACTGAAAATATATTAAAATGCTTTATTGACTCAAAGAGACCAATGATTACTCATACAATTACATATTCTGTGTATTTTCCTTTTAACACAAAGGCTTGGAACTATGAACTCATTCAACTCTTTCTGCATTTTTTTGCACCTATTACTTAGCCAAGATTTTAGTTGTTTTAGAAATACCCAACTTATTCTCAAAACCTTTAGTTGTATTTGTGCACACGATACTTTGTGATGGTGAATGGAAGACCATTATTTTTCAGCTTTTATACAGCATATGTGTGTATATATGGAAAAAATACTTTTATTGTTGAGAAAATACAAGAAGGTTGCCATTTAGTCTGATGGTGGACGGGACCACTCCCAATGGTGGTCTCAGGACCACTGCCTCCGCAGGAGCCACTGGTAGTGTTGCACACAGTAGTATAGGCAATTGTATTTTGGATGGACCAGTGCAAAAGTGAGTGGACCTATATTTTCCTACAAATAAAGACAAACTGCAAAAATTGACACCATTACTTTAAAATATACAGCAAAGACAATAACGAAACGCTGTGTAATCATCATATTTAAAGAAGGAATACAAGCCTGCCATGAAAGGCACCCCCTTCTATTGTCAGTTCTATATATCCCAGCATCAAATGCTTCTTACCTTACACTAAGGGGGCTGGCATAAGTAACCAGACTCAGTTTCAGTTAGCAGAGGATACTTTGCATTTACATCAAATGGAAAACAAAGCCTGCCATGAAATGCACTCCCCTCATTGGGAAGAGCATTGTAATGTACATAATACTCTGGCAGCATTGTGTACATTTAATAGCTTGTATATAGTGTCAATGCATGTGTATGCACAGGTATTGTTCTGAAAACAGAACAGTCCAAACAGAATAGGTGGGGGGGGGGATTATATGTTTTGATTTATTTCATTGACTTGAGCAATACCAGTAATATTTACTATATTGCAAAAAAGGACTTGATGGTGAGAACAGTTCTTTGGATGTTCATAGGAAAAGGTTTTGGCTCTTGTCTTTTGTAAGTTATCAACAGGTGAACCTTTGGCCTGTTTTCAGGACAGCTGATAATCAGCATCAGAAGTTGTTGTTTTTGACCCATCTGATTAGTCCACCCTACGTGCAGGTGAAGTGCATTCAAATCGCATGACTTTGATCCTATACCTTAGTAAGAAGTTCCATGTGAAAAGATTTTGAAACTGCAGAAAAATAATACTTTGGAAATCGTTGCTCCGAATGCGATGTCGTGGAGCTGGTCTGTTGGTTGGCGTTTGTTAGGTCTACTATACAGGTTGAATGACGAGTTTTACTGATTTTGTATTGAGAACTGTTTTTTACACAAATTACCGACGTACGTGTCTTGAAATCTAATACAAAAAATATGTATTGAGGGATATGTCTCCCTTCCTTTTGATTGTGATAGCAAGACGGAATTATTTGCTTTCTGTTTCAAGTGGGTGGCGCGTGCTCAGGCCGAGAGGGTACTTCTGTTGGCAGGCTTGAATCTGGTAGTGATATTTCATCAATCACATCAAAGATTGATGTCACCTGTAATCAAAAACCGAATAATCCAAAAAGGTTTATCATTCATGTTGCTAAACCTATCAGTCACGCGAATACAAATGACTTAAACAAGTCATTTCTATTTTCTTTTCGGAGCGTTTATATTAACTCGGGAAATTATGTAAAAGGCAGGTATCCGAAGACAACAGTCGCTTTTCTCGGTTTCGGTTTCCACTACGTACTGAGTATTGATCCTTTGAAAGTGACGTGAAAGACTCGGTTACCCGGTCGGGTAATTAATGAATCAGTTTTGTTTTTGCTGGCTCCTATTACTGAACCTATGCAGGTCACCTGTAAAAGAATGAAAAATTCATACCCAAAGACCCCGTGGGGAAATTAATGAATATTTTTTGTCTACTCGACTGAGAGAAAGCGCGTAACAGTCCCGATGCGCAGCCAATATAAAAATGAACGAATCACTGTTAGAAAGGACTTGTTACTCCCGAGTCTTTCTAACTGTTCGTTCATTTTGAACGAATCGTTCACTAATGACATGTCACTAGCATCGGGTGGCACAACACCTGTGCAAACGTTCTCTGGTGCTATTCAGTCCCTCCAGAAAAACGCGGATTTTTGGGTGATTGTTGCGGGCAAAAATCCTTGATTATGCGGCAGGGTTTCTTAAAAAATGCGATGGAATATGCGGGATATTTTTGCAATTGTATGCGATAAAATTGCGGGAACTTGCAAAAACTGCGATTTGATGAAAAAGAGAAAACACATAATTCCCGCAACACCCTGTTCTCGCTAGCCTTAATGTTATTTCTTATTATTTCCTATGATAAGCAAGCATACTAAATCACAGAATATTTAAGTTCTCATTCTGTTTATTTCAGACCTTAATTAAACTTAATTCCTCAATTAACACATGGCTCAAACTTACAAAACATTGAGTCAAACAATTTTGGTAGCTTTACAAAAGGAATATTCTGTGGTCCAGCACGCAGTTGCACTGAGTGCAAAATAATTTGCCCCGACGTATATTATGTCTACGGTTTCACCGCGGGGTTTGCAGATGATGTCGCGTAATTACGTCACTTCATCATAAGGTTCCCATGGCAGTAGGGGGGAAATTATGGCGCTTTGCTTGTGTGAAGTAAACGCAACATTTTTCAACTTTCTGCTGAGATATATGTGACTTTTTTGCAACGACAATACAGGGATTATGAAATCATGCTAGCCCCGCATATTTTGCTTGCTGAAATCGGCAATTTATGCGGCGAAAGTGCGGCGTATTTGGGAAAAAGTATTCGTCCCAGGCATAAATATCTTTGGCTGATTATGCATGAAATCAGGCGATCGCATAATCGCGTTTTTCTGGAGGGACTGGCTGTTAAGCAGTTTCAGAAAACCATTCTGCCACAGACCAAGACAAATCTGGTTAAAAGTCAAGAGGTGCGTTATCCTAGTGGTATTTTATGGGTGTAGGCTTCACCATAATGTAGCTTGTGCACAACGCGTTTACACTTCGCTCTCTCATCTACACTGACACAACCGTCCCTAATCTCGGAAACATAATTACAAGGGAAAGTATTGCTATAATGGGGACATCATGTTGTTTTCATGAAGATCTCAAAAAGTCTAGCGTAAATCTAGTGTACAATTTGCCCAAATGATTGAGGCTAACTGCATTTCCACTATTCCCATACAATGTAACTTTTCTGTCCTTCATGGCACTGACCAGAACTTTGGTCTCCAGCTGTGAACCAGGGACAGTGTTTATGATTTTCAATGGTATAGTATGTTTAAAAAAAAGTTATAACAAACATAAAACGACATTTTATTTCCTTTGTTGGGGTCTATGTGTGGAACAAATGAGACCATGAGCAAAAAGACAGTAAATTATTACAGTTTAAAAACATATTTAAGACAAATATAACTAAATAATATTAATCTTGTGAATGTAATTAATAACAGGAAAATATCTAATGGCTGTTTTTTCTCCATAAATCCTATTACTGTATTTGGCACTGATTATAAAGGTAGCTATTTTAATTTATTAGTTTTTAGTTCAAATAGTTGTGTGTATATGTATGTGTGTGTGTGTGTGTGTGTGTGTGTGTGNAAACTGATATATAACATTTAAAACTTGTGTATAAACTTAAACATCTGTCTATTTAGGGGTCAACAATTTGCACAACAAATGCAACAACAGAATCCAGAGCTCATTGAGCAGCTAAGGAGTCAAATTCGCAGTCGACCGCCAAGTGCAAGTAACGAGGAACAACCTTGATACTTACAGGTATGAATGTTGGTAAATAAATGTTTACAAAAAAAGAAGCAATCCATTGATTGTATTTGATTATTAGTATTATTCACTTACCTGTACATATAACTAAAATAAGGGTCTGCTTACTACATTTGTTTTGGAAGGATGAAAACCTGTGGGGAAAGAGAAGACAAGCTATTCTTTTATATGATTTGTATTACTCTCTTCCTTGGACAATAAAGCTTTCATCGATGAATGCATGCGTGGCCATCTTCCTCTTCTGACTCAAAAGAGAATGATCATTGTAACTCAACAATAAAGGCAACATTTGTTATTGTAATGTCTTCAATGGAGCTCAGAAGTACGAAACTTTCAGGAAGTTTTATGAAATAGTTGAACCTCTCGTAATGCAAAATCATACCAGTGTAGCAAACGATTGTAATATTTAATGTTACTAACTAAAGTTATCTAACTGAATCCAATGATCAAATATCCAGTGAACAACAATGTAGATAACTAGAACAATAAAACATTTTGCGTGCATTTGGAGGTTCACATCACTTCCTTTATGTATCACAAGGGTATCACAAGGATTGTTTGAAAATAAATTATGGAACTGGCAGTAATACATGTAGAGTATTGTCTAAAATAAAGAGCATTCAGTCGAGCCTTTAAAATTCCCCTACCTGTTATGTGTTGTATGCAGCATTGATCTAGTCAATAAATCACATCTACAGTTTCTCCAGTATATTTGTTATATATTTTGCATCTATATTTTGATGTTTGGTTTCGTGTTTTAATAAAAATCGAACTGGAAATGTAGTAAAGTGCTTTATTGACCCAAGGAGATGAAGGATTATTAAGACAACTACATATTCTGTGTATTTTCCTTTCAACACAAAGGGTTGGAACTGTGAATTCATTCAACTCTGCATCTTTTGCACCTACTATTTAGCCAAGATTTGTGTTTTAGAAATTCCCAACTCATTCTCAAAACCTTTAGTTTTATATGTGCACACGATACTTTGTGATGGTGAATGGAAGACCATTATTTTTCACCTGTTGTACAGCATATGTGTGTATATATGGAAAAAATACTTTTATTGTTGAGAAAATACAAGAAGGTTGCTATTTAGTCTGATGGTGGACGGGACCACTCCCAATGGTGGTCTCAGGACCACTGCCTCCGCAGGAGCCACTGGTAGTGTTGCACACAGTAGTGTAGGCAATTGTATTTTGGATGGACCAGTGCAAAAGTGAGTGGACCTATATTTTCCTACAAATAAAGACAAACTGCAAAAATTGACACCATTACTTTAAAATATACAGCAAAGACAATAACGAAACGCTGTGTAATCATCATATTTAAAGAAGGAATACAAGCCTGCCATGAAAGGCACCCCCTTCTATTGTCAGTTCTGTATATCCCAGCATCAAATGCTTCTTACCTTACACTAAGGGGACTGGCATAAGTAAGCATTGTAATGTACATAATACTCTTGCAGCATTGTATACATTTGATAGCGTGCATTTAATGCCAATAGATGTGTATGCACAGGTATTCTGAAAACAGAATTGTCCAAACAGAGTAGGTGGGGGATTTTATGTTTGTTTTCATTCATTTAATTGACATGAACAATAAGAGTACGAGAACAATAAGAGACTTGATGGTGAGAACATTTCTTCTGATGTCATACAGAGAGGTTTTGGTATTTGTTTTTTGTAGGTTATCGACAGGTGAACCTTTGGTCTGTTTTCAGGATAGCTGATAATCAGCATCAGAAGCTGTTTTTGACCCATCTGATTAGTCCACCCTACGTGCAGGTGAAGTGCATTAAAATCGCATGCATTTGACCCTATACCTTAGTAAGAAGTTCCATGGGAAAATACTTTCAAACTGCAACAAAAAACAAGCTTTGGTAATCGTTGCTCCGAATGCGATGTTGTCGAGCAAGTCTGTTGGTTTGCGTTCGTTACGAAACGGGTTGAATGACGAGTTATAAAGATGTTGTGTTGACAAGAACATCTGGTATTTACACAAATAACCGACATACATCTCTTGAAATCTACAACAAAAAATATTTATTGTGGGATATCAGTCTCACTCCGTTTGATTGCGATAGCAGGACGAAATTATTAACTTTCTATTTCAAGTGGATGGCGTGCTCTCCCGCCGACAAGATGCTTCTGTTGGCAGGCGTACTTCGGGTAGTGATTTCTAATCAATCACATCAAAGGTTGATAACCTGTAATTTAAAAAAACGAATAATCCCAACAAAAAAAAATCAGTCACACGAAAGCAAATGACTAAATCAAATCCTTTCTGTTATCTTTTCGGAGCGTTTACATTAAGATAACTCGGAAAATGATGTAAAGGACTCGTATCCGATGACAACAGCCGTTGTTTTCTCTTGGTTTCAGTTTCCACTACAAGTATTTAGCCTCTGCAGGTCACGTGACAAACGATCCCAAAGACTCAAACGCTGAATGAATCATTGCTGTTTTTGCTTGCTCCTATTACTGAGGCTATACATGTCACCTTAAAAAGAATGAAACACTCATTCCCGAAGACCCGGTAGGGAAATTAACGAACCACTGTTTTAGAGGACCACTTACTCCCGAGTCTTTGTAACGATTCGTTCATTTTGAACGAAGCAAAGTGTCCACGGGTTCTGCACAAGATACATTTTGGTCAAGCCTACGCCCTTAAAATACCATTTGAATAACGTGCCAATTGACTTTTAACAAGTTTAACCACATTTAACCACATCCGTTCATATTGAACGAATCGTTCACTAATTACATATCTCCGGCATAAGGTGGCACAACACCTGTGCAAACGTCCGCTGGTGCTATTTAGCAGCTTCAGAAAACCATAGACCAGGAAAAATCTGGTTAAAATTTAAGTGGCGCGTTATTCAAATTGTATTTTAAGGGTGTAGGCTTGACTATAATGTAGTTTGTGCACAACGCGCGTGTACTTTGCCTCTCTCATCTAGACAGATGCTGCAGTTCCTATTCTTGGAAACATGATAGAAAATATTGCTATAATGGGGAAATCACGTTGTGTTAATGAAGATCTGAAAAAGGCTAGCATAAATCTAGTGTACACATTTACCCAAATGATTTAGGCTAAATGCATTTCCACTATTCCCATACAATGTAACTTTTCTGTCCTTCATGGCACTGACCAGAACTTTGGTCTCCAGCTGTGAACCAGGGACAGTGTTTATGATTTTCAATGGTATAGTATGTTTTTTTTAAAGTTACAACAAACATAAAACAACATTTTATTTCCTTTGTTGGGGTCTGTGTATGGAACAAATTAGACCAGGAGCAAAAGGACAGTAAATTATTACAGTTTAAAAACATATTTAAGACAAACATAACTAAAATACAAATAAATATTAATCTTGTGAATATAATTAATAACAGGAAAATATCTAATGACTATTTTTTTTCATAAATCTTGTATCCATTACTGTATTTAGCACTAATGATATAGGTAGCTATATCATATATATGGGGGGGGGGGGGGGGG
>BROE01000026.1:9725019-9740924 GCA_036571765.1 Plecoglossus altivelis
GGGGGGGGCGTTATAAGCTTATGCTTCTGGCTATACGCTGTTCAGACTGTCTTTAAGTGTAAAGGCTTGGCAAATCAAATCAATTAATTAAGTGTGTGCCTGGCAAATCCACCATTATAACAGCAATCTGCCATGGAACAACTGCTCCTGCTTTTAAAGGGAATGTGAGCTGACACTCTGATTGGTTTATTGCACATTATGCCTAAACCAAACCTATGACCAATGTAGCCACTTCAGTCTGACCTATTTTAGTTTTGCGCCAGGCGCAAGAGTAATTTATACCGCCCATATAATAGAAACAGCGCCATAGTCCCTTCCACAAAGTTACTTGTGTTTCATGCTTGACACATGTGTTTAGATCATGTAAATAGGGCCTTTTGTCTTCATGAAAACTTGTTCCCCCTTCCCAGGGAGTTTTATCCTGTTGCTAGCTTGAGCTGGGATTAGTTTCAATTTTGTGTTGTCATATTTAAAGAGCAGTTTGACTATGTCTACTGTGTATAAGTCTATGAATTTATCCCAATTAGACCCGACCATGCCCATTCTTCAGGAGTATTCTCTTATTCTGATTAATATTACAAATGTTATTGGATGCATGTCGGTATTAACAACCTTATGTTCTATTGCAGGCACAAATAAACCATAGCCTTCTCTATTGTATTGTGAGTTATGCTGGCTAGTCATTATTTTAGGCTACTCATTTGATGTAAAACAAGTTTAATCTTTGCAACAGTCTGTGACATAGAACACTGGAGGAACCGAGTTTATATTTTATTTATGCTTACATTTTACATATCAGATCAAGATCAGCAGCAGGGGACACTTTCCCATGGCATGCTTCATGAAGGTATTCTGGAAAAACTGCCTGAATGGTACTATCAAAATACAGTCCCCATCTCTCTTAGACAATATGCATTACATTAGTTGCTATTAGACCTCTTACCCCATAGTATTGGCTATGTGCTTTATATCTCAAAAGCATTGTTGTACCACTCCACCTGAGGTAAATGAACCTTGCTTTATATTGACCAGATGTTCCTCAGACCCCAGACGGAGAGGCACTGACAGCTACCACTTGCATACAGGACAGGCTCTGCATGTCTTCAGGACATCGTCCAGTCATACGTTCTGATTCAGCTTTTGTAAATGGATCTGCTAAATTATTAAAAAGTAAAGATGTTAAATGTAAAGCTGCATTGCCATAGCAAAAGTACTCTACCTATGAAGAGCATCCTACCAGCAAATTTTTCATAATGTGTATTAATCTATGGCCACAGGATTTTAATACCATTTAAAACCAACATACTAGCAATAGTTTTGTAAATCGACTGACATAACTTGACCTATGTCAGTTCAACATGCACTAAATGTTATGATATTCTAGGGTCAGCAATAATAATCTACCTCACTCAGATCAACTGTTAGCTGGTCAACTGAAGGTAAGGCTGTGTTGTCATAGAAAACCGGAACAACCACTTATCTACGGCAACCACTTACATAGACGTGCTCAATTTTCTAACTTGGCTATAATCCTCTTTGCTGTTCTAAATCCTCATCACGGTAGCTTGAGTGAGCTGTTTGCTCTGTGATGCTTTAATCCTTCTGTGGAAGAGGCAACCACACCTTGGGTCCCTCAGAATTGTAGGATTTGCCCAGCCAAAAGATAGAAATCATGGAAGAGCTACTTTTGCCCACAGAAGGAGAGGAAACACGCTCAGACAACAGTTCCTATGCCCCAGGAGACTCTGAGATGACAATGTTGAGACGCTTCAAGAGCCTTTTCTGCGAGAGCTTTACCGTGAATCTTCGGGAATCAGTGAAAGAGTTCTGCCAGCGCAATGGGTTGTTGACACTCTCTGTCTTTGCAGTTTTGACTGGCTGTGTCTTAGGCTTCATGTTAAGAGGGAGTCAGCTCTCCACCCAGGTATGTAACTTCTAGTTGTCAAATAGAGGACAAAGGTCCAGTGTACAAACACAAATCCAATTGGTAACAAATCTTTCATAAATTTCATGTTTGTTGGAGACAGTGAATTGCCAGACCATGTCTACTAGACATACAAAATATTAAAGATTGACAATTTCAGCTTGAAAGTGGAAGATGGCACATAGAAAATGTCCGAGGCCATTCTAAGCTTAGTGCTGTCAGGGCAGGATTATTGGATGCACAGTCTTCGACTTTACACAGTATACATGACCTGACGTGTTCACGATAATCACTGTTGATGAGTAACCTCTGCACATGATTGTAAGCATAAGTCTCATAATAGACTAGTAACTATCAGAAGCTAAAATTACAAAATTGCATTAGAAGTAGCAAAATTCATTCTCTTAAGCGATGTAAAATGGTTTAATCTTGAACTTTGAATTGTTCAGTGACAAGAAAAGTACCCAAATATTTAATCACTGTGAAATTTGTTACTAATGGGGCCTGATTGTCAGTCTTTGTTTTTAGATATATTCACTAACTTATTATTCTGATTCCCCTGCTAGGCTAAAATATATTTCTCTTTTCCTGGAGAACTCCTCATGAGGATGCTCAAGATGCTTATTCTTCCACTCATTACATCCAGGTGAGACGTGTAAGACCACACCCTGTCATGGTCTAGATTCATATAGTTCCTGAGCTACCAATAGTTTCAACAACATTTAAATAAAATAAAGAAAGACATTTGTAACCTGTACTACACACTTAAAAAAATGTTTCTTTCTTAGTTTAGAACATTAAATGGAAATACATTGTTTCAAACCACTCTTTCTCTTTCATCTTAAAAAGTTTAATGTCAGGTCTGTCATCCATGGAATCAAAAGCTTGTTGTCGTATGGGAGTCTTAACAGTGACATACTATTTATGGACGACCTTCATTGCTGTGGTCGTTGGCATCCTCCTGGTCATCATCATCAAACCAGGAGTGGGAACTGATATGGACAGCAACAGACTGGGCGGTGGACCAGTGATGACATCAGCAGATGCATTGCTCGACCTCATTAGGTATGTTGCACTGCATCCTCAGGCTGCTGGTAACTTATAATGTAAGAAGCCTGACTCATAATGCTATACTCTGGGGTTTGTTATTGAACACCCTAGATTGGTGAAATACATCTGATCATGTACATTATTTTCAAATAGGATATCTGCATTTTGGGCCAAAGTCTAATATTTCAGGAACTGTTCTTTATGAACTTCAAACCTTGTTGTCTCCCCATGATTTTTACCTTTGGTTAGCCATACACATCTACATTTCAAAACTGAATAATAATAATTGTCAATGGCCATGACACTGGCATTTCTGAAGCAGGTCAAAGTGAAACACTTCAAATTGTTTTTTCTTAATGGGTTATGCTTAGTATAAGAAAATTGACAGTAGGTAATGCTAACAAAACTATAAAGCATTCCTCTATTGTCTAAATGTACACTTTTTTAAATTAGTCAAATTATTTAAGTGGATTTGTGAACTGTAACACAAATATGCAACTGCTAAATAGAGTTATGAAAATATAACTTAAAAAACACTTGAAATATCATCTTTCAGTATTCAACTTGACATTTCATTGGTTCATTTTGAGATTATGTTATGCACAGGCTGGTCTATAGCGGCTGGTTAGGTTTCTCCTTTTTTATTTTTTGAAGGCAAGCGTAAAATATAAAAAAGAGTAATTGGTTAAGATAAACCAATATTAGTACTACTTATCTTGATTTCTGACTTTGGAAAAAAACATGAAATTCTGACTAAAGTGCTTTATCGCAGGCAGAGGGGAAAGGGCTGTGTGAAAGAGGGGGCATATGAGTACTGGCTTCTGCTGTCGTCTTTAGGGCAGGATTTCTTCCATCTATTTAATGAAATTAGATTTTCGTCATTTTGTAACTTTTTCCTGATTTGTTATTGATGCTATGATGGTATTGACAGATATCCTAAATGAAGCTCCAAGGGAAGACATTGTCCATTGGCATTGCATTTATCCAATTGTAATTTCCAAGATTTGTCTTACATTTTTACTAATTGTACTGTACCCTGAGTGTGGTTGTTAGGGATAATGATAGATACAAGGCTGGATAATTATATATACCATACCTTAGAAAATATGGTATGGTATATATAATTAAAATTGGCAACCACTTTTAGATTTTTCTTTTTTGTTTCTCATTTTTAATCAAGAAGTACCTTGCTAGTACTATATCTTGGTTATATCTTGCCACAGACATTCCACACATTTGGACAACGCAACAAACGAAAGGATCCAGACTGCTGGATGACTATCTCTACAGATACTATTCTACAATAGTTTATGTTGTAGCAGGGTTTAGTTGTGTAAGATAGACATCATTCTTTTATAATAAAGTATCTAGGGGCACCACCTTGAAATGAGGTTTAGGACATCAAGGAAACCTACTTTTAAAATGTAATAATCAGTTGAATCTTAACAAATTAATTTGGACAGTACAAAAAGAATGAAAGTGTAGAGCCCATTGTAACATTAGTAAACAAACACACAGTATGTATCTTTTACAATTAATTGATTAAAGTAAGTTAAATATGGTCAGTATGAACCAGTTACATTGTGAATTTGATACAGTATTAGTTTCAGTGAACAGAACGGATTGGTTTAATTCAAAGAAAGACAGAAACTGTACAGTCAATGATTACATCCCTACAAATCGTAAACAGTGATCATGACAATGCCACATCAGGGAAGGAAGGGCATTATCCATTGTTACGCTTGATCAGGGCTTATCAATGTGTTCACATATGAGGTCTATTTGGAAAATCTGAAGTCAAAGTGTGACTGTAGGGAACATGTCTGCATGAGTCTGTCAGTCCACATGATGAGGTATGATCTTTGTTCAAATTGCCACCACAAATGGAGATCACAAATAGTTGCTGGGGATCTCATGCAGCCCCTTTGAAGTTTGCAAGCTAGCAGAGTGGCCTCACAATGAATTTCCTCTATGGTCACTTTGTATCAGCATTTAGTGGGTAATCAGAATACTCAGGGTGTCAAGGGGGGGATTAGGGGGTGATACTCTCCAAGTCTGTACTCTACAAGTGTGACAGGTTGTTGGATCAGTGTGGTCTGGCTGACCTTGGTATGCTAATATATCCTTTGTGTTGCAAACGATGTTGTGTTCCTTATGGAAGATGGGGATACACCTTTGGTGCATTACCCTTCCACTGTTGTATAGTAAATTGGCAAAAGGTTTCTAGTTAGGTTATTTGGAACATTTGAACATAGAACATATGACAACATGGTTAGAACTGTGTTCTTCGAGTCCTTGATTTTTCTCTGTAAGATACTACTATAATCACTATTTGTATGTCACTTTAGATAAACACATCTGATAAACAAACGATCTGATTATAAGTTTGTTTTATTGTTTTTTTGTTTAGCGTGTTCATGCATTAGCAATGGTATTGTGTCTTAAAGGCTCTTTGAAAATACTTCTGTGTATTTGTAAGTAATCATCTGCATTTCAAATAGATAGGGTGGACAAAATGGGATAATTACTTGCCTTTGTATTAGAGACTGCTTCTGAATTTGAAAGAATTTGAATTTGTCTTACTCGTTCTATCTTACACACGCACATACATACACACACATAATCCGATTAAATCACAGGGAAGATTAGAGTATTTTTAGATATCCACGATGGGATGATTTAAGGATTTGCTCTGTCATCGACTCTGGTGATACCATAGTCTCTACAGAGGATCCCAATACAGCACACATTAGAAGTCTTGCTTGTGCCTGTATAAAAAGTTAATTCCTCTTTTAAAAGGCACTCCTAAGCAAGTCTGCCATCATCATCCAATTAACCTATGTCATGGGTGAAACTGATGACAAGAGGGGAGAAAATCCCTATGTATGCCTAGTGTTAGAGCAGGGTTTTCCTGTCTTCTATTATTTACATTTTTGATGACTGGAGGGTGAAAGATCACCTTGCATCTATTCCATTATATTTTCTAATTTTGTCTCCTCATTCATAAACTCTCATACACCTGACAATATTTGTGAGGAGACTATCCAATTCCACGATGGCAAATTTCAAGAGTGATTTACCTAACATCCCATGATATGAGGTACCCTTTTGTAAGCCTACAACGTGAACATTTAACTTGAACAATTCAGGTGCTTTATGGTCTGATTCTGATCCTTGTAACCTAATTAAAACAGTAAATTTAGATTAAAGGGAGGTAAAGGAAAATTTAACTTTTGAGCATTAATAAATGATTACATGGATTAAGTATTTTTCCAATTCTACAGAGGATGAATACACAACAAAAATGGTTAAGGACTTTTAAACAAGGTATGGTGGTAGGTGTCTTGTGTACTGGTGAGCGTGCCCAGAGCCTCTGTGTTTTCATGCTCAACAGTATCTCATGTGTATCAAGGATGGTCCATTAGCGTGGTCTGATAAAATACGTTTTAAGGTATTTCATGCTGTAGGGAATAGAGAAACACAAGAACATGCATCTATCATGCTGCATGTTATGATTGTAAGCTATTGGTAATATGTAGGGGAGGGGTTTTAATGGAACACATTGGGCTCCTTAATAAGTCAAGCCAAGTTTCAATGCCACTAGATATTTGAACATCACATACAATATAACACATTCCCTCATAGCAACAGTGTACCCACTTGCTAATGTCCGTTTTTCACCCAAATAAAGCTTCATGCCACCAGTGTAGAGTAGTCCCACAAACATTACAGTTAATTCAGCATACAAGTCCAATTGAGCCTCAATAGAATGTGACAGCTCAGCATCCCGAAGGAATGCTTTCGACAACTTGTTAAATCAATTCTTTGGCAGATTTAGCCTGTTCTGAGGACAAAAGGGAGGCTTTTAAGGATATGGAAACAGAAGAAATTGATGCTAGTTATTTGCAGATACAATAACAAGTCGGTATAAGAAGATTTCATGTATGCTTTTGTTTTTTCTGTTCTTAGGAACATGGTACCCTCCAATCTTATTGAGGCTACATTTCAACAAGTGAGTAAAATAGCTGCCAATATAAATGTACACTGTCTAAATGTCATGACGGAATATCGACAAAGACCCTTTTTATTGGTCTGTTTCACAAATAATTGTCCACTTCTCCCAAGCACAAATACATGTGGAATGATAAGCAGCGCTGACTGTTTGTATTATTACCTTTTGTTTTGTTAACTCAACTTCATTTTCTCTTTTCTTGGTTTTCATACACCAGTACAAAACAGACTTGGTCCCTGTTTTAAAAGTCCAGACAAAAACGATCCAGCCCAACTTCGTTTACATTGTTCCTGACGAGAATGACCCCAAAGGCCAAACAGTTTACCTGGAGCTCACCCCTCCCCCAGAGATCCACTACAAGACCAGCCCTGGCAGCAGCCAACAGATGAATGTCTTAGGCATCGTCATTTTCTCTGCCACAATGGGTAAAGCCAGCTCTATTTTATTATAGATTTAGATATAGATGTTTACTTTACATTTTTCTCTCTCTTTGAAACCAAACCAAATGAAGGTACACATAGACAAGGGCGTAGGTTTTAACATTTTTGAACACCAAACAGCCCCCTACCTTTTTTAAAGACAAATAAATTCAACAGCCACATCCGCATTTATTAAAAAGGCTGTCCCACACACAATTGAAAACAAACATATGCCCCTGAATTTAGATAATGGAATTCATATGGTCTGTTTAGTGTTTCTGTGTTCAGTCTAACTATGGCAAATCTTCAACCTGGATGTATATTATCGTGTACACGTTTTGAAGTCAAAGAAAAGGAATAGATGTTTGGGACGTTGGGCACATTTCATTGGTTGCCATCAGAATTGACTTAGGTGCCATTTTCTCTGAACCGCCCACCAGATAGCATGAAGTTAAACATTTGAATACTTACCTTTACAAGGTGGTGGTGTAAAATTTTTTTGTAATCAAACACCTACACACGTATGTGAATAAGATATAAGAAAATATAACAATTCCAGTACAATAAACCAAAGAAACATTCATACTTTATTAATTCATATTTTACTAAATGTATTGTAATAAAATATGTTTTAACATGATTAAATTCAGATGGGATACAACTATATATGTATGGATAATTTCTATACATATATTGAAATATCTTGAAACTTCATTGAACATGATTGGGGTTGCAGTGGTAGCTATATAACATTGTAAAGTTGTTAACATATATAGTCCCGTTCGTTCTATGGCAAGTGTTCATTGGTGCATTGAATCTTGCAAAATTTAGATATGGCCAGCAATGGTCAGGTTGCTCAATATTTTATAGCCAAACCAATTTCTTGGCCTGAATATGTCCACTGCAAACATTTACCATATTCTCAATTATATGTTACTGCATGTATACCAACAGAAAACATTTTTAAAGAAAGATTCCTGCAGTAAAACATGATCATTTATTATCACAGTAACATTTAATTATCATGGCAAGCAAGTACAAACATTCTTAAAGACAAAACACGTAAGTATTACTTGTGAACAATAATCATTTACATCTTACAAAGACTTGTCACATGGTAGTGAATGAAAATTTGTTCTTGCAAAATATGTATATATATATTTTTTTCCTTTATAACAAATATTTATCTTCTCAACCTATGCAGGTCAGATGAAAAATGATCCAAAGACTGGTACCCAAAAGAAGGAAAAAATTGTTCACCTCCCAGCCGAGTCATTGGGTAAAAGATTAGTTCATCTGCTGATGAGTCTTCGGGTCAACTATTCGTTCTTCTTCTGTGTCTTTGGGTACGGGTCTTTGGATCATTTTCCACATGACCTGCACAGGCTCAGTAGACTATTAGTAGAGGAAGTCTTAAGGATTCACGACCTTGTCTTCAGGTACGAATCTTTGGATAATTTTTAACGGGAGCTGTCTAGATTCCGAAAAGGAAACAGAAATTATTTGTATACCCCATTCTCGTTCACGTG
This sequence comes from Plecoglossus altivelis, assembly GCA_036571765.1. Lineage (NCBI taxonomy): Eukaryota > Metazoa > Chordata > Actinopteri > Osmeriformes > Plecoglossidae > Plecoglossus > Plecoglossus altivelis. Next base: position 9,733,954 of record BROE01000026.1, read on the forward strand.
ACTTCTAGGTTTAGTATAGTAAGACATGAAGTGGGTGATAATTACAGGTTTTGTTTGTTTTGTTATTCTATCTTGGTTATGAGAAAATAAATGAAAAACCCGCTGGGACTGCTCGTTACTCCTGAATCATACTAAAGATTTGTTCAAAATGAACGTGCCTGGAAGAACAGCCTTATTCCTTATGGCACTCATATAATCAAAATGTGTCGGCACAATGCTGCGAAGCATTACAAAGTGCCACAATTGGTTTATGCTCCGCAGCAAACTTTTTGGCAGGTCGAATTTTTCCACGTGAGGCTTGCTAATTCATCTTAAAGATGGTAAAACACACCATGATGTTGATATATTTAATTAAAAAATAATAATATTTTGATTTGACTACATTAGTTGTAGGCTCTAGGCTATCACTGAAGACCAAGCTTCAATTACTGGTAAATGGCGATTATGTGCTCACCCCAATTAAGACTATTTTAATTTTGTGACAGCTTCTTGTAAATATGGTTACAAGATAATGAAACACACCCTATTCGGTGTGCACACCACATAAAGTAGAGACATAGAGAAATTTACAAGCATGTTGACGAAAAAAAAACATGTTTACTGATCTGTGTATGGGTGCATAAAGTCTACAAACTTGTTTTAAGTGACCAATTTTTTCTTAGGTCTGTTGCTTGGGAAGATGGGGGAAAGAGGAGCTCCTCTTGTCAACGTGTGTCAATGCATCAACGAGTGTGTCATGAAGATCATCAATGCTGCTGTTTGGTATGGACTGAACAATGATGTAAAAATATACATTTTTATTTTCCCTGTTGGACTAGTAGTTTGCTATGCTTTTCTGTTTTTGTTTTGAAATAATAAGAACGTATAGACAATTTCTCAGTAATGGCATGCCAATTTAATATGAAAAGGCTATAAATTTCCTTTTACCATATACTTAAAATGACATTTGTCAAGGTTGGTATTTGACAGCTATATCGACCATAGACCCCAATAGAGAATACTGATACACATCACATTGAATTCTCCTTTTATTATAACTCCTTTTCTGGCAGAAATAAATACATCTGTGAAAAACATTAGTGTGAGTGTAGAGTGTGGGTGTGGTCATTTAAGAATCCTTCATTTCTAATCAAGTATGGACTAATCAGGGGTTTCACGTTGAAAATTAGTTTTAGGAGGCCAAGAAAACCTTTAGTTAATGTGAAATAATCAGGACTCTGAAGGAATTAATGCATTCTGAGGTAGAGCAGATTGTAACAATAGTGAACATGCACACATAAAAATGTATGAGACAGGAGAGATTGATTTGAAGAAAACAAAAATTAAATGGTGTAACATAAATGATACATTCAATAATTAGTTCCTTGCCAATCATAAACAAAGCACACGCTAACACTACAGGGACAAAAGAGCATTATATACAGTTACATTTGATCAATGAGGTTAAGGGCTGTTCTCATCAGAGGCCATGACATATGATCAAGGTCAAAGCATGGCTGCGCTGCAGGGAACATGACAACTGACGCCCAATCCCTATTCTCTGCCTTACCCCTATCCCTTAGTTTTACCCCTTAGTCTTAGCCCTAGCCCTTACCTGTGAAAACCTGAGATGAAGAAATGAGATGCCACTTGGTTGTGATTACATGATCATACATCGTTGCCAACTGGCTGCTATGTCACAAGTGACAACAAGTATTAATCATTACAAACTTCCAAGTTTCTATCTGAAAGTGTATACAGTAATCCCTCGTTTATCGCGGGGGTAACGTTCCTAAAATGACCCGCGATAAGTGAAATCCGCGAAATAGAAAACTTTTTTTTTTTTTTTTTNTAAATGCGCTTGGCACTTTGTCAGCAGCACTTGCTGGGGGCCTGGCATCCTCTCCCACTGTTTCAGCAGCACTTGCTGAGGGCCCGGCATCCTCTCCCTCTTCCCCGTCACTGACAGCAAAGTTTTCATACAGCATTCTCGCTTTTGTGCAGATAACGTTCGTATCCAGGGTTATGTTTTTTTTCCTGCAGTCATTAATCCATAGAGCTAATGCCGTCTCCATCCGTACCATGGTCTTGTTGCGGACAGTTACAACCCTTTTTGCATTCGTATTAAAATTGACTGCTGCTGTCGTCCTTATGTTTTTTTCCTCCTTCTTTATGTAACGAACGGAAGATTCATTGATTCCGTAATGGCGAGCAACGGCTGCATAGCTTTTACCTTCCCTTAGCATGTCCAGAAGTTTAACTTTATCTGAGATAGGTAGCATCTTCCGCCGTTTGGGCCCATCTGCAGGTGCTTTTGTCGGTCCAGGCCGTTTCGTCGACATTATGGGTTTAGGAGATGTTCGAAATTACAAGATAATTTGGCCAACTTAATGTAAATTTGCCAAGCTGTTTTATGTACGTACACATAACTGCACGAGACGACAAAATGATAGCACAATTCGTAGCATGTTTTGATAGAAGAAGCGGGAGTGAGTTTTTAGCGAATCAGAATGCAGAGCACAATGCACCAAAAAAAAAATGCATTATGAAAATCCGCGAAATAGCGAATCCGCGATAAGTGAACCGCGAAGTGGCGAGGGATGTCGATTGCGTAGTTAGTGATACATGGGTCCATTCAAGGCGAAATGCAGGAGTGTTGTGCAAATCAGCAATGTAACGTTAGCGTAGCAAACCCTATCTCTAAGGGAGTGCCTGGCCACTCTGTGGGGAAACCCATTTCGACTGCTTGTATCCACAATCTTATCCTTTCGGTCATTACCCAAAGCTCATGACCATAGGTGAGAGTAGGAACATAGATTTACCAGTAAATTCAGAGCTATGCCTTGAGGCTCAGCTCCTTCTTCACCACAACGGTCCAATACAGAGACTGCATCACTCCAGCTGCTGCACCGATCTGCCTGTCAATCTCAAGTTCCTTCCTTCCCTGACTTGTGAATAAGACCCCGAGATACTTGAACTCCTCCATTTGAGTCAAGGACTCTCCAACCACCCAAAGGGTGCATGTCACCTTTTACAGGCGAGAACCATGGCCTTGGATTTAGAGGTGCCGATTCCCATCCCGGCCGCTTCCCACTCGGCTGCAAACCGCTCGAGTGCAAGCTGCAGGTCCTGGTCCGATGAGGCCACCAGGACAACATCATCTGCGAATAGCAGAATAGCAGCTTCTTTCTCCAGCACCGGATCCAGCTCATGACCAGGTGGTGATCGGTTGACAGCTCTGCCCCTGTCTTCACCTGAGTGTATGAGACACACAACCACAGGTCAGAGGACACAACAACAAAGTCGATCATCGACCTTCAGCCTAGGGCGTCCTGGTGCCATGAGCACTGATGAACACCCTTGTGCTAGAACATGGTGTTCGTTATGGACAAACTGTGACTAGCACAGAAGTCCAGTAACAAAACACCGCTCTGGTTCAGATGGGGGGGGGGGCATTCTTCCCAATCACTCCTCTCCAGGTTTCATTGTCTTTGCCTACGTGGGCGTTGAAGACCCCCAGCAGAACAATGGAGTCCCCTGTCGTGCGCTGTCCAGTACCCCTTTCAGGGACCCAAGAAGGCTGGGTACTCTGCACCGTGGTTTGGCCAATAGGCCAACACAACAGTGAGAGACCTGTCCCTGGCTTGAAGGCTCATGGACGCGACCCTCTTGTTCACTGGGATAAACGCCAACATGTGATGGCTGAGCGGCAGGGCTATAAGCAAGCCCATGCCAGCTTGCCACCTCTCCCTGCGGGCAACACCGGAGAAATGTTGAGTCCAGTCTCTCTCAAGGATAATGGATCCGGAACCCAAGCTGTGCATGGAGGCGAGGCCGACTATATCTAACCGGTAACGCTCGATCTCCCGCACAAGCATGGGCTCCTTCTTTGGGTGACGTTCCATGTCCCCAGCGCTACAGACTGTGCGCATGGCCTCGGTTATCCAGGCACCTACCCTGACCACCACCCACAACACACTGCAACGGCCCCCTACGGTCCTTACTGTGGGTGGTGGACCTGCAGGAAGGTGGTCTCACATTGCCTTTTTGGGCTATACCTGGCCGGGTCCCATGGGCAAAAACCTGGCCACCAGGCGCTTGCCTGCAAGCACCTACTCCAGGCCTAGCTCCAGGTTGGGGCCCCGGTAATGCCACTCCGGGCAACGTAGCGGACCCTATTTGTTTTGTCATCATAGGGGGTAGTTGAACTGCGCTTAGTCTGGCTAGTCACTCAGGACCAGTTCGCCTTGGGAGACCCTACCAGGGGCATATTGCCCCAGACAACATAGCTCCTAGGATCATCTGAGCACTTAATCTAAGACTATTTACTTAAAATGCGCATTTGTGTTTGATCTAATTTGAAAGAAAACTGCATTGTAAAACATGATTGTTTCCTTTTGTATTGTAATTTATTATTACACTGTCATTTAATTATCGCTACAAATAATTACTCTGCACTTAACTGCAGGTGTAAAAGTAAAATATAGAAAAACTAGTCAGTAACACTTGAATTAATGGGTCTTACAACTAAAGACAGCAGTCGCATGAAAGGGGATGCAGTATCTGTTTCCTCTACTTAACCTATGCAGGTCACGTGAAAAAAGATCCAAAGACTTGGCAAAGGAACAGATCACTAACCTGAAGACTCAGTTTGCAGAGGAACAGATCTTTTACTCGAGACTTGGTTGGCAGAGGATGCATATCTTTTACCCAAGAACATGGTCAGAAGGTGAACGTCACTCTCGTTCGTGTGTGAGTCTTTGGTTCATCTTCACGTGACATGCACAGGCTCTGTACTTGTTGAGGAAACCGAAACTAAAAGAAACATCACTGTTGTCCTGAGTCCTTTAGATAATATTTTGAGTGATGGAATGGAATGGAAATTGACATTTTTGTGGGCATCAGTTTGTGTCATTGATTTAACTGCTTTGTTTTTACCTGCATTGATTAGGATACTGTGTTTATTTCTTCTGGCATTATCAATATTAATGCAATGACTAATAAAGTAAATGGAAAAACTCACATTTTAGTAGGGCACAGCAGATTCACACTAGGGAACATGCCCCTGTAAAAGGGTGTAATGGTGCCCTTGAATATTAGGTTTCTATTGCACATGGTAAGACACCTAGTGTCCTAATTGAGTGTGGAACTGATTAAATCTCTAACTAAATGTTCCATTGATTGATTGACACACACAGGAAACACGTCAATTACCTATCATATTGCATTTAATTTCTCATTCACACAGATAAAGCCATCAGAAAAAGCTGAAACCCCTGAGATGGACTGACCTAGCATACCAAACCTTACAGCAATGCAATGCATCATATAGTGTACGGCATATTAATTAACAAATAAATGTACGCACAGTTGACATCTACTTAAAATCAGAGTCATTCAATGGTGAGTGAAGATGTAAATGCTGTGTTTGTCTCAATGCCCTTGCCTCAAGTAGTTGCATTGCCTAAATGTTTTGTGCAACATTAATTAATCTTATAGTAACCTATTCTTAATGAACATATTTTTCAGAATCTTTTATAAACTGTCCCCTACCAGAACAGGAGCTTTATGTTTGTAAATTTGAGTATAAGCCGCACTGAAATATATGCCACGCTTGATATAGAAATTGTCTTGATACCAAGCCATGCACATGTATAGTTGATGCTATTTATGCCACAGCATGCTATTGTGTCACACACTTCAGTTGTAAATAATAGATCCAGAAATAACACCAAATATTTTGTGTTGCATGACCACTATAAACATTTAATTTATAGTTAACATTTCTCTGTCCTAAGGCGGTTCACAGTATCTACAGAAGTATTCAGCCCAATCCCAATCGTATAAAAATTTGTTAAATTCTGGAAAGCGTCCTATACCAGCCACACTTAAAACCTTCAGTGCTGCTTATACAAAATTACATTGTCGGCCTACCATAACTTATAGACGCAAACTCACGACAAGGCTAGATTGACCTTATTTCCGTTTTCTTTTTTCATTCTAGCAACACCTATTTGTCCTTGAGTGCGTTCCCTACATTCGGTAGATCTCTGCAATAACCCTTAAACTCCGATGGCGTAATAAAGATGCACTGTCCACTACGCAGCCCTTAAGACAAAGTTGGGCTTTATGAAAACCAGTAATTATTTTGCCCTATGAAAAAACATTACTCTGTCTCATCCATATAGCGCGACAGATCCTACCAAATCACTGAAACAATCCACAGAACTGATTGCCTGTTTTCTTTTTTCTATCTTCCTGCAATTAGGATATTTTTCCACTATCTGGAGATAAATATTTCTGGATTCTTGTTTTAGGGTGAGTCATAGAGGGTTTCCCATTAAGACAAAAACAATCTTGACCATTGCATGGTTTCCACTCCGCAATACTGAAATATTCTACGAGCATTGCTTCTAATGTGGACGAATAGCCGCACCCGCATCTACACCTCTGGAAAGCAAAACTGGCAGTGGTGTTGTCGTACCACAATCCACTGTTCCTGGCTGGCCCTCCTTGTGTCAATGGGTCGGCTCGCCCAAGTATCGACAACTTGATTAAGTATAGAATTACATTCCAGGATTTTGAAATGCCTTTACTGATGTGTCGGTCTTCATCCTGCTCCCGCCACGTTTTCCGTGGCGGGACTCATCTGTACCTGACCCACAAGAACCCTTTCACTTACATTCGTGGTCTCCTCCAAGCCATGGTCATTGCTCTTGCCACCTCCTCAAGGTAAATATTTTAATTCACTGTTTAAGTATTTTTGATGGTTCATTCTGGTTTGGTTAAGGTTGTCCTATATGACAAAATCTGTCAAGGAAATTGACCCACTGCTGATCCTTAGCATCTGATGCACCAGTGTCTGCACTAAACACAAACAGCCAGGAGTTAACCTGTACTTGAATTGTGGTTTCATTTCTAGCTGGGGAACTATTTATAGCTATAGCAATTATTGTCTAGAAAGTAAATAGTTCAATTTTTTTTGTCTAGCC
>BROE01000026.1:9741068-9756672 GCA_036571765.1 Plecoglossus altivelis
CTTGTGAGTCTGCAATAATAACAATTCATAAATGTAATCCGTTGTGCCCTATATAGCCCCAGAATCAGGAGTGATAATGCAATAATTCATACAAGTGTGTTTACTGTGAATCACAGAAAATATACAAATTTCATCAAATAAGAAAGACAATTGTTTCATATTGCGTAGCACAATAGGAAAAATACAAACATGAAAGGAAACATTGCAAACACCCCTTAGGCAGAACTGTATATCTAAGTGTTGTATGGTGAATTAAGAGAAATTAAGAGAAATTCACTTGTACAGCATCTCTGAGGCGGGTAAAGTTCAACAATCAAAGGTGAGCATGCAATATAATACAAATATATGTACAATATAGAGTAAAATACGAAGGTTAAAATAAATAATATAAAAAATAAACAAAAACAGAAAGCTATGTAAATACATCTTTACAAAGTCTTTTTTTTACCCGAGTGGCAGGAATTTAGCGCCTTACAGCTCCTGTCAAAACGGCTTAGCAAACGAGGCCCTGGATATAACAGCCGACCTCACACTTACTGTATGAACTAACATAGACCAGCGCTCAAAGCTCGCAGCTATGTGGTGGGGGGAATATTGAAAGGCCCCAACATTGAATACACATTTTGATTGTAAATCATATCTGCGAGGGGAATAAAATAAAATTACCAATTGTAGAAATCCTAGCAAGAAGAAGCTGGCCTACACAGAGATGCATTGCAGCCAACAGCATTTGTAGCATTCCTATAATAGACGTATGCGTGAGCAGGTTGAATGGGACACACCAACTTCCAACGATGAAAGTAGAATTCAATCTGTGAGCTGAGAAATATAGGTACCGCAAAAGCTACTTCAACATCTTATCACATGCATATGAGCATTGTGCCCATATTCTACACAATTCTCCAGGCGCGGCTCCCGCTCACGATGAAGGGAAAAAAACTGTCTACTATGCGCAGTAACGTCTCCTCGTACTTTAGCAAGTGTCCATTCCCACCACTCACGAGTGATCATTAATTGTATCTAGCTAATAATAACAAATAACTTATATTTCAATCTTAGCATGCTCCGTGTCATATTAAAAGTTGAGCTAAATGTATCTGTATCGCCAAGAATTTAAAACAGGCATAAACAGAAATTCAAAAGACAGTTCAATATAGTGGGTAAGGTAGGCAGGCAGACTCCCGCCAGGCCAGGCGGAAGTCCCTCCAATCATGGCATTGTAATTGATGTTACATTGTATTTGAATTGTACTGGCTCCATGATGCATTTAATTGAATGAATGGCTATCGGGATGTGAAGTTTATTTCAGCGATTAATAGTAAAAGCATTTCTCAACAACATTGCCCATCCTGGATCTAATGATGACTCAATGTTCTATAGGGACAGATTTCGCACTATGATCAACGTATTGGGAGATGCTTTAGCTGCTGGGATCATTGCCCATCTGTGCCGTAAAGACTTTCCTCTCAGTGGAAAGGTAAGATAAAAATGCCAGAAAATAATTGTAGAAAATGCCATCTAAATCCTGTTGCAGCTGTAGCTTTAAGAATAGATGCAACATTTTATTGGAATGTTATTTGATGATCGTGTGCATGCATGTTTGTTCCCAGACAGGGCCATCGTATGGCACACCAAACACAAATAACTCTCACACTACACAGAGTGTCAATGTTTCAATGACAGAGATGCAGAACAAAGATTGCTTCATAGAGGTGATGGGGGATTCGATCAATCAGAAGCATACACACACCGTCTACTACAACATCTGCCAAGTCTAACTCTTGGACAGGACACTTACCTCAAATCCTGGAATACTTTGAGTGCTTTTCCTGTTGTGCCAAGAATATAGTCCTGAATATTTTTTCTTTCTTTCTGCTGCAATCTTTTTTGCTCTTTTGAGTCTTTTATGCTGGACTTCTGTTATCTGATTTGGACATTTTTACTACTAGAAGATCAAATGGGGACAAAGAGACCTCAGACAATGTATATTTATAAAGAATGTGTATGGACTAATGTTGGACTTATGTTGGAGTTTTTCCATTTAGACTGTGTCCTAGTGTGTCGAATAATTTGCCTTTGTCGTCATAATATGAGCGCATCTTTATCATCTTCATATATGTATTTATAAAGGAGACTTGAAATAACATGCTGACATGCTTTTTAAAATTATTTCATTTTATACCATGTGCATTGTTACATGTACATGACCTGTTGATTCCTACAAACAAAAGTACTGTATGTGTGCTGAATCTAACCACTGGTAACTGGGATGTCTTACAAACACAGATATGTACCTTTTCTAAATACATACAAATTACCTGGGAACTTGGGCTGCTGAATACTTAAAATAAAGGTGTCTAGTAAAATAGACAAGACAAAATGAATGAAAATATAGCTGGAAGCAGCAATGAGGCAGCCAAGCAGGTAAAATAACCCGAACCCCATTTTAGAGATCCTCAAGATCTAAGTACATATGTTGGACAGACATAAAAGATTTGCTGAGATACAACCAAACATCCTGTTTTGGTGACTTCAATGCTAATTCACCGTACCCGACAAATGTTTTGGGACAATCCAACAAATGTGATAACTTTTGGGAGGCTTGGTCAGAAGATTATCTGGGCCAAATGTTTGCTCATTGTAGCGCTCCTGACTGGTCAAATGGTACAACCTTTTTTGGATGTTTTTAGAACAGGGTCTGGAGTCCATGTATCAAATTTGGTGTCAGTCAAGCAACACCACACACCAACCAATTGAGCTTAAAGGGGACATAAGGTGGAACAACCCACGCTGGCCTATGTCGAGGATGCCTTATGCATGCAGTTGATTATTGTATGACTAGTCTATGTGAGGGCGGGCCACTGCCCTATGGGTCCTCGCATGAGATGGGGGGGCACCACAATTTTGTCAGGTATCCCTCAGTGGAGAGTGTCGAGTGGTAGAGCTCTCCACCCAAAGGTCCAATCCGCTAAGGTCAACCACAACACGCGACTTCTAAGACATTGCTTTTAACGAGTTGGGGGGCTGTGGACAACACAGCTGGGAAAAGAGCTATAATCAAGGAGATGGTACCTAGCCAACTGGCACACGGAGGGGTCCCGTTACTGCGTGCATGTAGGGTCTTTTCCTGTCCTATATAGATAAAACTGAGATGAGATAGTCAAATGCATTAAAACTAACCTAGAGTGAAAAAAAATGTATTGAAATAACACATCAATAATCTACCACCACGTTTACTAAAATGAGACCGTTAACTTCAAAAAACATACTCCCACTCCACTTCCACAACGGCCAGGTTGCGCTAAATTCACCAAAGCAGAACCACAAAAGTAGAAAAGAGGCTGTAGCGGGCCCCTGACGTGCAATGTGCCCTGCTGCATACATTGTGTGCACGAGTGTCGTGTAAACTTGGCATGTCTAAAGAACAGTTAAAGCCAGAGAGAGTCAGCCACGCAGTTAGGGGAGGAGAAAGTGGACAGGGGAGGCATCAGAGAGGAGGGAGGAGAAAGAGAGAAACGAAGAGAGAAAAAGAGAGAGACACCAACGTTGTCAGGTAAACGTAATGATGCAGAGAGAAGAGAGACAACGCCCAGAGTCCCACTGCAGAAAGGTGAGCACGCCTCAGCCATATATCTACAGTAACAGGCCACTCCAGGACCTGTAAGATACCTTGTTGATCAAAAGGGCAGACTAGTGATCGAGAACAGCAGGTTAGAGCAACAATAGGCAAATGCCATCACATGCAATTCAATGAAAGGCCACCGGTACACAGTTGCAGCCATCACTTTGTCACGATGGGGTGGTCAAGCGCCCTCTCTCAAGCCTATGGGGTGTGTGAAGGAGCAGCAGTTACGCATTACGCTCAAAGGCGACACACTCACAAAGCCATCTCCCACTCTCTCCACAGCAGTTAAGGGAAACACTGTAATCTCGATGAGCCTGCAGTTTAATATCACAACTGGAGATAATTATCTAGTTCATCGGAGCAACCTTCAGCATGTCACAGACACCCTGCTGACTGAGTGCTTAGGCCTATGAGATTATGTAGTGGCAAACACCTCCCTCTATGCTCATCCTTTTCCCCATAAATGCGAGACCAGCTTCATTAACCACAAAGCATATGAAGACTGAGCAATCTCGCCTCAGGAGGAAGAGAGAATGAGATAGGCGGGGGTAGGCAGATTAATATAGATAGTCGAGATGGTGAGAAAGGTATATATCCCTGCAATTATTATAGATTGCGTTTATAAAACTATGCAGAAATAAGGTATGACTATCTAATATTAGTTCTGAGAGTTTTATGTCTCATAGCAACACAATAAAAAACACTATATATACATGCACCCACTATCTACACAAAATATATCTTAAAATTATATCCAAACAACATAAAAAAATAGGTATGGGAGGAACTACGAATATGCTTCTGATACAAGTTTTAATTGCTGTATTGTAGAAGAGTTATTATATTGTGTGTGATCCTATGCTACCGGCACACCAACAAGTTTACACAAGATTCGATCGTGCTAACGATATAGAATGTTGACGAGTTTAGTGAAAGAGCGTATTCCCCACAACTGTTTCTCATGACGTCAATTAACTATTAGCAAAACTATTTTAGGGTGAAATTGACCCAAACAAAAGCATATTAACATTAATAAGATCTATACATCCAGATTATGAACAATGAGTGTCAGGCAAAGCTTAATAGATCAATCCGTGCTGGTACCAGCGCTGAATTCCTGTATTGTGGTATCTTTTAGCCAACAAGCCCGACACTCAGCTAGCACAACACAGCGAAACTAAACTTGAGTTCATATATTCCTGCGCACATGAGTCTATATCGACCACTCGGATCGCGTGATCAAGAAATTTCCACGAGCCGAAGCGATGTCTAAATGAAATCCACAATATCCAAGTAGCATATATAATGTTAAACTAATACGATAATGCCCTATCACACATACCACGCTCAAATGGCCGAGCAGAACATTGCATACTAATATGTTACAGCTCCCACAGACAACTCAGAGGAAAATATAACGCTATCATAAGTCGACACACTACACAAATGACCGACGTGTATATCTATATCGTCAAGTTCTTAGACAAAGGGTATATGCATATACTTATTACTAATATATTGACCAATAAGTATTATTTCTGTAAAGTCCTTCATTGAGCTTTCAAAATTCATATCAATCTAGATGGTTATTCAATATTATGACAGATAGAATATTAAAGCAAATTATCAACAGGTTTACCTTCATCTTATCAATCAGGTATACTCTTGCGCAACCATGGAGGATCGCCGCTGTTGGCTCCCCCGACCGCCCTAATTAGACAGCCTCTTGTCTGCTCTTCTGTTTGACTAGCTCAGTGCTTTAAGTAACCAAACACCGTATCAACTGTCGCGAGGAGCTGGGAATGGCACGCTGAGGCAATCTACCATGAAACTAACGATATCGAGGCAAAGGATGTGAACGGTTATATAGCTGCCCGAAGTGACAATGTTATGGTAGGAGATGAAAATGTGAAAGGGTCCTCAATTTTGTATATTATATACTTTCTCTCAAACTGTTTAGTAGTAACATACCTCCAGCCATATATGCACGCTGCTCAGTAAGAACCTGACAAGAACCATATTACAGATAGTCAATACAGAACTGCACTTGTTTGCCTTTAAACCTGTAAAAACACAATGTAAATAGGTTCAGTAAGAATACACATATATAGAACACTCCAAATAAGAGCCAGCACACTAGTATGAGGTTTCCGAAGTATTTGCTAGAGTCCTTATACTACTAACCATAACACATAAAAGCAACATATCAAGCAAAAAACTGCTCACATGGGTTAGATAACCTGCGGAGATATACCATATGAGACCCTTAAGATCACAAGTTTGCAACTGATTATGCACAATTCACCAAAGTAGGATAAACATTATCTTCAGAATCGAATGTTAAAGTCGCTTAGAGATTAACCACACACGGAGAGGGCTTATAGCTGTTTGCTAATTGACAAAATGGCAATCGCTATTCTTCGCATTTAGATGGATGGACGAGCATAGCAAATCTGACTAGAGCGTCATTGTCATTTCAGTCCGGCTCCTGATTTTAGTGTAATGATGAGCACCTTACTGGCATCACTTTTAAAAATTTTCCGGTTGGATATGAAAAACAGGTGGGGAGTAGTAGACAACACTATTATTAGTCTGATCCGATACAGAGAGTCACAGCCAATCACTTCGACAAAGCAGATACTACATGTGCCAATCTCGTAACCACAATGTATCTGTCTCAGATAACTGAGATAAAGGACGATGGACCAAGAATTTCTCAGAGACATAAGCCAGCTGTCAAGTATACCTTTACTTTAACATTCCTCTTTATGACACGCCTAGATCCAACAGGAGATAAAACTGGCCATTAAAAGTTTGTTGATGTACAATCGTCTGGCTATTTCAGTACGTATAAACTCAACCTAATGTAACATGATATAAACTATTTCACAGAAGTACATGTCGACATTTATACCTAGCTTGGCTTTCCTAGGTCAATGGTATTATCATGCTCACTCTGAAGATGGTTTGTCGTGTAGCTAGTTACATTATTAATACTCACTGACAAATCCGGTGTGATAACTAGACCTAGTTTAAATATAACTGGCATGTAGAAGTGGATTATTAATATATGTTAACGATTACTGTTGTAATTACACTATATCATGACAAATAGGGTCATCTCCAATCCTCACCTCTACAGGCATCAAACCTATCTTGTGGTCGTACTGATCTAGGTTGTAGCCTTGTATAATTGCCAGTAAATAGCCACACAATCAAGTAGAGGTACACGAGGAGAGTAAGTCAGTATAAACATCGATCTGAGTCTAAGGAAATGAGTTGCATAGTGTAACAGTGCTCTAAGGTGTACATAGTTCACTCGTTGGTGCACTAGCAGTTACCGGCCTGCCAACATGAAACATAGTTGTTGTGACAAATATACATTTCCTGGCGGACTAGATGGTAGTGACGGGCCGCACCTGTCACTGTCCAACGATTGGTATGTGATCATTGTAGATCGGCAGGAGAGACGAAGTTAGGTAGATACTGATTGTGTGTGCTCGCGTACGCCCACGTTCCTTCAGGTTCTCCACGCCAGGCCTGTCACTAAATTCAGGGTGATGACACTGCCGCCCTTTTCATACCAGCACCTGATAACAACCATCAACTCTGAAAGAGACAGAGAAAAGGGTAGGTCCACGCAGCCCACAAATGAGTACTTTTTGGATAATCATACGTTTTGGCGAAGGGGTAGGAGGAGAAAATATGCTGCGAGACCTCTTAACGTAATCTGGAGGGATTACCCTTGCTTTTGCGTAGGATGGTGGAAGGAATATTTTGAGGATCTCTTCAATCCCACCATCATGTCTTCTGAGGAGGAAGCAGAGGCTGGGGACATCTACAGAGGCAGACTCACCAATCACACAGGCTGAAGTCACCAAGGTGGTTAGTGGGCTCCTCGGTGGCAAGGCCCCAGGGGTAGATGAGAACCGTCCAAGTATCTTAAGTCTCTGGATGCTGTGGGGCTGTCTTGGCTGTCTCTGCAACATTGCATGGCAGCTTGGGACAGTACCTCTGGACTGGCAGACCAGGGTGGTGGTAGCCCTACATAAGAAGGAGGTCGGGAGGGTGTGTTCCAACTACAGGGGGATCACATTCTTCAGCCTCCCTGATAACGTCTATGCCAGGGTACTAGAGAGGAGAATACAACCGATATTCAATCATCAGATTCAGGAGGAGCAGTGTGGTTTTCATCCTGGTCGTGGAACACTGAACCAGCTCTATACACTCCATCGGGTGTTTGAGGGTTCATGGGAGTTTGCCCAAACAGTTCACATGGTTTGTGGACCTGGAGAAGGCGTTGGACCCTGTCCCTCATGGTGTCCTGTTGGGGTTTTTCTGGGAGTACGGGGTCTAGGACCCTTTGCTCAGGGCTGTTCAGTCCCTGTATGACCAGAGCAGGAGCGGTGCCGCATTCGCCCTTGCATTGCCGGTAGTAAGTCAAACTTGTTCCTGGTACTAAAATCTATCATATAGTACTCCAATGATTTGAGTCTGCAAAAATCTAGATATCAAGTGTTTCTGTTTGGCCCCAAGCAGAGTCTGGCCCCAGTCAAGAGTTGAGAGTAAAAAAAAAAGATTTGGGTCCTCAAATGCTTGAATCTATGGATGGCCCAGAGGGCTTTATATATGGTGCCCCTTCGTAAATCACATTATTACTGCTGACTTGCATTAACCCCTTTCCAGTCTGGGAAATTTTCCCAGATAACGCCAACACAGCATACCCAAAGTAAATTGAAAGCTGTTCTTGAACCATTTGGAGGACATGCATATGAGTGTGGTCTCTTTTGAAAGGTGACACTCCGGATTCTTTCCCCTGTTGTCAGGACCATTGCAAGTTTCACAAGTTGGAGTAGTAGAAGCTTGAACACAAGTAAATTGAAAGTTTTTATCTCAGTTTTTGTCGAAAACACGTGCCTGTGGAGGCCTAGAGGTGGTAGGTATTAGATTGAAGACAAAATTGGACTGCAGCATGATTCCTTACCTAAAACATATCAAAAGTCAAATATAATAACATGAAAAATGATTGTTATGCAGATGTTTTTTCAAGGGAATATCCATGCATTTTCTAAAATTGCTTTTTGGAGACTCTAGAAGGACCCTTGGTAACCGTGCCACATTACCTTCAGAAAACAGCTACCACTTCTGACCTCTTTCATGTACACTCACAAGGTTATGAAAGGTGACACTTAGAGCTATCATATGCCACATTTAAATTCACCATGCTGCTAAAACAGTAACTGAGGCATAAGAGTGCTTTTTAACTTCTATACAAACTATACTTTGTGCATATAAAACAGTCAATCCAAGTGCTATTGTTTAAAAGCAGTTTATTTTAGAAATACACACCAAGCTATACAATGTATTGTTACGCAAGCTATTTGCCAATTGCACTTTTACACGTTTTAGGCAACATGCCATTGTAACAGTCACATGTGAGGACAAAACACAAAGCCTTATAACAGGTTGAGCACAACACCACAGTGTATGCACTTGAGCCAAACAGTGGTGTTGTCTCCACTTATGTGAACTGGCCTGTGATGTGTAGTGTGTAGCAGAAGAGGGACCAGGTAAGGAGTGAAACCCCAACTCTGCCAGCTCAGCAGCAAAGGGTCTCCCTGGAGACCTTCTGGGTCAGAGGTACCTGTCCTTTTCCTTGAGAAAGATCAGGAAAACATCTAGAAACATTCAGTTACATGAAGCAGTTCAATGATGAATACACTTGAACATTTAGTCAACCTTATATTTACTGTATATGCACCGTAAAACTTCAAATAATAGCCGAGTCCCAAATAGACGCCTGTCTCTTTTAAACGCCTGGTGTGACGACAGGTTTGTCTAAGTAAAGGCCGGTCTCAAACAGAGGCCTGGTCTGGGTTTTAAGGTCTCTTATAGACGCCTGTCTAATATACAAGCCGGTGCAGTTCAGCGATTTGGGTAAATAGAAGGCCGGGCTATTATTTGAAGTTTTACGGTATATACTCACACACGTGATGTCTCCTGTCTTCTGCCTCAGAATCGTAATCAGATGGATCCGTATTTACTTAGGATAAATCAGTTTTATATCCCACTTTCACATGCAGTAATTTGATACACCGCTACGCAGCGCAAATCAACATTTCGCGCTTATTTGGGCTGCACGTGGGATCCTCTTCACGCTCTAGAAATGTTTTTGTGAATGTTAAGCGTTCCCTGGAAAGGCATACATCATTGTTTTCAGCTAGACAATGGCTGACTCCATTCTGGGGTACATTTTGGTTGGCCTGATCTGCAGACAAAGAAAGAAGGGGTGTGTGTGCTTCTCGCGCCACTTTTGCTAAGGAACCGGTTGGCTGTTGAAGGCCATAGACAGGGAATTGTGTATCCTATTTGATCAAACAAAATATCAATAGAAAAGTACGACTGCTGTGGTCATTTAGAGTGTATTCAAACATAAGGACAGCCAAGATACAAGCGATAAAGAAAGAGTGGTGAGACTCTAGTGAAAATGATGCAACAACGGATTATGGCTCTTTTTGGGTGATATACATTGTTTTGGAATAAATAGTTTACATGGTTAGATAGCTTGGACCCTTAGAAATTTAACCAGACTGTTTTTGTTGGGATGTTCTGCATACATGGACAACTTTGAACCTACAAAGTTGAGTGGTGTCAGGATTCTTTGGATTTATGAACATGGTGGTTGTCTGACAAAGACGTGGATTGTAATTTTAGTTGCCACTCGATCTTGAAATAGTTTGTAGCAATAGAAGTGCAGGAATCATAGCTTTCAGTCGATATATGGCATGTGAAGCATACTCAAATAGTATTTTGGTGGAGAGACTATTTACATAAAGAAACAGAATACAGTCGGGCGTGCCATGTGACTGCTAAGAGGTTAAAATGGCCATCTTTTGTGCCCTCTTCACCCTTCTGTCAACCACACAGAAAACTATCAGGATTGCATTTTAACTTTTTCAAATGTTTCGAATGAATCACACAGACTTACCATATGACTTTACACATCAGCTTCTATTTCTTAATACATTTTATATTATTTTAATATCTGACTTTTGTACCCCAGCAAGGGCCCTTGGTGTGAATATTCTAGCATAATGTAGCTGACATGTCAGAGTAAGACCATTCTCTTTTCCTTTTTCTTGGTGAAAATGGCAAAATTTAGATAATTCACTACCACAACTGACAATGTACTTACCTATGAAATCCACTTTCCTTGATATCCAATGAAACACATGCATGTCTCAGCACTTGCTTGGACAAACCACAACTGTTCTCATCTGCACACAAAAATAATTATTGTAAAGCAGATGAGATGTGATTGCATTTAAATAAGAAAAAAATATGTTTATGCAGGGACGAAATAGATACAGTGTACCTATATGTGAACCCCTTTCATTAACATTCTCTTGAATTGTTCTCTGATATTGGCTCTGAGAATGATTTAAAGACAATTCCCTAACCTGTAACAGAATTTTTGGCGTCATCGTTCATAGAAGATCCTGTGGAACTTGGTGCGTGGATAGCGAGAGGTGCACACATAAAGACCTCTGGTATGCCCTGATGAGCATCTTTATGAAAAATATAGATTATCCATTATCCATTTGCCAGCTTCTTGAGCTGTATGTTGCTAATGCAATACATCAAAATCTTGCGCTAACAGCCCCACAGATAGTATACGTGGAGTTGTGTTATTTTGCTACAGGTACTTTTATGTAGTTTGGGTAGTTTGGGAAGACTTGTCACTAGGTTAGATTCGACACTGGGAAAGAAAAACATAAATTAATCTAGTGATGATGTTGTTAAATTGACAACACAGAACATCCAGCTGATGCTGCAGGGGCTCCACAAAATGTTGTTGACAAGAAAGGTGGAATAGCCATGTATGGAAATAGTTTTGTGTGAGTCAGGTGACATTTAAGAACATTGTCAATCACCAGAAAACAATGAGTAAATATTACCATTCAGGCTCTCAAGTTTGATAAAAAGTTTGGTGTGAGATACCATAAGGCATAAATGTAATGTATTGTGTAAGCCTCACAGCGAATGCATGAGTCTTGAGTGCTGGAGCATACGAAGGGGGCACAACAGTCTTAACACGCTTTTACAGAGGCTTTTGGATTACACTTTGCCAAAACTTTGGAGTTTGGGATGCATATTTACATTTTTTGCTTATAGTGTATTAACGAAGCAGATGCTAGGATGCGCTGGATTGGTTCAGCCGAGAGCTACCTTCTGTTGTTGAATGTAGACCACGGCATCGTGGACTGTGACGAAAATGTGTTGAGGGCTCATGTAATTCATCAGGCCGCTGGAGGTGAGGATTTTCAGCACGCTCTCTACGAACAGGAAATATGTTCAAGTCCAGTGCCTAGTGAATGTAACCATCCAAATTTTAGGGGAAAGAACATTTAAAAGTTATAAGTTCAGGTCTGGTTTGAATTTCTTTTTTTCCTTTTCATATGATGGACACAACTGAGTATTTTATATTTTATTTAGAGGGGTCACGAACTGCAAAATCGATTTTACTTTGTCGTAGTGGAATAACAACAGTTTGGGGGGGTATAATGGACATACAGTGAATCATACATCCCATTGACACCTCTGTGTTATGCAAATTTCACATATTGAAACTCCTGCAGTAAAACCCTCAGTTTCAGAAAAGCGTTGTTAGTGACGAGATTAATGCCCCTCTAACTTCAGGCTCTGGTCTGTACCTTGACACGCTCCAAAATCTTCAGACCAGCCCATGTGTTCTGGCCCGGGAATGTAAATGTAATCCGGTTAAATCTCAGACACTAGTTTAGCTGCACGATGCTCTGTTTACTTTGTAGTGGAATTCTATAATACAATAAATGTGTTTCAAGAGAAGTTCACAGTTGGTTAAGAATCTTGAAACAATGTTTGTTAATTTAACTCAGTTTCGTACCATCTGTGCGGCCATCTGTAGTTTTGACACCTACCTAGGAGACGTTAAGTCTAGAAACGGGGGGGGGGGCAGTTGGTCTGAAGCAACTGTATTGTTGAAGGTGCCCACAAAAAGGACAGTTGACCATTTGACTGGACAATGACCTGTAGCTTTATTATCTACTGTTTCGGGTAGAGATGACACATCGAAAAACTGTGGGACAACTGGTATGGAGAGTATTGTTTCAAGCTGTCACTGAGTAGAGTTAGCCAATCACAGAGATTGCTACATTGATTGATTGACCACATGCAATACCATTTGTTCTAAATGTATTTAAGAAAGTGTTTAAGGATATTCGACATCACTCTTACGAACAACTTGTGGCTATCATGTCCTCCGTAATGACCAATCACAAACCACTTTGTTTTCTCTTGTGTACTTGTACGAGCTAAATCAATTGTTTTGAAACCGCCATTCATGACATTTCATATCTACACAGTTCCATCACATTTTCTTTCACTACTCCTATGGGAATTATATACACATTTTTTTTTTATGTTTAAAGAATATTGGAAATGGCTTGCCGTTTTAAATACAGTGTTCCAAGCTGTACATGGAATGATGAAGCTTTCCATAATCGTCCCATGGAACCAAACACTTGCATGGCTAAAGTCTGATACTAAATTATCATGCATGGCTGAAGTCTGGCTGAAGACATGCATGGCCGAAGTCTGATACTAAATTATCAGAATCGGTTTTATTCACCATGCAAGATATACAAGCACAGAGTTTACTGTAGCAGGGAAGTGCAAATATAGAACATATATGAAACATAATGCAAGCATGAACTTGCTTGAGGAATTTGACCAAGTTTTGAAAACCTGGGACAATTTAAAACAGGATTTGCTATGAAGCTGTTGCTGCACTACCAACACCACCACACCCCTATTCCAGAATCCTACTGCTACACTCTGCACAAGCCACTTTAGCACATGACCACTTAAAATTGACCACTGTGATTTTGCACCAATGTTTGCACTACTGTGTATATACACCTCCCTCCACCTGTTTACACCCCCCCCCTCCCACTGTTGCACTACTGTGTATATCCCCCCCTCCCCCTGTACTATATATACCTCACTTACTATAGTTATGTTCCCCCCATTTGTACAGCTACTTCCCACTTTTTATCTTATTTTTATTTTATAATATATTTGTATTATATTTTTATCTACCTTTATTATGTTCCATATATGTTCTATGTTTGCACTTTTATGCCACAGTACATTTTGTGCTTGTATATGTTGCATAGCAAATAAAACTTATTCTGATTCTGACAAAAGTGGTGCCATTCAACTGTGTGCTCATCTCAAGCACAAGCTGTTTTTGTCACTAACAATCAATACTAATGCATGTCGGAGATTTTCATTTTGATTAATTCTGCACCAAAAAGGTAGAGGAGAACAGGCTATCAGAGAGAAAGCGATTCCCTGTTAATCTGTCAGAAATATATGAAAAAAATTCGGACATGAAAGTCTTGAAAATTTGAGTGAGTGCATCGCCCCATAGACCACATAGTCAGTAGAAGCCATGTCTTCATAAAGTTATAGCTAATTTTGCAGGTTGGTCTGTAAATTCGACATGAAAAAAGTACAGCAGGGCAGCTATCAAGAGATATGAGAATACTGCTTTCAGACAGGTGGTCCGATTATTTTTGTGATTCGTGTACAACTGGCAATCTGAGTGAGACTGTGAACCAGTAACCACAAAAAAACCAAAGTGTGAACCCTTTAAATATTTTAACGATGAAAGGGTCATTTTGTTTCGTGTTAACAAATAATGAACTGACACTAAATCAACAAATTAGTATTTGGGATTATATTTTGTGATTAAATGTGTAAATGTGTATTTATTTTCTTATTAAATTATTTTTGATTCATGACACATGACTCAGAAACCGTGATACAGTCGTAACTGTAGGTTCTATGCTCCGTTGTACCTACAAATTGTGAGAAATGACTAGTACATTCTTAGCGTTCTTCGGATTGATATACAGATTTTCATTTCCGGTTGTCAAGCAGCTCTGACTATGTTGCTACGATGAAACTTTCATCGGCCGTTTACGACTACATCTTTGCAATGTAATTTGGTTTAACTGGTGAAGGATGTAATGATTCACTTATGCTAACCCATATAATTTTACTTATGTTAACAATGAAGGATACAATGATTTGCTGGTACTGACCTATAAGATTTGTAAGGCAGACAGACAGTACTTTTCTATCATGTAAGAAAGGCAACACACTGTGGAATCAAGAGGGAGTCAACAGTCCACACATAGTCGACAGTAGGATGTATTCTACTGTCTTATCTTGGGATGTTGGGAGTAGGGAACACTGTCTTCTTTGTGTGCAGAGTCAGATACAACAACACCTAGGAGAAAGAGGCAACAAAGAGGGTCCTCTCTACCACATGAGGAGATAAGACGGCCCTCGAACCATGGGCGGACACCACCAAAGGCGGAGGAGCCTCTGTCCTCATTAAATTCATAATGTTATCTATATTACTGTGGGTCTCCCAAGGAAAGGTGTCGTTCTTTGCTGTGCCAAGCATAAGACGCACATAGTTGTGTGCTGTTAGGGACCTTGGAGCGACCCAGATATCTGCATTAGAATTGTACTGTTAGGGAATAAACTTCATTGAACTTAACTATACTGAATCCTGGGGATCTATCATACCACTCTCAATGCGTGAACACGTAATGGAGTAAAATAACATACTCCAACACTGGGTTTGCCAGATTTTGGTATCAGAACCATGATCAACAAATGGTATTCATTGCAGTCCTCAAATGACGAATTTTGTAGATTTTAAACGATTAAGGGCCTATTGTTAGAGCAAGCTATCCAAATACTCAGTACGTCTGCTGCACAAATAGCTTTTATGCTGCAATATGCCTTCATTCCATAAATATTGCTATACTTTAGCTTATTTTGTTGATCCATAAAAACATATATATATATATATATATATATATATATATGTTTTTATGGATCAACAAAATAAGCTAAAGT
>BROE01000026.1:9756962-9991552 GCA_036571765.1 Plecoglossus altivelis
TATATATATATATATATATATATTACCACAGATAAGCAGGACGGGATACATCCAAGCAATCCTTTTAGAAATACACAGAACAGAGCTGTGAAGTCAGCACTAAACACGATTTGATGATTTTCAAAATAAATGTCAACCCAAATCGTAATCTCTCAAAAACCGCCAGTTATTTCTGTGTTTGTGTTTAATCCAGTCACTGACAAGTATTGGTTAGAGGTTGCAAATAATTAATTTACATCTTAAATGTCAGTTTTGATTAGAATTAATTTTTTAACACAAACACATAATTTACTGTGTCAGGACGGTGCATACAAAATCATGAGTCATACAAAAAACCCATACATATCTTAACTCTTGTGCTGCCACCAGGGTTGGTTATGTTATGAATATATGATTTATTATGAACTACAGACACTATTGTCCTTCAGTCAACATAACACACAAAGTTCAGAAAAGGGAGGAAGACACTGCCTGCCATTGCCTGTAAATATTTTGGTAAATCAAAGACAAATGTAAGCTAATAACAGTACGTTGCACTAGAGTAGCGTGGCAAATATGTGATTGCTCGAATGGGAGTCCCACAGTGTAAACATCACAAAAGTCTTCATGTCTGTCTTTTGATACACATGGTTTTGTTAGTAGTTATGAGAATTGTGACAGATATATTTAGTTTTTTCTAAAATTTGAATGTAAACAAAAGTGTCTTTCCCTGGAACCTGATCGAAGTACCTGTATTTTTATTTTGCTTTCCTATCAAACCGGAACTCCGAAATATTCTTCTACTGGCGCCACAATCCCCCATTGTTTGTTGAAATACATTGTTCTTTTAGTTTCATTATTAAAACTCGCAAATGTGTTTTCAAAATTTTCAAGACCCTTTTCCAACATAGATCGTACCAAATCACAAACAATTGAAGAAACTACACTATTTGCTATACCATTACCATGGAGTTTGGCAATTATTGTAGTACAGATATCTTTTGTGTTTTCTGTGATACTTTGACCTTATAATTTGTTGTGATAATACCGAGAGTCAGGGTTCGACACTTGTTTCTGCACCTTCTGTAGCATTCTATAAATTGTGGAAATCTGCCTGAAATTACTCAGATTTTTCTGCATTACCAATTTGACAATTATCCTTGTCATGCACACTAACTGAATGTGTTTTATTTAATGCAAATGTTGAAAACTGATGCTCACACTGATCTTGTGCATAAAATCACGGAAAAATGTTGCTTGGATAGAACTCTGTCCGATTAGCAAATTAGTTATTAAGCATTGGCTGGCAGCATGTATTACTTTACAAATTAAACATTTAAATAAACTCTTGTGAGACTCGTCTGTTGTGGTAAGATGAATGTTGTAGACAGTTGTTTGCAGAAAGGGGATTTAAACAGTTAATCAAAAGCATCCAAAAAGCTGGTGGCTTGGCATAGGATGAGTTGTTTGTCGACAATAATGTAGGAAGTATCAGTCATCAGAGATTGGCCAATGATAATGATGTATGGGTTTTCACCCTCTCATTCCTCTAGATATTCATTGATGTCCATCTTCATGTGAATTGGGTACTTGCTGGTCCATGTTAATGTAATAGACTGTGATTTGAGATCATTTGCTTCATTGGAAAAACATTTCTACCAAATATTTGTGACACATTGGCCTGTAATACCCATTCATTTGGAAGGAACACACTTAACAGGAAAAGCTGTATTAATCTACAATTCACAATGAACAATTGTCTGTTTTTGCTCTGCAACTTTGGTTGTTGTACACCAACCAATCAGCGCACAGCTCATCTAAATATGAATGAGCATACCATATAGCGAGAAAACATGTGTCCATCCAAACCCCATCTTCCAAGGTTTTCAGCCCAACTAATGTTACATACCCTATCCGTAGACATTAAAGAACACTGTGAAATAACCGAAACACCCAGTGAATCTCCCCTTTAAGTGGCAAATAAATCACAGTGAAAATCATGCCTATTGTTTGCTTGTCATTTTGTACACAGATCCACCGCCACCACTCCCACCACACATATCAAGTGCTTTGCGTGCAGCACCAATTGCAGACAGGGCCAAAAAAATGTGAACACTATAATAAAAACTCATAATAGTCATAATGATGATAATGCCGATATAATTTCTGTATAGAAATATTAGGAACATTTTAGGCATATGCATCACAAAACAGGCTGAACAAGAGATGTATTTAATTACTCAAGAAATTAACAATGGTGTTGGCCGCAAACACACACACACAACTTCTCAAGGTGCTCCATAAGTGCCCTTCCTTATCAATGAAATGCACCTGTCAAAGTTTGATGGTAGGGTATGTAAATTTTTTTGAGTGCTCGGATGAGCCCCACCCTGGAGCCAGGCCTGAAGTGGGTGCTCGCAGGAGAGCACTTGGTGGCCGGGTATTTACCAATGGGACCTGGCCTGGTACAGCCAGAAAAGGCATCGTGGGACCACCTTCCTGGCCGGTGTTGTGCGTTTTTGGCGGTGGTCAAAGACAGGTGCCTGAAAGACCACCCAAAAGGTCTCTAGTGCTGAGGACATAGAACGTCTCCTTGCTGGCAGGGAAGGAGCCTGTGCAGGAGGTCAAGTGTTTATTGACTAGATAGAGTCAGCCTTGTCTCCATGCGCAGCTTGGGTTCCGGAAACACTGTCATCGAGAGAGGTTAGACTCTGGAATTTCTCTGGAATTGCCTGCGGGAAAAGGAGGTGTGAAGGCATTGGCTTGCTTATAGCCCCACTGCTCAGCCACCACATGTTGGAGTTTAAACCAGTGAAAGAAAGGGTCACAACTCTGCGCCTTCAAGCCAGTTGCAGGCCTCTCGGTGTTGTGTCGGACTACAGGCCAAACAGCAGTGCAGAGTACCTTGGCCTTCTTGGAGTCCCAGGGACTCCGTTGTTCTGCTGAGGGACTTCAAGGCCCACAAGGGAAACGACAGTGACACCTTGGGAGGGATAATTGGAAAGAACAGCCCCCCCAATCTGAACCCAAGCGGTGCTTTATTGTTCGAGCACAAGGGTGTCCATCAGTGAACGTGGCACCAGGACACCCTACGCTTGCGGTTGATGATTGACTCTGTTGTGTAGTCTGACCTGCGGCCATGTGTTTCGGACACTCGTGTGAAGAGAGAGGCAGAGCTGTCAACCGATCATGCCCTGGTCGTGAGTTGAATCCGCTGGCGGGGGAGGAAGAGAGACAGACATGCCAGGCCCAAGTGTATCATGAGGGTTTGTTGGGAATGTCTAGCGGGTCTTAAACTCGCACCTCTGGGAGAGTGTCTCACAGATCGCGGAGGAACTGAGGACATTGAGTCTGAGTGGACCATGTTCTCGGCCTCCGTTGTCAATGCGGCGGCCCGGAGTTGCGGTTGTAAGGTCCCTGGTGCCTGTCGCGGTGACGATCCCCGAACCCGGTAGTTGACACCGGAAGTAAGGGATGCCGTCAAACTGAAGGAGAAGATCTATAGAGCTTGGTTGGCTTTTAGGACTCCTGAGATGGTTGACGGGTATCAGCAGTCCAAGCATGTTAAGCTTGGGTGGTCGCAGCGGCAAAAACTTGGGTCTTGGAGGAATTCGGGGACACCATGGAGGAGGGCTATTGGACCACCTCAAAGTAATTCTGACAAACCATTCTGTGTCTCAGCAGGGAGAAGCAATGCTTCACCAACACCATTTACGGTGTGGGTGGGAAGCTGCATCCCCTCGACTGGGGATGTTGTTAGACGGTGGAAGGAATACTTTTAGGATCTCCTCAGTCCTGCCGTCACGTCTTCTGAGGACGAAGCATCTATGCCTGGGTACTAGAGAGGAGAATCTGTCTGATAGTTGAACCTCGGACTCAGGAGGAGCAGTGTGGTTTTCATCCTGATCGAGGAACACTGGATCAGCTCTATGCTTTCCATTGGGTGTTCAAGGATTCATTTGAGCTTTCCCAACCAGTCCACATGTGCCTTTTTGATCTGGAGAACACGTTCAAGTTCAAGTTGTGCTTTATTGTCATTCCGCTACATGCGGGTGCATACAGTGGAACGAAATGTCGTGCCTCACAGAGCCACGGTGCTACATAAGTACAGACATTCAACAGTACAGTCTAACAACAAACAATTTAAAATAAATATAACATTTTTCCTATACATAAACTAAACAGGATACAAACTATACAAACTGTACGAATACTTACCGATGTGCATGTGCATAGAGTATTGTACATGTGCGAAGAATAGATACATATTATTACAGAGTCTTTAGTGCAGTTTGTGTACACACGGCAGTGTGTATGAAAAGTGCAGTGGGTGAGTGACTAGTGCCAGTTTTCTGATAGTCTTAGTTATTGTGTGGGTAGTCATAGAGGCCCGGAAGAGTTCAGGGCTCTCACAGCCTGGGGGAAGAAGCTGTTGATCAGTCTGGCAGAGCGGGCTCTGATGCTCCGGTATCGTCTACCTGATGGTAGCGGCTGGAAGAGGCTGTGGGAGGGGTGGGTGGGGTCCTTAACGATACTATTGGCCTTGCTGGAGCATCGTGTGTGGAAGATTTCTAGGATTGAGGGGAGAGGGGCACCGATGATCTTCGCAGCTGTGTTCACTGTTCGCTGGATGGTCTTGCGGTCTGCTGCAGTGCAGTTCCCGTACCAGACAGTGATGCAGCTGGTCAGCACACTCTCAATGGTGCCCCTGTAGAATGTGGTGAGGATGGGTGGAGGGAGACTTGCTCTCTTCAGCTGGCGGAGAAAGTGTAGGCGCTGATGTGCCTTCTTTGAGAGTGACTTGGTGTTGGTGGTCCAGGTGAGGTCCTCTGTGATGTGCACCCCCAGGAATTTGGTGCTGTTGACTCTCTCGACAGGCGAGCTGTTGATGGTCAGTGGGGGGTGATCCGCGGAGTTCCTCCTGAAGTCCATCAATCAGTTCAAGCATGTCCCTTGTGTTGTCCTGTGGGGAGTTCTCCAGGAGTATGTGGTCCAGGGCCCTTTAATAAAGGCCATTCAGTCCCTGTATGACTGTAGTGGGAGCTGTGTTCGCATTGCCGGTAGAAAGTCAGACCTGTTTCCTGACTCCGCCAAGGCTGTTCTTTGTCTCCGGATCCGTTAATTGTTTTTTTTGGGACAGAATTCAGCAGTCAGGGGCTGGATGGTGTCTGGTTCTGGAGTACAGGATCTCACCTCTGCTGTTTACAGATGATGCCTTTCTGACGGCTTAATCAGACTGGGATCTGCAGCGTGCACAGAAGATGTTTGCAGTTGAGTGTGAAGTGGCTGGGATGGGAATTAGAACCTCCATGTCCAAGGCCATGTTTCTTGACTGAAAAAAGGTGGCTTTCCCTCTGTGGGTGGGGAGTCCTTGCCCCATGTGTAGGAGTTCAAGCATCTTTGGGTCTTGTTCACAAGTGAGGGAAGAACAGAGCATGAGATTGATAGGCAGATCGGTATAGTGTCTGCAGTGATGCGGTCTCTGTTCTAGTCCATTGTGGTGAAGGAGGAGCTGAGACGTAAGGCAAAGCTCTTGATTTACCAGTCAGTCTATGTTCCTACTCTCAACTATGGTCATGAGCTTTGGGTGATAACCGAAAGGACAAGATCGTAAATACAAGCATTTGAAAAGAGTTTCCTTCACACAAGTTTGATCATTCTTAAATACAGGAAATGTGCCACTAATGTAATGGTTGTAACGTTGTAAATGTGACATACATTAGCTAGCTAACTATAAGATAGAAAATAATTTCCATTTGTCCATATGATAGCGCATATGGACTGCATCACACCCCACTTAATGTTAAAATATGGTTTAAATACTGACTAACAGCCATTTGTTATATACTAACCCCATTAGGGAGGGGAGCCTACAACTTACTGTAAAGGCCCCTAGCGGTCAGGAATGAAACACAGAGTTGAAACTGTTTTTAAACTGGAGTTTATTTATCCACAGTAGAAGGGAGAAGGAGCTGGGTGGTATCAATGCAAAGAAAGTAAAATACAACAAAACCCACCCCCTACCCTGTCCTACTACCCAACCAATAATACTGACTAACTGGCGCTCAAGTAGAATGCCCTAACTAAAATACAGGGCGAGATCTAACCCAGTGGGTTTAGACAAGGAAGTTGCCCTATAGGTGATATAAGCCCAGGGTGCCTTGCCTAACACTCCCAAGGTGCCTCCCATCCTCCCTGGGAAGACAGAAGGGGACAAAAGATTAACAATGGACATGCAATAGAGAACAAAACTCATTCAGGCCAACATAGCCAAGCTCAAGGCTCTCTTACACCTCTCACAGACACACATTTTCAAAATGTCATCCTCCAACAACCCTCTCTCAATGGCTGTCCCCTTTGAATCTAAAGCAGTGGCACAGATATCCAGAAATGGTGTAATAGGATTGGATAATGTTAACGGAAACCAGCTGGGCACGATAATGGGAGGAAGGAGTCATGAAGGGTTGCAATGATGTTAAATGGCACCACTTATACAGAAAAGACATAGAACCAAAATAAAAACACACAAAAAACATGACAGGACTGGGGGACATAACACTTTATAAATTGCAAAACGTGGTTCTTACCTTTTAATCAGAATATTGCAATCTCATACAGTTTTATTCTGGCTGCTTAGTTAAATTCCCTGCTACAGTAAGTGTCAACAAATACCTCTTTCTTCAATGAGCGCAAAATTATTTTTGAAAGTAACTCAAAAAGAGTGTATGCTCCTGATTCCTTGAAATGATGCCCCCCACATAGTTTTTGTCAGGACTGCCAGTGTTAAGATAAAACACAAATAACACCCATTCACACTCGTAATAATTTCTACTGAGAATTTAACTAAAATTAACAGATCCAGCTGCGTATTGCTGGATGGCGGCACTATGTAAGTGATTCAATGTGTGTGTGATATGCAGAAGTTTTGTAATAGTGAGACTCGTTTTGATGTCAAGAGGTCATGCAGTGAGGCTCCTTCCTTCTATGGGTTACAATGTTGTCACAAGTCACCTTTCAAGTGTATAAAACTTGTTGACCATGCTCTACCTTGTCAGGACACAGTTTGTGGAATCTATAATTGTACTGATCTATTCATTGTAAAAAAGGACGTTTGGGATCCCTGTGACTCACTCATCTAACTTATCTGCTGTCGATGGTTACAAGATCTAAGTTTGTTATAATAAACGTGGTTAACTCTTGTTTAATTGTGCATCCGACCACTGACTGACATTAACCGTTACAAAATGGTACCCCATCAATGAAAGCTTGCAGCATTCAAAACATTAGTCATTAGCCTTTATCCAGAGTGACAAAGAGACATATGAAGAAACGGTTGTGCTCAAAATTTTGCATACCGTTCCAAAATTGGTGATATTTACAATTTAAAGAAAACATGAGTGAGTAGGCAAAACACATTTCCTTTATTACTTATGGGAATCATATTCAACTCTAGGTTATATCAGAATGTCACAATCATAAAGAAAAGCATATAAACAAATAAACAAAACGAAATACCATCCATCCATCCATCCATTCATTGTCTTCCGCTTATCCGGGGCCGAGTCGCGGGGGCAGCAGTGTGAGCAATACCCCCTTTTCAAAAGTCTGCATGCCCTTCACTGCATACAGTTCTTAATGCATATTGCCACTTTAGCATCGACAAGCGGGTAGCCTTGTAATAATTGTTTATGAGGCCTCAAAGTCTTGCAGGTGGTATAGCTGCCCGTTTGTCCTGGAAAAATGCCTCCCAGGTTAGGCAAAGTCTTTGGTCGTCTTGCATGAACTGCACGCTGATGTCTCCTTACAGTGGCTCCAGACCTTTCACCTTTTTCTGCTGTTACCACTGAAGAGTCAACTTGGCCTGTGCATAGGGTCATTGTCATGCTTGATAGTACAAGAGGGACCAATGCAGCAAAGGGCTCTTTCTGGCAAGAAACCCAAGCAGAATTTTTTTTTCTTCAAGTATCATCATATTGCGGTCCACACTGTCTTTTCCCAGAGCATTCTGTATTTCTCCTGAGGTTATTTGTGGGGGTTTCTTTGTATCCAAAACAATTTGTCAGCAGCTGTGGCTGAAATCTTTCTTGATCTACCTGTTCTTGGCTTAGTATCAAGGGATCCCCAAGTTTTACAATTATTAAGTGATTAAACAGAACTAATTGGCATTTTCAAGACTTTGGATATCCTTTTATATCCCTTTCCATCTCAAGTTCAATTACCTTGCTACGAATGTCTTTAGACAGTTCTTTTCTGCATCCCATGGCTCAGTATGTTGCCTGCTCAGTGCATCCTCATGACAGCTAACAAACTCATAGACTATACATACACAAGATTAATTCCAATTTAAAAAAGCACAGGTGTGGAAAATTAATCTATAATTACCATTTAAACCTGTAAATGTCACTTTGTGTGTCTCTAACAAGGCCAGACTTTCAAGGGTATGTAAATGTTTGATTAGGCCCATTTCTGGCCCATTTCATCAAGTGATTCCTGTTAACATTAGCATTGATATAAGTGCCAAACATCTATGTAAGAATACATGGCTTCAAATGAACACTATTCTTATATAAGATTTTTTCACGTTGTCATGTTTCCAAAATCAATATTTCACTATTGCTGCCAGAGTATGCAAAGTTTTGTGCACATCTTTTCTTGAAATACAATACTATATCTTTTAAATTCAAATATTAAGTCTAAGTCTTACAAGTACCCTTTCAAATTGTGTTTCCTTAACCCAGCACTTGATGACCCTCAAAAGTTCATGCTAACCTATTATTACCCCTGAAAATGACATACCAGCTTTTAAATACAAATATATTTTCAAACAAGTATTACTAGCCTTTAGAATTGGAAATATTTCTAAATTAGAGTTACATAAAGGTGAAGGATGACATAAATTACTCAGTAAATTTGAAAGACTTAAATCTGTCACCGAGAGATGTTTTTAAGAGCACATTTAATGCTGTACACAGCAGTCCACAGTACTCCATAGACATTTATATTGGCATGTTTGAATTAATACATATGTCAGGCATTTAGAATTGTTTACAGACAGTGTAGTCTCAAGACATCTATGTAACGTGTGATTAAATAGTTCAGTACTAAAACCCACCAATATGAAAATTCTGCCCCAGTTCTTTCCCTGTGATTAAACAAGGGTTATTGGATGCAAGATGCATCCCCCTTTTCTGGGAGGCATCAATTTGTTCCCATGTCTGAAAGATCTCTGTGAGACGTTAAACAATCTAGAGCACTCACAAACACAAACACACACTTCAATAGTATGAACAAAATGTACACACAAAACTACTATGCAAAGTTTCACCAAGCAGTTGCATTATACAGCAATGAGAGATGGACCTTTAAGATGAAGAAGTGATATTACCAGAGGATTCAATGGTCTCTCTTTGCAAATGTTCTGGCTCATCTTTATTGTGGTGTGATGAGTTGTCTGACTTGCTCTTGCTGAATTCAGCACCCATGATGGGTCTGGAGAACTTTTCAGCGGGCTGTATGCAGACACTACAGCACATGAGCATCTTAAGGAAAGCACAACGCATCTCATTGCTAGTGAGTGTGTAGATCAACGGATTCATGGCTGAGTTGAGCACGGCCAGAGCCAGGAACCACTCAGCCTTATAAAGGATAGAGCACATGCGGATTTCACAGGCCACATCAAGGAGCAGAAGGATGAAGAGAGGTGCCCAGCAGGCAATGAAGCAACTCAGAACAATGATGACAGTCTTTAGGAGGGCCATGGACTTCTCAGAACTTTTGTTACCAGTACCTCCACCTCCACGACCGTTAGAGACTTTGCGGAAGACCAGTTTGCGACTGCGTGTACGCACCAGGGCATAGATGCGGGCATAAAGAACAACAATGGCCATAAGGATGATGCTGAAGACGGTGGTGCAGAATAGGATGTAAGTCTTGTGGTAGAGTGGGAGAACTGTAGAACATTTGGACATGCTTTCAATACAGTTCCAACCCATAACTGGAAGGCCACCCAAGATGGCAGCAATCATCCACACTGTACTAATGAGCATAAAGACACGCCAGGTATTGCCATTGTTGTGGAGCTTCATCTTAAGCATTGTGAGGTGTCGCTCTATTGCGATGGCCAGTAGGCTAAACACTGAAGCTGCCAAAGCCACAAACATGCTCCCCTCCCTGAAAAACCATTGTGTTGGGGTCAGTTTGTATGTGTTGGCTCCAGACAACAGGATGTTGGCAGTGTATACCACCCCTGCCAACAAGTCTGAAAGGGCTAAGTTTCCAATGAAGTAATACATGGGTTTGTGGAACTTCTTGGTCCTCCAAATCGTGAGCAGGACTAAAACATTCTCAAGTATGATAAAACAACATACAATTATAAAAATGACTGAATCTGCCTTGAGCCTAGAATCCCGTTCAACTTTGCGAAACTTCCCAGTATAATTGTAGTGTCGAGCAATCAAGTCGGAAAACATGGATTCAGCCATAGCCCTATTCTTTAAAAAAATAATTCCAGGATCTGTAGTTTCAAATGAAGTCCACTTAGGGGTGCTGGCAGTCCAAGGCAAAATAGGAAAATATATTAGTTTGTTCTTGTTTGCTTGTCATTGCAGATCGTGTAGTCAAGAAGTAATCCTCATTGTCACAGGTTATTCTGAGAATTTTTTTTGTACATCTGGAAAATATTGAGAAAAAGAAAAGAATACTCTAAGACCCTTTAAGTAAGTAATTGTATTTCAGATTATATTGTTTCTCAAATAGTGCCTTAAAATTAACGTGTTCAAAGTCCAAACCTAAATAAGGTCTTTTTTTTATCTAAGATGTATTTTTGACCTTATTTGAACACAATGAAATTCTAGGTTTGTAAGTCAAAATCAAACTGTAGGCCAACATGTATATGTTTCACTTGGTTAACTTATACACATTGTAAAAGGGATTGGGATAGAATGACTGTCAGAGGCTTTGAACTGTCATGAAATGGCATCAGGCACCATATATTTTAGAATACACCTTGAATGTGTTTATATACTTGGGTTTATATTTATTTTAAGATTCACAGATTTATATAATTACACTTTAATAAAAAAAATGTTATCTAATAATTTGAACACTGTTACCAATATTGATAGTATATAACAAATAAAACACATATCTGAGATACACATAACTAATGTGAAACACATATTAAGTTATTGGAAACAATATTAATGATTAGGAAAACCCTGACATATTGTATCTTGAGTTGATTTTTTAACCATAAGCCAATTGATAATGTACTCAGTTGTATGATGTAAAATACTCAATAAAAAATTGGAAACTGAAAAACTAATTGATGTTTCCATTGCATTGACATTGTTTCAATGTCTATGTAATATTGAGTTGTTGTCTTACCTTAAAGACGGATGTCCATACAGCTAAAGGTAGATTGTAAAGGTTGATAAAAACATGTTTTTTTCTAAATCCTTCCCTCTAAACATCTATTTCCCCACTCTATGTGATGGAGTGTTGAGATGTGGTCTGTCTGTGATCTCTTCACTGGACTGAACGCAGTGAGCCTGAGAAAACGTTTTCCCCCCAGTACAGCCCACTAATTCAATAGTCTTCCCCTTCCCCCAGT
Source organism: Plecoglossus altivelis (assembly GCA_036571765.1). Lineage (NCBI taxonomy): Eukaryota > Metazoa > Chordata > Actinopteri > Osmeriformes > Plecoglossidae > Plecoglossus > Plecoglossus altivelis. Next base: position 9,768,553 of record BROE01000026.1, read on the forward strand.
GCCTTTTCGTTAGTCAAATAGGGGCAGTTTATTTTGATCTGTAGACAACGAGGGAAATGTCTGCCAGACATAACATGGCTTGGTTTAATACTTGATTCTGAGTATACCAACAATGGAAGTTTAAAACTGAATTTGGTACTACAGTATGGTGTTTTGGATTTTTTGAACTATCCTCAATTGCAGAATATTTGCGTTCATTAATAATACGTATTGTTTATGTTTTATTGTTTCTGATTCAATGTCATGAATCAATGACAGGTATGTACTCATTTGTTTGCATTAACTCAAAATGCATTGTGTAACAATTTAAACATGTCTGAGTTATGCTTTGGTAAAACCATACCTTAACTTTCTCCAAGTAAAAATAATCTAAGTTAAATAACTGTAATGTACCATGTAACATAACTTGATTTTAATAGTTTAGTTCAACAGTAATATAAATTGAAACGTATTTGTTTTAAAAATAGTACCTAGATAAGTTGAAGTCTTCTACATATACAATGGTGGCTATATTTGTATATTTACAGATTGACAGAAAGCATTAAGAAATGGAAAGTTTGATGATGAAAATTTATTAAAAACCATAAACGCATTTCTAAAAGAAGACATGACAACTGAAAGTAGATGTAAATGCATTTGTTTTTATTTCTAAGCAGCTAAAATTGTATAATTGATCCCTCCATTACATTTCCTTGTGTTGGGTTCATTGGGAAGGTACCAGCTGTGCACATTTACCCCCCACATTATGTGTGACTGAGTATCCTACCCCCCACCCTATAGCCATTACCCTTGCCCCATTTATTCTGGCCATTAATCACATGTGCTTCTTTGTATCTTCAGGTCTGCTGCTTGGCTTAGCTGTCATGCTCAGACTTAAGGGTTGGGCCAAAACAGGAGAAAGTACTTTGTCTTCTGATGCATGTTTTAGGCAAAGATCAAGACAGAGAGAGAATCTTTCCATGTGTGATCTTATGGATATGTATAAATACATATCTACTAATATCAGACATTCCCATTGTGTCTCTGAATTGTTGTTTAGTTTATTACATGCGAGTGTTGTAGTGTAAATAAACAGAAATCAAACATAGTTCATAAATTCGTCTTACACAATATCCTAACTGGAAGCAACACGAGTGATGGGACACAAGCGACGCGACTAAAAGCAGTTTAAATGCCTTGTGTTTTGTTTGAATGTCTTTACTGGATACTGCGCGACTCAGCGTGATTTTTTGGCAGAACTTTTTGGCGGATGCCCATTTCTATTTTTAGCCGCGTTGAAAGCTCTGTAACACAGAAAGTTATAGTAACATGGTTCGTTTTACAAATCAAAATGTCAGAAATAGTGTAAAGAAACTATGAGATGCATGAAATCACTGACATACAGTATATGGTACTACAAAAGACAAAGGACTGGTTTTTCCATAAAACCTTACCAAATCTTTATACAAGACAGGAGTGTGTGTGTGTGTGTGTGTGTGTGTGTGTGTGTGAAAGAATTTGCCAAGTTTATTGCAGTCTTTTTGCTGTTTATTGCACTTTTCACGTGTGGGGATCCAGCTAGCAGCCATGGTCCTATTATTTACACCAGGGATCAGCTGTTAGCGTACCAGGACATGGCAGTGCTGCTAGCTAAAGTGAGACCTGAGGTTGCCTGTGAGCTAAGGAGGAAGAGACAGGGATACAGAGCGAGGGTAAAAAGATGCACAAGGAGAAGACGTTTTAAACCCATCCTCCCCTCGATCTTCATGGGAAACATTCTGTCTTTCCTTAATAAGATGTACGAGTTAGCAGTGCTGGTTTGCCACCAATGAGACTACTGGGAGTGACATCAACCCGGCCCCGGATAAGCGGAAGAAAATGGATGGATGGATGGATATATACACTATCTTTGCATATAAGGAATTTGAATTTGAAGAATTTGAAGAATTTATATTCTTACTCCATTTGTACAGGTACACTAAACACCTTTTCACAGAATGTCTCATCACTTCTTTTATACCTTAAATTGTCTTTCATGTATGTGGTTGTTCTCGTTTATTAAGGACATCTACAGTTTTGTAGAAAATAACTAATTACACACATTTACAACAATATGTATTAACTAACTAACACACTAACCATGTTCCTGCTTGAGTACTGAAAAGGGTTCAAAGGGTTCTATTCATCATGAGAATATAAATTTACTGTTGTTATCATAATTTATGAAGTCAGTTTCAACCTCAGCCTAAAATCTGTGAACGCCTTCAAAACATTCTAAATCATTTGCATGAAACCACCTACTATATTAAAGAGGAATAATGTTAATAATGTTAGTACTCCTGTCCCTCGTCCTTCATTTTGTATGGCCACTCTATACTGCCCCCCTGGACCTTACTCCATTTTCTTGGAGGAATTTGCAAATTTTAGTGTTGATATTGTGACTTACACTGATAATATCTTAATTATGGGTGACTTTATCATTCACGTAGATGATCCCTAAAGATTCTTTATGTAAGGCCTTCACTGCTCTCATAGATTCTACAGGCTTCACTCAGGTAGTTTCCAAACCAACCCACCTTCACTCATATACTCTAGATTTAGTTCTTACACAGGGTATTAAGATTACTAATCTCACTGTTCACCCGCACAATATCAGATCACTGCTTGGTCACCTTTAGAATTGACCTTTGCCAGTGCCTGGGAAGCACTCTGAACATTTCTAGTAGCCGTCACATAAACACGAGCACAGCTGTGGAAACGGCTAATATTCTAACCGCAGCATTAGAAGCACTTAACGTCCCAACATATCACTAAATGCTGCAACTAGGGAACAGAATTAGGCTCTTCAGCAATCACTAGACTCTATTGCCCCTCATCAATTTAGGAAAAAGAAGTATAGGAAATTGGTTCTGTGGTACTCTGAGGAAATTCAAGCTCTACAAAAGTCCACTAGAAAAATAGAATGTAAGTGGCAAACCACTAAATTGGAGGTTTTCTGCCTTGCTTGGAAGGATAGCTTACTGGAGTACAAGCAAGTTCTCATTAGGACAATGATCAGAATACTTCTCTCAATTGATTAGTAAAAAACCAGCATAATCCTAAATTGCTATTTGATACCGTTGCAAAACTCACAAAAAAAAAAAAGAACGGTGTCAGGACAGAACTCTCTGCTAATGACTTTATAGAATTGTTTGATTAGAAAATGTATGCAATTACAGACAAACTAAAGAATAGTCCTGGACGAAAGACCAAGAATACTGAAGTTCAAGTTCAAGTTGTGCTTTATTGTCATTCCGCTACATGCGGGTGCATACAGTGGAACGAAATGTCGTGTCTCACAGAGCCACGGTGCTACATAAGTACAGACATTTAACAGTACAGTTTAACAACAAACAATTTAAAATAAATATAACATTTCTCCTATACATAAACTAAACAGGATACAAACTATACAAAATGTACGAATACTTACCGATGAGCATGTGCATAGAGTATTGTACATGTGCGGAGAATAGATACATATTATTACAGAGTCTTTATTGCAGTTTGTGTACACACAGAAGTGTGTATGAAAAGTGAATAATGCAGTGGGTGAGTGACTAGCAAGTTTTCCGATAGTCTTAGTCATTGTGTGGGTAGTCATAGAGGCACGGATGAGTTCAGGGCTCTCAAAGCCTGGGGGAAAAAGCTGTTGAGCATTCTGGTAGAGTGGGCTCTGATGCTCCGGTATAGTCTACCTGATGGTAGCGGCTGGAAGAGGCTGTGGGGGGGGTGGGTGGGGTCCTTAAAGATACTATTGGCCTTGCTGGAGAATCGTGTGTGGAAAATGTCTAGTATGGAGGGGAGAGGGGCACCAATCATCCTTGCAGCTGTGTTCACCGTCCGCTGGATGGTCTTGCGGTCTGCTGCAGTGTAGTTCCCGTACCAGACAGTGGTGCAGCTGGTCAGCACACTCTTAATGGTTCCCCTGTAGAATGTGGTGAGTATGGGTGGAGGGAGACTTGCTCTCTTCAGCCGGCGGAGGAAGTGTAGGCGCTGATGTGTCTTCTTTGAGAGTGACTTGGTGTTGGTGGTCCAGGTGAGGTCCTCTGTGATGTGCACCCCCAGGAATTTGGTGCTGTTGACTCTCTCGACAGGCGAGCCGTCGATGGTCAGTGGGGGGTGATCCGCGGAGTTCCTCCTGAAGTCCATCACAACCTCCTTTGTCTTGCTCAAGTTGAGGGACAGGTTGTTAGCCCTACACCATTTCGCCAGCTGTGCCACTTCCTCTCTATACTGTGTTTGAAACCAAGCATACTGCATGTTGAGACTCTCTCCCACTCTATTTCTCTGGAAGAGAACTAGTTTTAAATCAAACTGATTTAAAACTGTAATTTAAACCTTCTAGTTACCTTCTTGACCCCCTTCCTGCCAAAATTCGTAAGGAACTCCTCCCCATTATTGGGCCACCCATGATTAGTATTATTAATGAATCTATTGTCAATCTTCAAGTCCCTAATGATTTTAAACAAGCAATTATTAAGCCCCTACATCTACCATTTCTCTCCAAAATTCTAGAAAACACAACAGCTCACTGAGCATCTTACGTAAAATCAGTTTTATGAACCTCTACCATCAGGATTTTGTCTTCAACACAGCACTGAAACTGCATTAGCCAAGGTGTTAACGATCTACTATTAGCCTCTGATGCAGGGTCTATCTCTGTCCTGGTTATCCTTGACCTAAATCTAGGAGTCACACTGGACACAGATCCCAACTTTGAGTGTCATATTAACCAAATTACAAGAACTTCTTTTTTCCACCTTCTTAAAATAAGAAACGTCCTTCTGAGGATGATACTTAAAAACTAACACATGCATTTGTTACATCACGATTTGATTATTGCCATGTATTATTAACCTGGCCTCCCAAGTACTAACTTAAAATGTTTACAGCTGGTGCAAAATTTAACGTCATCGTTCTCAGCCACTCCGTCTGTTCGCTGATTAGGCCTTCAGATATCTGGGTGGAGAAAACCTAATCGGGCGTATTGGTTCCCGACATAAGTAAAATCGAAATTGAGCGGAAGTATGTCGGACTGCAATGCCAGGCAGTGATTCACTGCAAAACCGATTTTACCATGTCATAGTTAAATAACGTCAGTTCGGGTGGTAAAATGGACATACAGTGAATCTCACAGCCCATTGACACCTCTGTACGATGTAAATCTCACATATAAAAACTCCTGCTAGAAAAGTCATGTTTCTGACCTGATGAACAAGCCCCACCTTTTCAGACTCTGGTCTGCTCCTTTGCCACGCCCAAAATTTGCATTCAGACCAGCCCTTGATGTTCTAGCCCAAGAACATAAATTAAATTTGTGTGAAGTGACGTATTGTCAAGTATGGTGACCCATACTCGAAATTCACCCTCTGCATTTAACCCATCCAAGTGCACACACAGCAGTTGAGTAGTGGGCAACCGCACGCACACACAGTGGGTTAGGGGGCAGCTATTGCTCTAGCGCCCGGGAAGCAATTGGGGGTTTGGTGCCTTGCTCAAGGCCACCTCAGTCATGGTATCGAAGCCAGAGAGAGTGCTGTTTGTTCACCATCCCCACCTTAAATTCCTGCCAGTGGGAGAATCAAGCCAGCAACTTGCAGGTTACAAGCCCGACTCCCTAACCATTAGGCCACGACTTCCATGTGTCTATCTCAGACAGTAGTTCAGCTGCACCCTGCTCTGTTTACTTCCACGGGAATTCATCCAGGGCACGAAGCTCCCGTTCCACCACATCCCAAAGATGTATGGGGATGCTGGATGTGCATCCCAAAAATCTCCATCAACTGCAAGATGCTATCCTATCAATATGGGCCAACATTTCTAAAGAATGCTTTCAGCACCTTGTTGAATCAATACCACGTAGAATGAAGGCAGTTCTGAAGGCAAAGGGGGGCCAAACACAGTATTAGTATGGTGTTCCTAATAATCCTTTAGGTGAGTGTTTATAATATTGGTTTATTTTTACCTTTAATTCATGAAAACATTTTTAATTGATGAATTGTAAGAATGGGGCAACAATAAATCTTACCTGAACTTGGAGTGTCCGTTTGGCTAGTTTTTCATTTGAGTTGAATTCATTCAATATGGAAATCCATGCCTTCTTCTTGTTTTCTGTACTTGAATCATACTGTTTGTTTTCAATTACAGGATAGTTTGACACAATTTGTACAAAAAGGGTCTTCTCAAATTCACTGAAGTTTTTTGAGCGTTTTCTTCGGCCTTTATCCATTTTTTGGTTAAGTGTAGTGACTCCTGTTCCATACACTCCGTAAATCTAATGAATTACAAGTATTTCATACCAGATTTTTATAGCAACCTCCCCTTAGCCACATGTGCATGCCATGAATCAAATGGGGTTTCCAAAAGATGATCTCACTGGTCCTTGATTACCTTAATCTGAGACTCTGTAGTCTAGAACTAGTTAATCCAAATTCAAGCAATCTCAGAAAGTCAGTTGTTTAGTGTGGATTAAATTAAGTAGAATTAGCCTACTCCTGGTTTATTTTAAGCCCTTAACGGGAAACTGGGCCAAGCTGATCAAGATTCGTCTCAGGAACAGATGTGAGGAAGGCAACCTCTCAGATTTTTTTGTTGATATCCATGAAGAGGGACATTCCAGTTGGCCCAAAACAGGGTCTTAAACAGGGCCTTAGCCAACTCCTTCATGACTAACGGAACAAGCTGGAAAATAAATCTTTTCCCATGGGGAGGGGGCCACAACATTTTGGCCACCAACAAAACTCTGTAAAGACCTGCTCCTGAGTTCTGGATATTCTGTAGCATTGCTACAATGGCCCGAAAGGCTTTGCTTGCATCTTTTTCCACGGCCATTACAGACCTACAACTCAAACTAGCGCATTAACATGAATGTAAATTGTTCTCAGCCACTCCCTCAGTTTGCTGATTGGGCCTACAGATATCTGAGTTTAGAAGCCTAGACTCCACACCTAGTACACTAAATGAAAACTAAATGAAAATTGAGCGTAAGAGGCAGAGCTAGGCTACACCTTCTGCCTTAGAGCACTTGAAAATACAATTGAAATAAAAAACAAAAGACCACGAAGACCATGATTTCATTTGAGATTTTTTATATTTTATATATACCTCTTTTATCAACAGACATCTGCCTTCTCCTCAAGGTCCAAACAACCATGAAATGAAAAAGCATTTGTTCCTCAGGAGTCGAGTTTAAACAAAGGACAAATAAATAAAACTATGGTCGGGCCATTCCAGATTCATGAACCTCCTTTAATGCCAGAATTGTAATGAGCTACTATTTTAACTCTAACGCTTTATTACTATTTCAACCATATCAATTCCCATGACCAGTATTCATCGGAAAGTATTCGTACAGTTTGTATAGTCTGTATTTTTTGTAGTTTATATATAGGAAAAAAATTATATATTCATTTTTACTTGATTGTTGTATGCCTGTACTTATGTAGCACCGTGGCTCTGTGAGGCACGACATTTCATTCCACTGTATGCCCCCACATGTAGCGGAATGACAGTAAAGCTCAACTTGAACTTGAAGATATCACAGACAAAGAACAAGACAGCATAAACGGTTTGTAATCCCTCCAAAGAGTACAGCCACGCCATGGCTTCCCACAAAACCCAACTGAACTTCCCTCTTCAAAACTATACTTCAGTTGTTACTCCTAAAAACGTGCTCAATCAAATTGAATTCCTTTGTTCCTGAAAAGCTATTTACTAACGACTATTAAATCACAAATGGTGGACAAATGTCGTGTGAGTGATTGACTTACTACATGCACATTTTACATTACTGCCTAAGTTCTCCATCTTTGCCCGAAGGCCTGTCACCATGGTGCAGTATAAACTATGCATGGCCTTGAAAAGAGACCTGCACTCAGAGAAAATGGTCTTTTGTTGAAGGAACGCCCCTTCTCAATTCCATCCTTTCTTTCACAGCTTCCGTTTTCCTTAGTGGCTTTCAGTTACACACAGGTAATGGGATTTGGTCTGGTCATTTGCAGTGAGTTATTCTCTTCCCCTGCACTGCCAAAAACATGAGAAAATGTGGTTTAGAAAACCATCTTGAGTGTACCAAGTAATTAAGAATCTACTCAAGCTAGGTCCACATTATTATTTTTAAGATCTTGTTTGCAACCAGTAACAAATGAACAAAATGTGTCATACAAAATAAAATCAGATCTATTATAAAAGGGATATTGCAATATAAAGCAATCCTTGAAAAGGGAATGCACATGTTAAAGTTATTATATGTATTTTTTTTTTTTACACTTCACCAGGTGGCTCTTGTTGTATGTAGGTAAGGTTGGAAACAGAACTGGCTTTTGTCAATCTGTCATTCATGTCCATGTTGATAGTCATTGATTTCATTACAATGTTTGTTGTGACCCTTTAATCATTCAATAAAGTGTAATTTAATTTAAAGAAAATCACACATGTTCAGTCTGTAATTGGCTATAAATGGTCTGACATCATCAGCATTATATTGTCAGATGACAAAGGTCACGTTATTGTCCCTAGTCAGAAGTTAAACACAAAGGGACTTAGGATCCAGTAATCCTTTTCATAGATGTATTATTCTTAATTTATTAAAGTAGTGTTGCAAATGTGAGTGGCTAGTGTAGACATTCTAAAATGTCTTCTGAAATTCATTCTTATGTGGAAAAAACTAGGAGGGAACAACTGGTTAACAATGCCCTCAACCGCTCCCCCCTCAAAGTCTACCAGCTACTTATCTATTGGGCTGTTACCTGTCATTAACTGATATGTGATTGCTAAATGCACATTAAGATTAACTTTAATCAAAATGTGTATAATTGTAAAGAATATCTCTACAATGGTGATATTAATCACAGTCAAAGGCTGTACATTATTTTCTATTTTACAGAAATGCACAAGAGAAACTGATCTCTTAACGGACAGATAAAGCTCTAGAACGCATAGGTCCATTGTAACCAGAGAAGTTATCACCTGTTAGTCGTTATTCTTGCTGACTATACTTGATTATGAAAGAAAGCATTCTGTGCATGCTATATTTTAACTTGTCTATTCAGTGTATATAAGGATGTACAGTCATGGCCAAAATTGTTGGCACCCCTGACATTTTTCCAGAAAATGAGGTATTTCTCACAGAAAAGTATTGAAATTACACATGTTTGCTATGCACATGTTTATTTCCTTTGTGTGTATTGGAATAACACAAAAAAAAAACGGAAAAAAAGCAAATTTGACAAAATTTCACACAAAACTCAAAAAATGGGCCGGGCAAAATTATTGGCACCCTTAATTTAATATTTGGTTGCACACCCTTTGGAAAAAATAACTGAAATCAGTCGCTTCCTATAAACATCAATAAGCTTCTTACATCTCTCACCCGGAATTTTTGACCACTCTTCTTTTGCAAACCGCTCCAGGTCTCTCATATTGGATGGGTGCCTTTTTCCAACAGCAATTTTAAGATCTATCCACAGGTGTTCAATGGGATTAAGATCTGGACTCGTTGCTGGCCACAACAGAACTCTCCAGCGCTTTGTTGCCATCCATTTCTGGGTGCTTTTGAAGTATGTTTGGGGTAATTGTCCTGCTGGAAGACCCATGATCTCGGACGCAAACCAAGCTTTCTGACACTGGGCCCTACATTGGGACCCAAAATCCTTTGGTAATCCTCAGATTTCATGATGCAATGCACACAGTCAAGGCACCCAGTGCCAGAGGCAGAAAAACAACCCCAAAACATCTATGAACCTCCACCATATTTGAATGTAGGTACTGTGTTCTTTTCCTTGAAGGCTTCATTACATTTCCGGTAAACAGTAGAACGATGTGCTTTACCAAAGAGCTCTATCTTGGTCTCATCTGTCCATAAGATGTTCTCCCAGAAGGAATTTGGTTTACTCATGTACATTTTGGCAGACTGTAGTCTTGCTTTTTTATGTCTTTGTGTCAGCAGTGGGGTCCTCCTGGGTCTCCTGCCATAGCGTTTAATTTCATTCAAATTTCGACGTATGGTTCGCGCTGACACTGATGCACCCTGAGCCTGCAGGACAGCTTGTATTTCTTTGGAACTTGTTTGGGGCTGCTTATACACCATCCGGACTATCCTGCATTGCAACCTTTCATCAATTTCTCTTCCGTCCACGTCCAAGGAGATTAGCTACAATGCCATGGGTTGCAAATTTCTTGATCATGTTGCGCACTTTGGACAAAGGAACATCTAGATATCTGGAGATGGACTTGCAACCTTGAGATTGTTGTTATTTTTCCAAAAGTTTGGTTTTCAAGTCCTCAGACAGTTCTTTTTTCCTCTTTCTGTTCTCCATGCTTAGTGTGGCACACACAGAAACACAATGCAAAGACTGAGTCAACTTCTCTCTTTTTTATCTGCTTTTAGGTGCGATTTTTAGATTGCCCACACCTCTTTGCCAGGTGAGTAAGGAGCATCAATGCTTGGAAAAAAACTTATTCATCCACAATTTTGAAGGGGTGCCAATAATTTTGTCCGGGCCATCTTTTGAGTTTTGTGTGAAATTGTGTCAAATTTGCTTTTTTTCCTGTTTTTTTTTTTTGTGTTATTCCAATACACACAAAGGAAATAAACATGTGCATAGCAAAACATGTGTAATTTCAATACTTTTCTGTGAGAAATACCTCATTTTCTGGAAAAATGTCAGGGGTGCCAACAATTTTGGCCATGACTGTATTTAAACCATGTGTCTCATTCATGCAAACCACTCTGTCTCACAGGTCACATGATCCAAGCGTGTCTAATAAACAAAGTAACCCCTTTTTAATTGCTGTGCATCTTTGCGCTTGGACATATGTTGCAAACACCATAATCACAACAGTGGTTGACTATTTGCCAACCACCATTGTGACACATTTTATGCAGTTTGCTGTGCATCTTTCTGGCTGCCTGACTCAAGAAATCATCTGTCAACATTGAATTGCTTTTCAAAGAGAAAACAATATCGTAGACAGTAGTGATATTCTTTGTCCTAAGATCCAACTGAACTTGCACAACAAATAAAGGAAGACATTAGGTGTTGTGTCAAGTGTAAGAGGTTTTGTTTGCATTCCTTAGTGATCCTTTGTGTGGCAAGCATGGTATTAAAAGCAGCATTGTATTGTATTGGGATAATCTGGTGACATCGGCATACATCTTGATGCAGCATCGTATGTATTGTTTGTTTTTGTCAACATCTGGGATTACAGACCCTGGATGTTTGGAAGTCTGTTATTTCCTATTATATCATGTATTTTCAATAAATTTTACCCTCTCTAGTTTGTGTTAGTGAACTGAAAGAAAAAACTAAGGAATTCCTGAAACTGAACAACCAGAAACTGCGTGACCAAATGACCAGTGAATTTCTTACTAGAATGTCATACCTGGCTGACATATTCATCCTATACAATGAATCAAACAAACACATGCACAAATGCTAGCATGCTGAAATGCAAAGAAATCATTGATGCGTTTATGCAAAAAGTGAAATTGAGAAAGGATAAACTGCTGAAACATGAACAACTCATCAATTCTCAAACTGAAATTAAGTTGCTGGAATCCTGGATAAATGAGTTCACATCCTTGAACAATGACTTTGCATGTTACATGGCGTTGGAAGAGATGAAGTCACATTTCTCAGATGTCAATTAACATGAGCATGGATAATGGGTGCATTCACTGCAAAAGAAGACGTGAAGTATCTATAAGTGAAGGATGAGCATGTAGATGCCAAGACAAATTTTGTTCTGAAGAGATTCAGAGGACTGGTACAAACGGGCTTGTAAAAAAACCAAATCGTCCGCATCATGCCAAGACTAGACTTTTTTCAGCTCTTTGGTAACCATCAAAAGGAAGGCGCGCAACCAGTTTGAAGTGCACAATGACTTTAGTTGGGCAGTAATGAAAATAGCACCTGACATCCAATCTTTAGCTTAAGAAAAGCAGGCCAAGAGCTCACAATAAATAGCCTTATTATACTAGAATTAAGGAAAGGATGGGGTACAGACAATTAAAGGAAAACCATGCATGACTAAATATTATTATCATTAATATGGGCAAATTAGAGTAAAAATGTTTGTTTGACTGTTTATAACAGCCAAGAGATCAAGGGTTATCAAGGGATCATAACAGCATCAAATCAGGAATCAGGGGAGACAGAGCTCGCTATTAACGCTCTTAAAGGTATTTAGCATGCGCAATTCAGTGGGAAACTCATAAAAATGGTATTAATGGACCCTGTTCAGTGAAGTTATGTGAACACAAGCCGCAGCAGACGTGAGTTAATTCATTCATGTTGATAATCTATTCATAATATCTTAATCTAACATGAAATTGGCCAAATGGCGTTCCTTGGCCTGACTCCCAACAAATCAGATGGGCGATGTGCTGGCATTGGTCAGACCACAGAGCAGTGCGGTCTGACAGACGTGGATAGATCAGAGCCAGATCACGCTTTTCAAAATTAAATGATTTAATCAGAAAATCTGTTCTGAAAATGACCAATACTGATAACCATATATCCATTTTCGAACCAGCAACCGCGAACACAGCTCCTGCTCCAGTCAGGCTGCTCCTGAATCCGAGGTTCGACTATCGGTCAGATTCTCCTCTCGAGTACCCTGGCGTAGACGTTGCTGGGGAGCTGAGGAGTGTCCGATAGTCCTCCTCCACGGCCTACCCGAATTCCTCCCAGACCCGAGTTTTTGCCTCTGGGACCACCCGAACCACGGCACGCTGGGCCTGGCGATACCTGTCAACTGTCTTAGGAGTCCCACAAGCCAACCAGGCTTGTTAGGACTCCTTCGATTTGACGGCATCCCTTATGTCCGGTGTCCACCACCAGTTTCAGGGATTGCCGTCGCGACTGTGAGAAACTCTCCCAGAGGTGCAAGTTGAAGACCGTACTGACAGAGGGGTCGACAAGACGTTCCCAACAGACCCTCGCGATACACTTAGGCCTGCCAGGTCTGTTCATCTTCCTCCCCCACCAGCGGATCCAGCTCACGACCAGTTGGTGATCGGTTGACAGCTCCGCCCCTCTCTTCACCTTAGTGTCCGAAACACGCGGCCGCAGGTCAGAGGACACGACAACAAAGTTGATCCTCAACCTTAGGTCTAGGGTGTCCTGGTGCCATGTGTGCTAATGGATGCCCTTGTGCTTGAACATGGTGTTCGTTATGGACAAACTGTGTCTAGCACAGAAGTCCAATAACAAAACACCACTCGGGTTCAGATTGGGGGGGCCGTTCTTTCCAATCACTCCTCTCCAGGTGTCACTGTTGTTGCACACATGGGCATTGAAATCACCCAGCAGAACAATGGAGTCCCCGGCTGGTGCACTGTCCAGTACCCCTCCCCAGGACTCCAGGAAGGCCAGGTACTCTGCACTGTTATTCGACCCATAGGCCGATACAACAGTGTGAGACCTGTCCCCGGCTTGAAGTTGCAGGGACGCGACCCTCTAGTTCGCCAGGGCAAACGCCAACACGTGTCAGCTGAGCCGCGGGGCCATAAGCAGGCCCACGCCAGCTCCTAGTCTCTTCCCGCTGGCCAGAGCAACGTATGTGAGTCCAACCCTCTCGAGGATAATGGATCCAGAACCCAAGCTGCGCATGGAGGCGAGGCCGACTATATCTAACCGGTAACGCTCAACCTCCCGCACAAGCTTGGGCTCCTTCCTTGCCAGCAATGTGACATTCCATGTCCCCAGCACTAGAGACTGTGTCATGTCCTTAGTCGTCCAGACACCTGCCCCTGACCACCGCCCAAGACACACTGCACCGGCCCCCTACAGTCCTTCCTGTGGGTGGTGGGCCTGTAGGAAGGTGGTTCCACTTTGCTTTTCTAGGCCATACCTGGCTGGGTCCGATGGGCGAAGACCGGCCACCAGGCGCTCGCCTGCAAGCACCCACTCCAGGCCAGGCTCATGGTGGGGTCGGGGTAACGCCACTCCGGGCGATGTAGCAGACCTCGTTTCTCTTGCCGTCATAGGGGGTGGGTGAACTGTGCTTAGTCTGGCTAGTCACCTAAGACTAGTTTGCCACAGATAACATAGCTCCTAGGATCATCCGAGCTCTCAAACCCCTCCACCACGTTAAGGTGGCAGTTCATGGGGGGGCCTATAGCCATACAAAATGCTTAATATCAGCAACGGAAATCAGACACACTGATAATCTGTCGACCTCTACTTGTGTGGATGAAAATCATTGTTAATGTCAGAGTAGAATAGGCAGACTGATTTAAGATTATAGAAAAGCAAACGTAACTCAATTAATTTACTGTCAAACAGTTCTCTCAAAACTGTCTTCTCAGGGGTGGACAGGAACATGGCGGCCATGTTGAACCTCCTGACACTGGCCAGACTGCTAAGAAGTACTGGCGGTGAAACTTTACAAACTGCAAACCGCCAGAACATGTAAGGCAACTAAACAGCGACCCACTAGCATCTAGGAATTTGTCCCATCAGGTTTTGTCTTCATTTTTAATCATTTTACACAGGCTTGGCTCGAGTTAACGCTTCAGGTTGTGCTGTTAATGAGTAGCCAGGTGATGCAGTTCAAGCAGTGCAAAAATGGATGCTGAGGTATTGAAACGGAGTGTATTTCTTTGTTCCAACTTTAAAGTGGCCTACTTAAGTCATGAATAAAATCATTGACTTAATCTTGACATTAGGTAAAAGAGCTGTGTCAGTGCCTTTGGACATATTGGTGGTGATTGGAGGAGATTGCAAGCACGGATGATTACAAAGAACGCATTATCATGTTGAAGAGCCGTGCACAATAAGTGATCAAGAAAAAACAGGACCTCAATCAATTTACAGCATGAGTTAGAGCTGGGGTTCACAACTGGCAGATCTTGGTACTTGGCCGAACTGAATGAAGGTTCTATCTGGACCTAGATATGTCTTTCATAAATAGTTGTCAAATTAAAAAAACGTTTGAAGCAACCATTCATTTAAATGAACACATATTTCATTGGTTCAGCACATCTGGGACAGTCCAAAACAGAACTCCATACTAAAATGTGTTATCCAATCACTCCATACATTATTTAAATCACCACAAAAACTCAGACAATCAAAACAAAATTAACAATGCATGTTATGAGAGAGACCGCAAGAGAAGCAAAAGGTAAAGCAAGAGAAATTGTAGAATGGCAAGCGCAACAATACAGACAGATCTCACACGCCACAACTTGTATTTCTCACACTGAGAAAGCATGACTTGTGTAGCTATATAAAATGTATGTACGAAGCGCAAGCATACACGGAGGAAAGTTTTCTGTTGTGTTGATATCTGTCCAGAGTTATATGGAGTTAAATGCTATCTACCAGCCACTAACTGACTTTGACTAATGTATTAGTGATATATCTCTATATCTATATAGATATAGAGATATATCTGTCGAATACACTGTCGAATAACATTTCGCTCAGAATTCACTCTTGTTATAGCTGATTTCGTTCTCTTGCAATATCAAGCAATTATCCATACCAAATTCAAAATAAGATGTAGCATTAAATAATCTACGTTTAACATCCAGTCTTATTGGTGAACTAAAATTCCACACTTTATCCATTGATTAAAAATTGAAAGACAAAGAAAAGAGAAATTAGCAGCTAATTATTACAACTGTTTTCCAGCACATTAGGTATGTGATGAAACTAATCAATACGGTACACTACTTTGTTAATTGATTTGCCCATTTAATACTTTTTTCATTACATAGTTATTCCAACAAAGCTATACACATTTAATTCCCTATCTGCTTGAAAAGACATGCTAGTTAACCTCAAAAAAGGCAGCAAAACAGACATCTGTACCCATTTTCATATGTAAAAATATCAAAAAATGTGACAATGGTTTTCCCCATTTGTGAGACGCAGAGAAGATCTTGTCAAATCACATTATGCCCAGTTAAATAGGTTCACTGAACCTTGGCAATGGAATTTGCAGCCTGCCTGGAGGTCTCCCTAGTCCCTTTTCATTGCTACCACACCATGCTGTTCTATGCCTCCCAGCCGTTTCCACGGAAACTCTGCTGGGCTAGCATCTAAAAACTATTTGGTTGTTACTGAGAGCTGCTTTACTCAAGTGGTGGGAAAATTGAGGGAGATAAATAGACGGAATAAACAGACAGCTTTTTCCCTTAGCCCATGGCCTGAAGCTGTTGATGTATATAGAGGACTAAAAAGGACTTTGTTGTGTATTATGTTCATGCCAAAAGAGGCTTTCTACAGATTAGGGTGCTTTTCTGCAAAATACTTCATAGATACCTCCAGTTGATGTTCATCCACAAAACCTTTGCAAAATTGAATGTCCTGAATATTAACCTAATATTCAGGAAGGACTATAGCAACTTAAGAAACTGTTGCTATGGCAACAGTGTTTAAGTTGACACAATGCATTTTACTTCCACTGGTGACAGTTCACACAGTTTTCACCTTGTGTAGTGTGGCTCTATGATTTGTCTTTGATAAGGCAAACAGCCAGGCTTTATCACGGGAACATGTGACCACATGACCCACTCTACCCTCAAAACCATCAGTTGGGGCCTAATTAATGACTCTTGTTGGTGATCTGGAGGGTGCTTATGCAACGCTGTTCTCTTTTGAGAGATAATTCAGTCTGCTACAGGGAAGAATGCCAACATCCACTGGGGACTCTCCTTTGTCCCTTGGCTCCTTTGTTCTTTTCGGTTTTGTTTAAGTCAATTGAGCCAGTGTCCAATTGCCCCAGCAATGAGAGCAAATATGGTTGGACTATGGTAAAATTGTCTTTCTTGCTAACAATATACAACAAACCAGCTTTAAAAATTGTAATTCAATCATGAACATGAGGTTGTTCAGAATCGAGTCTTAGTTTTATTAGGTATTTATTTAAATTCCCTTGCAGTATTGTTTTATCTTTCATTTCAAAATGTGATACTGAATCTGAACAAAATAAATTATTTTGTAATCTATGACCCTCCTCTTTGCCAAAGACTTTAGTGTGAGTACCATCATAATGGAAGGACAACAAAAAACTGAAGATAGCTTAACATGACAGGTTTGGAATGTTTTAGTGATGTATAACGTATCATAGCTTAACTCATTAAAGTAAACCATTGCGTACCCCTTCAAATATAACGTTTTAACTAGTACAAACTGATATATTAGTTGTGTGGAAGGCAGCTATAGGAAAACTATGATTATGCAATATTATTTTCCAGCAGGGTTTGGCTTTCCATCCACAATTGACATTCCCCAACCTAACCAAACATCTTTGGGAAGATGTTAAAACAGTAAACGAAAACCCGTAATGAAGACCCTCTCTGAGATGCTTTAAAAGTGCTGGAATATTGGGAACAAAATTGTAGATTTCAAGCCAAAAGGAGTTCATTAGTAAGGTAAACGGTAGTCAAACCAAATGTTGATAATTTATGACTATGTACAAAATAATGTGCATTACCAATGTCTTTGAGGCATGGTCTGTAGCACCACCTATATTCTGATCGGGCCCATGCATTCTCATGACAGTAAGTCTGATCTTTAGTTCAAGTTGTGCTTCATTGTCATTCCGCCACATGTGGGGGCATACAGTGGAATGAAATGTTGTGCCTCACAGAGCCACGGTGCTACAGAAGTACAGACATACAACAGTACAGGCAAACAACAATCAATTTAAAACAAATATAACAATTTTCCTATACATAAACTAAAAAAGATATAAACTATACAAACTGTACGAATACTTACCGATGGGGAGCTGTACATGTGCAAACAATACTAGTTTAGTTAGATTGTTAGATTGTCCCAAAAAAGAAGTGAATTAAACCATTGGTATACATTATTACTACCTCAGTATACTATTTTGGGATTATTACCCTTCTATATTCTGAAGTAAAGTGGACAATTCAGGGGCGGAAGCTTGGATAAAATATCAATATGAAAATGTTCTGCCTTGGAAGCCCCACCACAGGGTTCTTGGTTCTGGAGAAAAATTCCTTTTGTTTTGGTTAGCAGTGTTAGCATTAGCAAGGCCAAACTAGTCACAGAAAGTCTTCTTGACAGGCCCTTGCCAAAGCCTTAGATGTGTATGAGTGTTTCCAAGCTTGCACTTTTGTAAAGGGCCTCTGGAGTTTATGCGAATTTGGAGTGTGTGCAAGCTGTTGAGCAAGGGAGACTCTTGCAGTCCTGTGCTCAGATGACCCTTGGAGCAATAAGTCCCTGGTAAGGTCTCCCAAGGCAAACTTGGCCTAGGTGAATAGCCAGACTTGGCACCGTAGGGGTCCGGTGCAGTGTGTTTTGGGCGGTGGTCAGGGGCAGGTGCCTGGACGACCGAGGCCATACACACAGACTTTAGCGCTGGGCACATAAAATGTTGATTTTACTGGTCAATCTACGTTCCTACTCTCACCTAAGGTCATGAGCTTTGGGTAATGACCAAAAGGATGAGATCATATGTTTGTCTCTCTCTGTCACACACTGTACGACCACAAACTTTTGCATGTCTCCTCTCCGACATTTAGCGGCCCCCCTCCCCAACACACACATGCTAAAACCCTTGAAGGAGGACTGTTTGGCAGAGCTTCTTTCTCGTGCTCCCTTTCTGCAGTTCAAGAGAGGTGAGTTTGGCAATGTGGTGCAGAGTAATCATGAGAAACACAGACCAACCAATGACATCAAGTCTGAATGGTGGTTGATGGCAAACTATATCTCCTCAATGTGCTCCACAAGCAGAAAAATCTCCTCCGTTGCAATCTCCTCCCTGACAATGTGTGACTGTTGTGGGAAAAAAAACATTATTTTATGTGTGATATATCTACCATTTTTGTAGTATGCCTTTATATATTCAGTTGAACTTTGCATTAACATTTTTTATGACCAACTGTGTGTAAGAATGTGTGCCCCATAATAAAGCACGAAGTATGAGTCAGATGCGACAGAGACAAGGCAAGGAGAATGTGTTTATCAGCCAATGCAACGTCTACTCATGTCTACACGATGTTGGAGCCCACCACCTTTTCTGAGTTGTGAAACGTCAATTCCAGCACAAATACCGTTCCAATTCAAACTGAAGTTGAACAGTAGATGGCAGTGTATGCTCCTTTAGCTGGTTAAAACTCACAAATTAAATTAAACGAAGAAGTTTACCACGTTTACATTCGTTTTGTGACAGACAACACGTTACTAGTTAAATACATCAATTAATAAGAAGTCGACGACGTGTTTTGCTAACGCAACCATTTGAAACGCGTTAGTTACATGTTGGCACCACCCTGACATTTTTTTTGCAATGTTTTATTTCATCGGGCTTGGATTGGGAGATGCTAAAGACATCACCGTGAAAGGGCTAGAAGTCATTCAGAAATGCAGTCGCGTCTACTTGGAAGCCTACACATCCATATTAACGGTTGGGAAGGATAAATTGGTAAGTACAATTAGCAAAATGCAAAATGAAGCCATTCCCGCAACCTAACAATTTTGTTGTCAATGTTGGAAGGGTGGACAGAGAAAACATTCTCCTTTACTCTTTAAAACAAATTTTTGGTATGGAAGTATTTGAGCGATCTTTCGAAACGTTCCAGGTCTTCTAAGGTTCTGACACCAATGGCACCTAAATGTAGAAGTACAGTTTTGGACAATTGTGCAATAGTACTACTAAGGCCCAATCCTAATGCCCCCTAGACCCTGAACCCTCACAGATTTACCCTACTTTACCAGCTATCACCTTTCGTATGTTTCAGTATTAAGTATGGGCATTTACAGTCTGCTGCAAACCATATAATACATGAACATTCAGGGCTCTCAAGCCTCACAAATTCGCCGCTACATGCCTGGTAATCTCACTCCAAACTTTTGATAACACTAGACCCCTGAACAATGATGTTTGAAAGTTTTCTGATGATATACGATGTTCTCTATCATCTGCCTCACATGGGATTAATTTTCATATGTAGCTATTCCAATATCTTGCTTTTTTCCAGTAAAGCCCCTGCACCACTTGTCTCCATTCCGACATCTTAAAATTGTTCATTGTCCAACTACTGTCGTTATGATTGATTTATTGTCCATAATTGTTAGTATGATCTTACTTAGTGTGGGTCTGATGGTCCGTGCTGAGTGACACTGGTCCAGGGGTGGGCAATCCTGGTCCTCAGGGGGCCGCTGTCCAGAAGGTTTTAGATGTTTCCCGGCTCCAGCACACCTTATTCTGATGAATGGATTGTTATCAAGCTCTGTGGAAACCTCATAATGACCTTTCATTAGAATCAGGTGTGCTGCATCAGGGAAACATCTAAAACCTTCAGGACAGCAGCCCCCTGAGGACCAGGATTGATGGAGAAATATAATTATACATGAATACATCTCAGTATTGGTTTCGAGCAGTTGTTCTTTACCTTATGATAAAGTTAACCTGATTTGAAATCTTTGAAAATTGTTAAAAATTATATTCAAGGATTTGTCTACTGGCTAATGTGCCCAAATTATATACATATTAATTATTTCTTCTGTCAAATTCAGGAGGAGTACTATGGACGGGAGGTCATACTTGCAGACAGGGATATGGTGGAGCAGGAAGCGGATGAGATGCTGAAAGGGGCTAATGTCAATGATGTTGCATTCCTAGTAGTGGGAGACCCCTTTGGGTAAGTCAAGACATTGATTTGCGGATCTTATTCTGTGTGCTTGCCTTTGGCTAGAGCACAACCTTTTGCAATCTCACATATATATATTATAATTTTCCCACCCCTAAAAAACTTGGGTATTAGTATGACATAGACAATGTTGATGTCAAAATTTTCGTCTTCGTCCTGATTGTTTTGCTTGTATTTACACAAATGCTCTGTTTGACGGTTTAGGCTTTAAGTTTTTGTGGTGAAAAGTGAAGCTAATGGTGGCTAATTGGCTAGCCACTATCACGCTCGTCAGTCCAGCGCATTCGCTCAGCCCTTAAATCAACACCGGCTATCCTTTGGCTGAGCTATTAGCCAGAAAGCTAACGTTATGCTAACAAGACTCAAAGGCAATAACATTGTGTACGATTGACAAAATGTAAATATATTTCGACAGTATGAGGAAAAAAATCGAATCCATGATTCTAGGGCCAAATTCAACATCACATTATCTCTCTGGGTGGAGTCTGCATGTCCTCCCCATGTTACCGTGGGTTCTCTCCAAGCACTCCGGCTTCCTCCCACCATCCAAAGACATGCATGTGATAGGATAATTGGAAATTTGAAAATTGTGTAATAATAGTGAATAAATGAATGTGAGAGTGAATGATTGTCTGTTTATCTCCATTAGCCCTGCGACTCACTGGCCCCAGTTTAGGGTTTACCCCGCCTATGGCCCCAAGTTACTGGGATAGGCTCCAGTCACCCGTGACCCCTAATAGGAACAAGCGGCACTGCAATCCCTAACTGGAATAAGATGTAGAAAATGAATGGATTAAATTTGATAACCTAAATGGTTCTGTGAAAAAACAAATGGGCAGAGATGTGCACTTTTCCAAAGCATGTCCAATCAATTACATAATAAAAAGATGTGTTCGGATTGGACTGAATGGGTGGATGCAACACATTTGAGAACAAATATAGGGTAGGTTAGGATCCCAGTTTGATATTGTGTGTTTAATCTTTGTTTCCGTTCATCTCTCTCTCTTGCCTCTTCTCCACTCAGCTCTCTTGCCCCACTTATCTCCACTGCGCCTACATTTTTACTTGTCAAATAAAGTTATGAAGTCGGGCCAGCCAGAGAGACAGACAGAAGGGATGAGTGAATCACCACTCTGCAAGTAACTCTACAGTTAAATATTATATACAAAACTAAAAGGGGAAGGATTACTTTGTCAATTTTGGGTTGTACTTGCATCAGTTGCAAGTGGGTGCGTTTTAAACTTATCTTTCAACTGGTATTTCTGTATGTTTTTGGAAAAGACTGCATAGATTTCAAAGCTTACATTTGTTGCTGCTCATTTACGACTCAAAATATAAAGACAGAAGGATAGAATGCCACAGTTGTCTTCTCTTTTCCCCTGCAAGAGAGAATGGTGACAGGTTATAGCAGCCTCAGTTGAAAAGTTTAATCAAAACAATAAATTGGGCAGTCTGGTGTATAAGTGGTTCTAACCTCTGACTAAACATTACATTTTACATTACATTTTTCCCTTCTACTGATACTTTCAGGCATTTAGCTTACTTGTATTGCATTCATTCATCAAGATAGATGAACTTTGAAGCTTATTGTAACAACTTTGTCACCAGTAACAACGCAAAATTGGATCATTTGGTCTCAGTTTAGATTCCTGCATGAAGAAGCTGGCCCCCTGTACATTTTTACTATGAGCTAGCCAACTGGTAGAGCTGGCTAATGATGGTTGTGATGTATAACTATTTAGCTGCTTGGTTCCATAACACTAGGTAAGTAGAGCTCATGAGACAAAAGTGTGTTCCCCTTTCAAAAGAAAGGGGAACCCACTAATGGGTCAGGCTAAGATGTGTTAGTAGTACCTATCCTAAGATAGGTACCTAGTGAAAGTAGACTTTGAGCTAAATTACTGATGCTGAAGGCTCACTGATATCACTGTCTGGCATACTAGAACCAGAGGATGGCTAATTAGGTTAGTAGACGGGCTCTGCTAGAACTTTGTATATCTGTGTCGCTGCTGATGTTGTGACGTTGGGCTACCCCTGAGGTCCCTTGCTGTACACAAGTCACTTTTTTGCAACAAAATCATTAAGCTCCTAAACCATGCAACGTAACGTAAATCCCAATTGAAGCAACGCAATCTAAACCGAGACGAACTTATTGACACCGACAGTGTCTATGTAGTCCAAATGTTGATGGATCCTGATATATAGGCAGTGTGTGCGCGTGCCCGTGCAATAAAATTAGCTGTATAAATTATAGTAAAGTGTAGTATAAAATTGTGTGTACATTTCCACTCAAAACTACTTACTCATGAAGTTGGAAGGAGAGAGAGCCTGACATTCATTCATTCATAATTTCTTTGTTTACATTGTCACTATTCACATAACATTTGGTCAAGCATTGAGGATCTTCTACTCTCTGGTTTTGGAGCACATGTCAAATTAATTTGACTGTCAACCAGAGTTAGCCATATAAAATGTTTGATCTGTTCAACAGATATTTATTTGGAAGTTGTTCTTTCAGAGCCACCACTCACAGTGACCTGGTCTTGAGAGCTGTAAATGCTGGGATACCATACCGGGTCATCCACAATGCATCCATCTTGAATGCAGTTGGTTGCTGTGGGCTCCAGGTAAGATCATATTCAGGACTTGTTGGATAATTTCTAAAATTTTAAGATATGATAAAATATATTTTAAGTCAATGATACCACATCTGGTGCTTCAAATCCTATCAATTACCATTGTTTAGCAATGGGTTATGAGAGCAGTGTAGGGTTTTTATCAAAAGTGATGGTCTTAAAGATACAGATGACAAAACGACAGACTCTCAGATCTCTTTGAGTTTAATGAATGCGACCGGTTGGGAAAAAGTATAGGGTACAGTCTTCTAAGTACAAAGTCCACATACATGAGTTTATATTTTTTTCAGAGACAAAGAACTGTTATTCAGCCTATAGGATTCGTACACGCTCAGTTACATAAGCATATTAATATTAAGCAGTATGGTTCGAGGCCATTAGTGTCACACAGAGATAAACAAAGCTGAAAGAGGAGGTTCAACCACAGTTCAACGACATAAACAAAGCTTGTCAACTTGCTAGCATGTGAAACCACTTATGTTTCAACTATACACTTCAATGTTTAATAAAATAAAACTACACTAAAACTATAAAATACATAAAATACATAGCTTCACTTTCTGACATTACCCATCAGCAGTAAAAGCCAAACATTTACATAGGTCATAAGTGTGTCTGTGTAGTTTCAGATGAAAAAGAGGATATTACTTGACTTGGCCCACATTCATCTTATCTTCAAAGATGTGTTAGAGATGGTCTTACAATAACTGCCACCAAAAAAATCTAACGTTTAAAACCATAAATAAATAAAATTAAGTTTTGCTTGGATCAAGAGGTCACTGGATAAGGTGCAGTGGATAGAGTCAAATGTAGACCACATTTAGCACACATGCATTTCTTATTGTGTTCAGGTACATGACTGTCATTTAATGCATCTTTTTTTAATGGCTAAACTCTATTGACTGGTCTAACTTGCTTAGTCAAGAAGCCAAAAGCCAAATAGAATAGCCAACCATATGTCTTTAGCACATAGTGATACAGTGCAATCTACCAAATGACTTTAGCGAACAGTGATACACTGCAATCTAAGCAACAAACGTTATGCATTTTTTGGTCTACTCGTATTACCACAGTATTTTGCTCTAACATCTACAACCAGTAGATCAACCATTTTGTTTAGACTGGTGTAAAAAATCTATTCATTCTATCCAAATATATCCACCCAAAGTATGTTAATATTACAATGTGTAAATTAATCATACAATAAATAGATGAATGAATGTTGAAAAGTGAAAAGTTACTGCCACTAGTACGCCTCTGAGTCACCTGAGTTCTGAAACCTACTCTTGTGTAAGAAAACGTTCTGCATTTGACAGTGTGATGGAAACATTAGACTAGTGCATAGTGGCCGTGTTGCAGTCAGTGATTAAGATGTCAGGGAAAGACACTCAAAGATTACTTGAACTTATGATCAAATTGCCTGTGATGAAAGTGGTGGCATGAGCACACAGATTCCTGGAATTATAGATATGGCACTGTGCTTGCGATTTATGCTGGTGAAACACTTTTGGAATTATAGTGCAGTGCCTATGATGCTGGTGATGGAATTTCTTCTCAGCAGTTTTGGTACCTATATTTTTCAGATCACAATTGAAATTCTGTCATCTCTGAAGTACTTGTTCAATCTCCACATATATTCTAGTCAAATGGCCAATGCTGTGGTATCCTACATTCATGCAAATGATGTTGTCTGATGTTTCCTACGTGATAAATATGAGTTAGAATAGGAGATGTGGGAATCACATGCAGATTCCTGTAATTAATAGATATTCTGAAGGTTAAGTAGTTGAAACTAATCAAATAACAAAGTTAAGATATTAAACCTAATTATTTTTTATTCTTTGTCATGACCTGACACTCTACCAACAAGATGCTTAAAACTAATAAAAGCTAGCATCAAGTTGAACAAGTTGTAGTGTACGTGAAAAATGGCTAATCAAGTCAACATGCTACTTGTGAGTTCATTTTCTTTTCTCCAATTAGTAATTTTTTTTGCCGATATAGCAGATATTAGCTGATTCATTGGCTACTCATGCATCACTAATAGGCTCTGAAGAGCAGTTCACGTAAAATTGCTAAAATAACACCTAACCACACTTGTGAACCTCCTGCTAATTGAAATCTGCATATTCTTTTGTAAATCTTTTAAACAGTTGTACAATTTTGGAGAAACTGTGTCAATTGTATTCTGGACTGACACCTGGAGACCAGAGAGCTTCTATGATAAAATCAAGAAGAATCGAAACATGGGAATGCACACACTTTGCCTGCTTGGTAAGTACTACAGTATTAAATATTAGTGATGGGCCGTTTAAAGGGGTCATAGAATTATTTTAGGGTATTTGACATTGGTTGAGCTGAAAATGGCTTGTGTGCTGTTCTATGTGCCCTAATGCAACTCTACTGGAAATACATCTGGAATTTAAGTGTTTTTCTCCCATATATGGTATGCTCATGAATATTAAGATGAGCTGTGCACTGATTGCTCGGCAGCAAGTTCAAGTTGTGCTTTATTCTCATTCCGCTACATGCGGGGGCATACAGTGGAACGAAATGTCGTGCCTCACAGAGCCACGGTGCTACAGAAGTACAGACATACAACAGTACAGGCAAACAACAATCAATTTAAAATAAATATAACATTTTTCCTATACATAAACTAAACAAGATACAAACTGTATGAATATTTACCGAGTACGAATACTTACACTTGTACTTTTACTTATAATAGAGCATTATCTGAGCAATGTAATGGTACTTGTACTTACGTACCTCTTTTAGTACTCTTTCCATCACTGCTAGACAGTCAGTGTGGGCTATAATAGGCAATGGATGATAACATACTGGTTAAGATGATCGACTGTGGTTTTATGTAGGCTACTACACAATTAGGCAGCCCGTGTAGAACAAATAGCCTGACAGTGTTCCTCCTGTAGGAGTTATTATTATTATTATTATAGTCCTACAGGAGGAACATTCTGCAATAACAACAACAACAACAATAATAATAATAATAATCTTGAGCCACAATAATGTTGATTATTACTGGTGACATGTTTTGTAATTTAGCACATGGATACTACAGTGGGTACCACACCAATAATGGCCCACATTGGACCAGGCGCACCACAGGCATTGTCCAAATGTCTAATTTTAAAAGTGATGGCATTTCCACCCCATTGCTCCAATTGTTTTGGAACTTGGTGTACAGGCCTTATTCCTAATGAGAAACATAAAGCCTCAGGGACCCATAATGTCAGATTTATGTTTAGATACATCTTTCATTATTCAAATTTGGGTCAACCTTCAAAAACCTTCTCATGAACCATATATCCAATTGACATGCAATCCAATCGATTTTAGAATACATGTTTTTCTGTAGGGTGATATGGAATAAGAAAAGCAATGCAGAATGGCTGACGGGTGTATTTATGTAAATGTCCACATTCCCTTAATATCTTTGTGTCAAAGATAAGAATGTTTTAACTATCTGAATCTAATAATGCTTGCAACAGGAAAAACGGCTTGTTTTTTATACAGTACATTACCAAAGTTTTTTGTATCTCAATAGATCAAGATCATAGGTTCAAATCCGGCCACAATCTCTGCTTGTCATCATTTTGATAATCTGCAGGGTAAACAGGATGACAATTCTAAAGCATCATACTCAATTTCACCTTGAAAAGCCTAAATGTGATTGACTTACAGCTGTTTCAATGTTGGCCAAATCTAACAATGCATACCACAGTAGAAACAGCTTGCTTTTTCATCTATTAACTCTCCGCTTTTATTCTCAATATTGAGAATTGCTCAATCTACTGAGATGGTGCCTGCAAAATACAAGGTCATAGGTTTAAGTTCTGTCACAACCGTTAAGCCTGTCCTGTTACTGATTTAATTATTTAGTTAAACTTGAATCCAAGTACACAACAGTAGCTGTCTAGCTCCACAATCAAAATTGTAATGTTTTTGTTGAACACACATTTCAATGAACAAAATTGTTTGTAAGTTGTCATTAAATCATTTATTTACCGTCTGGTATAATTCTGTACTCATTTAGTCAGTCTTAGTTATTTACTTGTATTTCATAACAATAAAGATTATACACAGGTAATAAGAGAAAAAATCAAATAAACCCGCTCAAAAAGAAAAGACTGTCGAGCCAATCCACATGAATTGTAGTCCAGCAAAGATTTTTTCCATCACAAATACCCTACCCTAACCTCTCCACCCATTGCATTATAGTTGGGGGCTGTGGCTTCAGACTGTAATTGTTTTTTCAGAAGCAATCCTCAGTAAAGATATCAAATCACCATCTGTTGTATCTTCCGTATTTATGCCCAGTATATAGAGTGCCAGGTCTAACATGAAACTGACACCAACAATTTGAGTTCCTTTTGGATTTCCTTTCAGAAACCTTGGTGTTTGGGTCAGTCCCAAAATATGTGGGTGATTCCGTGTCCAATCTAAAGGTCCAATCTGGAGTGGTAATAACTGTCATCACCATGATAACTCACTTACTCCACGTAGACCGCAATCTGAGTCATGCTAGTTGTGTGTCATTCACAACACGAAGACTAATAAATTTGCCAACGGTAACTGTCAAGTTCTCCGGACTAAATGGAATTTCTGACCATTTGGGGTTCTAATTGAGTGCATTTATACAAAGTATCTGCAAAATGTTTAAAACATCTTAAATTCTAATGTAAAAATGTGGCCTTAATTAGCATTAATGTGTTAAATTTACATTTCAAATGCCTTAACAATCCCTTCTGTTTATTATTGAAAACCCCAAAAGCAGAACTAACAACAGCTATGATTGATGGGGGTCACTAGATATGCAAAGTGAATATTAGTAGGGTGAATCCCAATGTCCACCCTCACAGACTCAGAGGTGCATTCTTGCTTAGTCTGTAAGGGCTTAGGGCTGTTTTATTGCTCCGTCAAATGTGTGAGGGCTCTTTCACAGACATTTTAGCACTGTATGCACCCTTTCAGCAAGTCCAGATTTTTTGGCATACTTTTTCGCAATTGCCCTCAAATCGAGCATTGTGACGCAAGCATGGAAGGAGCAACCAACCCTGGGGTAAAACTGAAATAAGTGAACATGTAAGTGTTAACATAAGTTTAAACACAAATCTCACTGGTTAATATAACCAGAACTGTATGTAGGTTGTCTTTTTATGATGCATTCCAAATTAGGCACTACATGGAGAAAGGTTTGCACTCTAACCATGGAAAAGTACAAATTTGATAAAAACTGGTTACATGGGCCTGACCCTAGTTTTGCACCATTGGCCTTCGAACGAGACAGCAGTGTGTACTAGTATTGCATTGTAAACTGGTACGATACTGGCATTAAGAGAACTATAGTGTTATGTACTGAAATAGGCAGTGGAACCTCAACAATCAAAGCTGTAGGCCAGTATCAAGAAAAGCGGACCTGTGTGTGACGTCACTCCTGTGCTCTGCTACATGCGGCTGGTGTTTAGAGAATATGTTCACCATTTTATTTGAGATGTTTTCTCAGGTTGCTCATACTAACTTCAATATTCAAAGATCCTTTTATTACATGACAGTATAGTAAAATTGCTTGCTTAAATAAATTACAAATGTGACTCTGATCACTGTGATGTGACGTAAGTAGTGAGTGATTGAATTAGAGTGGTGATTAGTAAAGACCTGAGTGAAAGGCATTTATGTATAATAAGTCAGCGTAGTCCCTCATTCGTCCAGGAATATTATATTATATTAAAGGTTTCAGAGGTAGTCATCTAGACCCTGTTTTTAAAATCAAGATGTTTCGATTCCCATCTAGAAGTCATTTTAAATCAGAGAGGATGGTCTGAAAACTCAAATGTATGCTACTCTGTGCTGCGTAAGTCCTGCCGTCTGGCAGGAGTTTTACTTACTGATTAATTGTTAATATGTTGTACCAACACCTAGTTTCACCTGAAACTACCCTTCTATATATAATACTTAGGAGCCATAATGGTCTTGGTTGCCGCTTCACTGATAAAAAATGTAAAAAAGTTCATCCCTTTCCCAATCAATTTAGCTACACAGTGTGCCAAAATGTTACAAATGATGTTTGACATATTTTCCCCAATGGAAGCCTGCATCCTCTCTTGTGGACATGAGACTAAATTAGTGAGAAGTCAGAGATTGATAAATGATATAGAGGTATGGGCAACATAGCAATGAGTATAGGACATATGTTATGAATTACATCTTGAGGGAATAAGCTTTCAGGTTTATATTGTTGAAAAGGTCTCCAAGCGATACAGGCTACAATGTGTTGGCTGTAAACCTTTACGATCTAAAGCCATAAAATCCTGTTAATTTCAATGGGCAAAGGTATTTGTAGACAAATATATTAGGTTTCCCAAGAGATATCACCTGGCACCCTCCCAAATCATATTGAGATTACCCATGACAAGAAAAAACCCCAGTATGAATACCGCATGAACACCAAGTGCTAGTGGTACTAGTACACAGTACTAGTACTGTACACAGTAGCATAAATACCAAGTGCTGTTTTTGGCTGTATCAACCTCCTGGAGGGAGGCTAGGGGCAAGGAGATCTCCTCCAGCATGTCCACAACAGGTTCAGCAGCAGCCCATTAGTGGGCAGTCCATCAATATTCTGTCAATATTGACAGAGTTTTAGTCTGTAGCCATCTGGATCAAAGATGCATTAAATCTGTAAAATGTTTATTCATCATCCATTTCACACAGGCTTACTAAAAAAAACGCGTCCGGTATATGCAATTTACTAGCAGCTAGATTAGCTGCAGACCAAATAGTGGGTAGTGGCTAGCGCTGTCAGATTTAGCATCTTATACAATGGACACGAAATTCTGCAATTTTGGTAAATAATGAGCAAAGATCACTGATTGGCCTGAAAGCCTATGTTCACATTAGTTGTGGATGTTTAAAAGAACCTACAGTGTACTACCAGCTAACCGCATGCAGTTATGCCATATGACCGTATACTGCCCAGTTGTCTGACACATCTCAGTTTACACAGTCATTATTCTGACAACCTAAATTCAACTAGATTAACCTTTATGTTTAATATAAATATTTAACAGACTAACATGACATCATCACCAGTTAACTTTTTAAATTTGACTTGTATAAAGCACTTACCAATAATCACAATGAATGTGTAGCCTGCAGTCTTCCACTTTCCCCTTTGCCAGTTGGTCTTCCACTCTGTCAGTTAGAGTTGCGGGGAAAAAGCATTCTGTTAGTTTTGACGCATCCGCTGATCCGGCCCATATTCGTCTGTTGGATCCTAAGGGGGAGGTGCACAAGGGGAATCCTTACAAAGTGTCTAAACCTGGCATAAACTGTACCAGGGAGGCTGAAAAGTGTGATACTGTTGTAGTTGGCACACGCCACACAATAGGCACTGTCCCAGACTTCCATGAAGAGGCGTCATCCATAACACCTCTTCCACATCCAAAGCTGTCTGGATTTCTGGTTTAATCTCAGCAGTCCCTTGTCTCTTTTGTCACTGTAGAGTTGTCTGTCTGCCTCAGTGACCTCCCGCAGGGAAATCTAGTTTGATACATCATCAGCTTCCAGCTCTGCCTCCACTATAGTGCTTTTTATAGAGCCGAACTTCTCCCACATCCACTGCTTTGCCACTTTACTGCAGACGCTGTAGCCCTTCCGGCTTATCAGGCCCCTCCTGGGGACCTATACAGAACTCCATGCAGCGTCTTCTAAAAGGCTGAATATTCTGATCTGGTGTACAGTGCATATGCACAGACAAGTCTGAGTAACCCCCCACAGCTCATAGGCATAGGGAGGCAACCCTCTCATTCACTGGGGTAAACTCCAACACAGTGGTGCTGATGCATGGGCTTGTGGGTATGCCTACACCAGCCCGTCGCCTCACACCCTGATCAACTCCAGATAGATTCCATCCCCGGTAGCGCCCCACCAGATCCAACTAGTAGTGCTTCACCTAGAACACCAGTTCTAGCCTCTTCGATTTTGATCCAATACAATAGCTGAAATCCAATCAGATCACTGTTGAACAATTGGCCCCAGGGATTCAACAGGATTAGTGATTGCAACACTACCTTAATGATTCTGCAGAAGTAACCAAACACATTGTAATTGCGCTGGACTGAAATCACCCAAACTCGGTCTCACCATGGATAAAAAAAAACATTCAAGGCATCTCAATTGTGATTTGAGAACTAGGCAAAAAAAGCAACTGACAAGAACTTTTATCACACGCTGCATCACTGGCACTGCACTATTTATAATTCCAGAAATTGGTGTGTATTTCACTGACTTAATTGTCAGACAATTAGTTTGCTTGAGTTCCAAATGATTTTCTTGGATAAAGTTCTGGCTAGCTAACAGTATGACAATACGAAGTGGATACATTATCTTATACATATCACCAAATATATTTAAATTAGGACGTTTACTGAATCCATATGGATATGCAAATCTTTCATAAAACTGAGACTTCCAGACCTTTGTGCACACCAAACCATTTGACATAGAATCAACCAGCTTACTGTATACTGTACTATAACTTAGGGACTACATGTTTCTGTGTACAATTTGGAATTTCAGTGGAAAAAGAAAAAATGGAAGTCAACTCTTCGTAATTGAAATGAATGTAGAACGTACTGCACCTAAATTGAGCACTGACTACCAAAGTACAAAGTAGCCACTGTCAAGATGTGGCCTACATATATAGATATAGGGTATATATATATCGATATATAGATATAGATATATATCTATAGATATATATCAATATCGATACATAGAGAGATAGATATATATAGACATCTATATATCTATATAGATATAGATATATATATATCAGATTGTTGCTTGTTAACGTTTCTAACATTTCTTTTATATCCCTCCCTCACTTTTGTAGACATCAAAGTCAAAGAGCAGTCATTGGAGAATCTAATGAGGTAAGTTTGTTGCACAATGGGGAAAGTGTCTCTCACTCAGACTGCAGAAGGACACATTTTATCAAAATGGACAGAATGTAAAACCTGCGAGGCCGGACTTTATGTAAATCTTCTGTGTGCTTATTTTGAAACGGAGTTGCATTGATCTTATAAATACTGTGAGGTATCAATGGAAAAGAGGTTCCCCCTGTTCCTGTTACGTTCCTTGTTGCTTTTTTGTTGTTGTTCCATATATGCTCTTAAAAAGGAAAAGGTATTATACAGTAATACATTGATAGTTGCATGTGTTATGCAATGTGCTTTTCCAATAGAAAAAACTAAATTGAAGAAAATGACTGTTAGTTGTCAGGCATGTTCCTGCAGTACTGGAGGCTGCCGTTTCAGCGCATCAGTTCAGATAACTATTACACGGGTTGGTGTGATTTCGAGTTGCGCAGTTCTAGGACATAGACAATGGCCGTACAAATGCAAGGGCTGTAACCAACATTCACAACTGCAGGAAAATATTAATGATCTTGTCCCGGTCCATGGTTATTCAGTTCGCTAGGTGGCACTGTCAGGTAAAACGGGTTCTGGAACTGCGGTCCTGAAACAGCTGCCTTCAACACAGTTTCCGCAATTTCCTCCGGCACAGCAGGCACATGGAGTATGAAACAAGGATTTGGTTATATGTACAGCTGCAGTTATATTCTATCAAAGGCACAAGAGATATTCCACAAACACAAGCCTAGCATGTGCTTTTAGTTTTTGCTAATGGGAGTTAATGGGAGTACATAATGCAGCAGCATCATCTTCTTTTCTTCATATAGGAAAACGAGTTGATCTGCCAGGTTGTTTCTTGTAATTGCAAAAGTATCAGACATTCAAAACTAAGATTCACCGCTAATGTAAGAGCTACAGGCCGGAGGTCCGGGTCTGGTCTTCTTTAAAATAAGGCAGATGGCAAAAGTCTTCCACAGAGCTGGAACTGCGTTTTCCTTCAAGAAACAGTTCACAGAAGACAGGGTTAATTGTTTGTAGCAGTTCATCAGGAGCTTTCTATTACTAATGTTATCAATATAAACTACTTTGTTGACTTTGGCACTCTGGTAAATTAAGCCCATCAAAGCTATTCTAGAATGAGTTTAGTGTGTCTGCAAATGTGCCAAAATTCTCAAGACTCATGTTGTAGAGTGCACATTGTTTCTCTGTAGTCCCAGAAAGCGTTTAAAGGCCTATCCAGGGTTCACACATGTTCCTATTGATACATTTTAACTTCCTTAATTTACTTATCTTGACAACAATGGAGTAAATAATTGTTTTTGAGTTAAATGTAATTTTCATTTCTTTAATCATCTTTATTATACAAACATTTTTCAAATATTATACCTTTCTATATAATTGCCTCATCAAACATCATCACACATGCTGACAAACAGCTTCATCAAATGTGTTGTCAAAGCAGTCCCTGAGATGTATGATTGCCTTGACCTAATAATGAGTCATTTACTCTGATTTCCAAATATACACCTGTTAACAACCAAATTGAAGTCAGAAAGCACTATTTCTGGGGAATACTGCTTTGGTAGTAGTATTTTGTCTTTTGGTGGTTGAAAAAAAAATCTAGAAATCTTAGAAATGTAGAGCTGAAACGTCAACTTCAAAATGCTAAAATGTTGAAGATTTGGATCGTTGCCTAAATGTTATTTTATTACGAAACGGCTGGTGGAAAGCAGCAAGCATGTTTATCTAATAGCATCTATATGTTAATGGAAAGGGACAAATGTGTACACGTGTTTTATTTGCTTCAATTGTTTTCAAAGTTTGGGGATAAATTCAGTGTCTATTTATTTTTAGTAATCTTCATTGTAATGTACCGTTGTAATGGACACTCCTCAGCAGTGCTTAATGCAGAGGGCTAGCTTTGGATTTTGACCTTCAGATTATTAAATTACTGTAATGTCTGTGAAACATGCTCAGTTTCTTAGTTGTCTCATCTTTTTATGTTCATGCAAATATTTACACCTCACATGAAAAACTTTTTTTTTTTTTTAAGCAGTCGAAAAAGAGAACATTTATTTTGATGTTTTTTTCATAGCTGAAATATAAAAATGCAAGTAAACCTTACTATGACTTTCTGGATCTCTCTTCCTATTTAGGGGCCGTAAAATTTACGAACCTCCAAAGTATATGACTGTATGCCAGGCGGCTGAGCAACTCCTTGAAATAGTACAAAACAGGAGAGAGAGTGGTGAGGATCTAGGTGAGTGACTTGTTCTTTGTATATTGAGTCATTAACTTGTATACAAATACTTTGGTATTTGTATTATGTATGGTAGCACACAAAACAACAATCATAACTGTACTCTTCAACTAAGTTTAAAACAACAGTTAATAAAAATAGACTTCAAGTGTACATTAACTATCATGTAACTACATAAAAGTATATATAAAAAAATGCAGGTATACAAGAACAGCAGTTCCTTGCCATGATGCTGTCGAAGATTAAGATATTGTTGACACACAAACTTAACTTTCCATCCGTCCATCCATTGTCTTCCGCTTATCGGGTCCCGGGGGCAGTAGTCTGACCAGGGAGGCCCAGACTTCCTTCTCCACACACACCTCCTCCAGCTCTTCTGGGGGGATCCCGAGGCTTTCCCAGGCCAGCCGAGAGACATAGTCCCTCCAGCGTGTCCTGGGTCTTCCCCGGGCCGCCTCCCGGTAGGACATGCCCAGAACACCTCCCGAGGGAGGCGTCCAGGAGGCATCCGAAACAGATACCCGAGCCACCTCAGCTGGCTCCTCTGACGTGGAGGAGCAGCGGCTCTACTCCGAGCTCCTCCCGTGTGACCGAGCTCCTCACCTTATCTCTAAGGGAGCGCCCAGCCATCCTGCGAGGGAAACTCATTTCGACCGCTTGTATCTGCGATCTCGTCCTTTCGGTCATAACCCAAAGTTCATGACCATAGGTGAGAGTAGGAACGTAGATCGACCGGTAAATTGAGAGCTTTGCCTTCCGGCTCAGCTCCTTCACCACGACGGACCGGTACAGAGACCGCATCACTGCAGCCGCTGCACCGATCCGCCTGTCAATCTCACGCTCCATCCTTCCCTCACTCGTGAACAAGACCCCGAGATACTTGAACTCCTCCACTTGAAGCAAGGACTTCCCACCTAAAGGGAGCAAGCCACCTTTTTACGGTCGAGAACAATGGCCTCAGATTTAGAGGTGCTGATTCCCATCCCGGCCGCTTCACACTCAGCTGCAAACCGCTCTAGTGCATGCTGTAGGTCCCAGTCCGATGGAGCCATCAGGACAACATCATCTGCGAGTAGCAGAGATGAGATCCTGTGCCCCCCGAACCAGACACACTCTGGACCGTGGCTGTGCCTAGAAATTCTGTCCATAAAAACAATGAACCGAACCGGTGACAAAGGGCAGCCCTGGCGAAGTTCAACATGCACCGGGAACAAATCCGACTTACTACCGGCAATGCGAACACGGCTCCTGCCGGCCGTCCGGTCATACAGGGACCGGACGGCCCTGAGCAAAAGGCCCCGGACACCGTACTCCGGCAAACCCCCACAGGGCACCGCGAGGGAAACGGTCGAAAGCCTTCTCCAGGTCCACAAAGCACATGTGAACTGGTTGGGCAAACTCCCATGAACCCTCAAGCACCCGATGAAGTGTATAGAGCTGGTCCAGTGTTCCACGACCAGGACAAAAACCACACTGCTCCTCCTGAATCCGAGATTCGACTATCGGTCAGATTCTTCTCTCTAGTACCCTGGCATAGACCTTACCAGGGAGGCTGAGGAGTGTGATCCCCTGTAGTTGGAACACATCATCCGGTCCATCCTGCCAGTCCAGCTGCTCCGTCCCAAGGCGTTGAAGGCGTTGAAGAGACGTGTCAGCCACGACAGCCACACAACATCCAGAGACTTAAGATACTCAGGACGGATCTCGTCTACCCCCGGGGCTTTGCCACCGAGTAGCCCACCGACCACCTCGGTGACTTCCGCCTGGGTGATCGACGAGTCTGCCTCCGGTCCTCAGCCTCTGCTTCCTCCTCGGAAGACATGACAGCAGGATTGAGGAGATCCTCAAAGTATTCCTTCCACCGCTCAACAATGTCCCCAGTTGAGGTCAGCAGCTCCCCACCCGCACCGTACATGGTGTTGGTGAAGCACCGCTTCTCCCCCGAGTCGGCGAACGGTTTGCCAGAATTTCCTTGAGGCCATCCGGTAGTCCTTCTCCATGGCCTCCCCGAATTCCTCCCAGACCCGAGATTTCGCCTCTGCAACAATCTGAGCCGCGGCACGCTTGGCCTGCCGATACCTGTCAACTGTTTCAGGAGTCCAACAAGCCAACCAGGCTCGATAGGACTCCTTCAGTTTGACAGCATCCCTTACTTCCGGTGTCCACCACCGGGATCGGGGATTGCTGCCGCAACTGGCACCAGAGACCTTACAACCACAGCTCCGGGCCGCCGCATCGACAACGGAGGCCGAGAACATAGTCCACTCAGACTCAATGTCCCCAGTCCCCCCGGAATCTGCGAGAAACTCTCCTGGAGGTGCGAGTTGAAGACCCTGCTGACAGAAGGGTCTGCTAGACGTTCCCAACAGACCCTCATGATACGCTTGGGCCTGTCAGGTCTGTCCGGCTTCCTCCTCCACCAGCGGATCCAGCTCACGATCAGGTGGTGATCGGTTGACAGCTCCGCCCCTCTCTTTACTCCGTGAGTGTCCGAGACACGCGGCCGCAGGTCAGAGGACACAACAACAAAGTCGATCATCGACCCTCGGCCAAGGGTGCTCTGGTGCCACGTGCACTGATGGACGCCCTTGTGCTCGAACATGGTGTTCGTTATGGACAAACTGTAACTAGCACAGAAGTCCAACAATAAAACACTGCTTGGGTTCAGATCGAGGGGGTCGCTCTTCCCAATCACCCCTCTCCAGGTGTCACTGTCATTGCCCACGTGGGCCTTGAAGTCCCCCAGCAGAACAATGGAGTCCCCGGTCGGTGCACTATCCATTACCCCTTCCAGGGACCCCAAGAAGGCTGGTAACTCTGCATTGCTATTCGGCCCATAGGGAAAGACAACAGTGAGAGACCTGTCCCCGGCTTGAAAGCGCAGGGACATGACCCTCTCGTTTACCGGGGTAAACGCCAACACGTGGCGGCTGAGCCACGGGGCTATGAGCAAGCCCACACCAGCCCGCCGCCTCTCCCCGCGAGCAACACCAGAGAAAAAAGTAGAGTCCAGCGTCTCTCGAGGATAATTGATCCGGAACCCAGGCTGTGCGTGGAGGTAAGGCTGACTATATCTAGCCGGTAACGCTCTACCTCCCGCAAACTCGGGCTCCTTCCCTGCCAGCGAGGTGACATTCCATGCCGCCCAAAACACACTGCACCGGCCCCCTACGGTCCTTCCTGTGGGTGGTGGGCTCGCAGGAAGGTGATCCCACGTCGCCTTTACGGGCTATACCCGGCCGGGTCCCATGGGCAAAGACCCAAAATATTAGTGTCAATCAAAGCCATTCAATAAGCTTTTAACCGCTAAAACAACAACAATAATTTAAAGTCAGTGTGATGTAGAATAGCCAACATCCCTCTCGTTCTCATCACCAAATCACTTCCAGACAGACATTCCTGACATTAAAGCATAGATTTTATATTTAGCAGTATAGGTTATTACAAAAATGTAAGATACAAAGGTATGGTTCCAAAATAAGATCTATTATATTAAGAGAATATTAACATCCACTACCCCTGGACAGCCTTGTGACCTCTTAAATAGAAAGGTTAAACTATTTATAGTGCTATCCTGTGCTGTTCAGCATGGAAGCTGATGTTTACTGAATGTAAAGTTTTTAAATAATGACGTTATGTTGCAACCCAATTTGCCATGTCAATACTCAAAGTATTACTGTAGCATTGTACTATACTACATACCTATAGTTGAGTGTTGAGTAAATTATTATATGGATATTATATGGTAAAAGTTATATGGAAAACTTAATACATTCTGTTTTAGCCATCACAGAGGAAACCATATGTGTAGGCCTTGCCAGGGTGGGAACAGAGGACCAGGCCATTTACACAGGGACACTACGTCAGCTTGTGTCATGTGATCTTGGTGCACCTCTACACTCCATGATTGTGACGGGTCACTTACATCCATTGGAGGTGGAAATGCTACGTCTGTCAGCTGATCCCGACGCCCTTCAAGACCTTCAGATGACCGACAGTTCCACATACATCTCCTAACAAACAACAACCCAACTGTCGTGTTCTGCCAATGTGCCACATAGAAAGGCAAAACACATATGTATAAAGTGTTTAGAATGAGGCTTTGTATTGAATAATCTCTCCCCATGGTGCAGGCACTTTTATTTACCTGCAATTCAACTATCCAATGCCGGCAGACCCTAACTGCTCAATTGATCTATTTGCAGACCAAGTCAAATATTTTTAAGATTGGTTTAATCTGTTTTGTGTCAATAAACTGCTGTTAATCATGTTAGAGGTGTTGGCAAAGTATTTATTTTGAATGGTCAATATATTTTTTCTTACTGCATAGATAACGTGCTTGCGTAACTCTGGGTACAGGTCTGTTCATTTCATCATTAAATGGATGTGCAAAATAACTTGAAATATGGTGACCTGATGTTTGGAAGCCCTGGAAATAGTGTTAATCTTGATGCATTTCAGTGCAGTTGATGTTATTTAGCCAATGCAGGATAATAATACAAATTGTGGATTATTGGAAACTGATTTACCTAGTAAAAGTTTAAGACAAATACATCAGTCATCAGTTAATGTTCTGTATTATACTGCACCACACTTCAAGCCCTGGATGGCATTTCAAGTAGGTTTTAGGAAGAGTGGAATAATGCATATAATTGATGTGGAAAGGATATGGCAATGGAGTGCAATGCAGGTTAACGGTTTATTACATTTCAGAAACATTGGTCAGCAACCTACATGAAGACCTATGAGGCAAATAAAACCATTGGTTTGAACCTAGAAAATATTAATGTCTGTTTTCAATCATCACATTTATACAAGTGATAAAACTAACTTTAAACTTGAATGTATATACAACTAAGGGGAGGGGGGTTAACTCAAACATGGCAATTATGGTAGTGGTGACAACATATTGAATCATTAGGAATACCCATTACATGTTCTGCCCAGAACACAAGATAATTAAGATTTCTGACTGTAAATTGGTTGGAATGTTAAACAGCTGAATCTTGGAGGATATTATTCTGTTCTTGCAGAATAAGATTCAAATTCATTATTTAATATTATAAAAAGGCACTTAGACCCACAATGACAGTCTGACATATACAAAGGCTGTCCCAAGATTTTCTACAATTTGCTTCCTTTTGCATTGAGTGTAGCTGTGTTTGCAACACTTAGCAACCACAGTGTGGAAGGGAGGGAGGACAACCCTAACCTTGTATTCAAAACTCCTTAACTCCAAATTACAGTAGGAACATGACTACCAGTGGAAATTATCAATATCAAATTCCTGGAAAAAGTCAAAATGTTATTCTCGTGCAAATTGTAAAAAATCTTGGTGTGATCTTTCGTTTGTTTGTAGATGTAAAAGACTGACATGTCATAAATCATGAAAAAAGCTGAGCATGGGAAATGTGTGTATTTCACAATGTAAAACATCCATGGTTCAAGTTCTCACGTCACACATGCAGTTTTATAAAAAGTATGCACCCATTTAAAGTTTCCACCTTTGGCAACTTTAATTCCTAGAATCTAAATGCGTTACACCTTTTGTTGCATATTATAACCTACTGTTTAAAAGTAAACATTTTAAAAGTAAATTCTACACATGTATTTATTCATTCGTCTAGGTCAGGGGTCTCCAATCCTGGTCCTCGAGGGCCGCTGTCCTGAAGGTTTTAGATGTTTCCCTCCTCCAGCACACCTGATTCTAATGAATGAGCCATTACCAAGCTCTGTGGATGCTTCATAAAGACCCTTTATTAGAGTCAGGTGTGCTGGAGCAGGGAAACATCTAAAACCTTCAGGACAGCGGCCCTCGAGGACCAGGATTGGAGACCCCTGGTCTAGGTGGTGTAGACATTCAACAGGGAATGTAATGGCACATGGGATATCCTCATTTTCTTGGTTGGTCATATTTGCATGAAGTTCTTGTAGCTGCTTCTGTCTTGGTCCATGGTCATGAATATAAACATAGAAGGACCCTGACAGATGCAGCTTTTAATAAGGGAAACAAGGTGGGGAGGAAATCCCACAGCAGCACAGAGGGCTTTGGTCCCAGGATTTCTCAAGGATATGAGTTTTCTTTTTTCTTTTTTAATGTTTTTTGAATCTACATTGTTGCCACTTCGATCTGGACGTATAGTTGCCGAACTCCAGCCTGTAAACAAGAGTAGTGAGACATATTGAAACTTCAAAAAAGCACATTTTGATAAATAGCTGCGTCATGAAAGCTATTTGCAGCTGTCAGACATTCTTGACCGGACATCTTTTGTACCAGTTGGCATTCTGGATACAAACTGCACCTTCCATCTAATTTCCAAACAATTTGTAATAGTTTGATTAAACAGTCATGAAACATAGTATAGTTTTCCTTTCCTTTTTAAGATACAAACTGTACATTTGTTTGGGTAAAATGTGACAGAAAAGACAGAAAGAGGATAAGATAGTAAAAAAACTAAAAGATATCCCCACACAACTGAGATATCTGTCCATAGGATCACTTAAATCCTTTTTTTTTTACTCTCCACAATTATGCATTTTCTGTTTTTTTATGTTAAGAGCAAGACAGTGCACAAAGGGCTAAAATACAACCCCAAATCAGAAAAAGTTGGGACAGTATGGAAAACACAAATACAAAAAGAAAGTAGTGATTTCTAAATTTACTTTGACATATTAATCACTTGCATTTCACTGCAGACGATACAGCACATTATTTAATGTGTACCTTATGATTTTTATTGTTTGTTTAAAAAGAAAGAAAAAACCTATAGCTATTTTGGTTCTTGCAACACATTTCCAAAAGTGGAACAATAAAGCATTTACCACTTCGTATTGTTGCCATTCCTTTTCACAATAATTAAAAGATGTTTATAGACTGAAAACACCAAGTGGTGAAGTGTTTCAGGTGTAATTTTGTCCCATTCATGTTGCAAACAAGTCTTAAGGTGGGCAACAGTACAGGGTCTTCGTTGTCACATTTTCTCCATAGGAGACAGGTCGGAACTGCAGGCATGCCAGTCAAGTGCCTGTATCCTCTTCCTCCGCAGCCAGGACTTTGTAATGTGTGCAGAATGTGGTTTTTCATTATCTTTTTGAAATATGCATGGATGTCCCTGGAAAAGATGTCTTCTTGAAGGCAGCAGATTGTGCTCCAAAATCTCTATGTACTTTTCAGCATTAATGGTGCCATCACAGAAGTTCAAGTTACCTTTGCCAAGGGCACTGACACACCCTATACCATGACAGACTCTGGCTTTTGGACTTGTTTCTGGTAACAGTCAGGATGATCCTTTTCATCTTTGGTCCGAAGCATATGGCATCCATTTCTCCGCCAAAATATCTGAAATACTGATTAATCTGACCACAGTACACGTTTCTACTGTATGATTGTCCATCCCAGATGTCTCTGAGCCCAGAGAAGTCAACGGCGCTCCTGGACACTTAGGGCTTCCTTTTGGCACAGTACTGTTTTAACTGGCCTTTGTAGATGTAACTACGTATTGTGGTATTTGACAAAGGTTTGCCTAAGTAGTCCTGAGCCTATGTGGTAATATCGCTTATAGATGAATGACGATTCTTGATGCAGTGCTGCCTGAGGGATCGGTGATCACGGTTGTTCATCTTAGGCTTGCGCCCTTGTCCTTTATA
Organism: Plecoglossus altivelis; assembly: GCA_036571765.1. Taxonomy (NCBI): domain Eukaryota; kingdom Metazoa; phylum Chordata; class Actinopteri; order Osmeriformes; family Plecoglossidae; genus Plecoglossus; species Plecoglossus altivelis. The sequence continues at coordinate 9,810,697 of BROE01000026.1, forward strand.
CACTGACATTCCTCCACATTCCTTGAATCTTTTAAATTATATCATGCACTGTTGAAGGTGAAATAAGAAAATGTCTTCCTATCTTTCTTTGAGGAACATTGTTTTTAAATGTTTCAATCATTGTCCTACGTATTTGTTGGCAAACTGGCAATACTCTGCCTATCTTTGCTCCTGAAGGACAAGACCGTTCTTGGATGTTGGTTTTGTGCCAAATCAAAATTACAATCACCTATTGACATAACCTGTTTCAAATCACATCTTTATTTAACCAATTTCCCTGATTACTAGCTCTTGATTGCTCCTGTCCCAACCTTTTGTGGAATGTGTTGCAGGTCAGAATGACAGGACAGGATGTATTTTGCAAATGAAATTAAGTTGACCAGACAAAACATAAAATATTTTGTGTTCACATTGTCTGCAATGAAATACAAATCAAAGTACATTTAGAAATCACTACTTTCTTTTTTTATATGTGTTTTCCATACTGTCCCAACTTTTTCTGATTTGGGGTTGTATACCAAAGTAAAGGACCTACGTTATGCTTTGTGTGCACAAAACATAAGCAAGAATAAGCCACACCTCAGAAAGTGTGACAACCCATCCGCTTAAAATTGTTCCAGTCAATAATAAGATTGACCTTTAGTGTAGCTGCAGTGTTTCATGTTCTATAAAGACATGTCGTTCTCTGCATAGTCATTGTAAAACCAAGATCACATTGAGAAAAGTCAAGAAGAGCTTTGGCTCAAAATTTCCCGAATAACATTTTAGCTAGTACTCACTGACATCAATTGATTTATCATCTAACAAAAAACTCATGCATTCTGTAAACTTTGTGATTCATGCAAATCATATAAATAATATTTATACATTTTCTTATCTGTAGTAATACCAGGACTTTTGGCATACTCTAAACATAATGAATCGTCAATATTTATGTAACATTTCACATCCTCCAATTTCTGCTACACCTCAAATTTTAGTTTTGTGAATCAAAACGTGTGCCTCTTACTTGCGTGAAAATATTGTGTGTTTGGCTCAGTATCCAGCGGACATCAGCATCAGGGGCCACAAGGAGCTTCAGGGTGCCGATATAAACATCTGTGCATAGGGTCCAGAAGTGAGGATCTTGCAGATTATATACTCCCTGCAGCTGTTGTACCTGCAAAAGAAAGCAAACGTGAATTGATGTAATGTTTTAAACTTTGAATAGATAGAACCATTTGAATTAATCACTGCTTTAACTTTCTGGTTTTGATCCAAAATTTAGCAAATATTAGAGTCCACTTCATCCCAGATCTACTTAGCATCTCATAGAGACTAGATAGTATTCTGCCGAGTGGTGAGTGGATGATGTTGGTCTCCATCATAGCTTGGACATTGCAGCAGTGTTCTTTTGCTTATTGTGTAGGTTGCTCCTCTTCAGAGCGTGTGCATTCATAATTATCTATAGCTATGACTGCTTTTCACTGACTGTTTTGCAAGAACATTCAATTATGCTCATTCCCGGTTGTATTGTATTTATATTCAAATCAGAAGGAGCAGTATCATTTGTTGTTAGGTATGTAAATAGAAGTAGAAAAAGATCAAACGTTTTCGAAAGGTATTAATTAAAAACCTCACCTATTGCCCCGAAGTTACTGGAATAGGCTCCAGTCACCCATGACTCCTAACAAGAACAAGCGGCACTGCAATCCCTACCAGGGATCAGCAGTAGAAAATGAATGAATGATATGTTGGCTAAGCCTACAACGATGTTTAAAATTACCGTGATGAGCCAAGTTTGAGTGAACTCAAGGGACCCAGCCCAGCTAGCTCTTGACACACTGATCAGAAATCTTACGAAAAAGCAGCCTATACTCTATAGAGCAAAATAAATAAACAGTGCCGCTACTCCCATCACACGCTGTATATATGGCACCAAGGGAGGGTGGTGCGGAGGGTGCACCAAAACCACCTTGGTTAAAAAAATGTTTTTTAAAGTCAATAATTGTAGTGGTGATACTATTTTTGTAAAGAAATAAAAACATTTGGCACTTTAAAGGCATGTATATCACAAAACAGGCTGAACAAGTGATATATTTAAATGCTTGAGTTACGATGGTGCCCTCTTCCCATTTCAGTGGTTTGTTTATTTGCACCAGACGGAGTTTGACAGGTTATATCAACCTTTTTAGAAATGGCCTCCAATCGACAGCAGGAGTCAGTAGCAAAGAAAAGAAAGAAGAAACTGCGAAATGATGCCCATGCATCACTTGCAGGTAAATTCATGTTTAATCAACCTTAAATATGGGAAATGTGCTGCTAATGGTTAGCCTAGTATGCATACTCTTCAAACCAGCTGACATTGGCAAGACGTGTGAAATCTGGGTATATAGAGGCTGGAACCAATGTAGGTCTATATCTTCCGTCAACTAACTTAAATATATATGTAGTTATGTTTTGACATGATCAAAATTATAAATTATATATTTTATTCGAATGTAATAAAAATTATAGACAATTAATACCGCAGTTGTGACCAAATCATTTGATTGAAAAGTGGAATTCCTTGCTTGCTGATATTTGGCATTAACAGCACAGGGACATATGACTGAGTGCATTACTCTGCTTAAATTAGTAGTTAGCACTAGTTGCTTTTGCACAGGAAAAAAATTGTGTGTTGCTTTGCAATAGTTTCCAGAGTTTCCCATAGAATTTGATTGCATCAGTGGTGGTACGCAGAGGTGGAGCCTGATGTTGTAAACAATACGGTTTTAGCCTAAACCTAGTTCCTAGTGCCAGTTTAATATGAGAATACATAAGAGCTTCAAGAAAAGTCAGTGTGCAGAGGTCTCACATCAGAATCAGCAATGGTTTTATTCGCCATGAAAGACATGCAAGCACAGAATTTACTGTGGCAGGGAAGTGCAAACATAGAACATATACGAAACATTACAGCATAATTTTAACATTAACTTGGGTGCAAAAGGTTGTTTTTTTAGCTTTATATAATGTAAAGTGTAAAGTGCATGTTGGATTCATTATTATATTTGCAGAATGTATACATTTTGAACACATTTGTGCAGAGAATGACGCAAAGGTTTAATCCCAATGTTGCCCTCAACCCACACAGATTTACTTAATGTCACCTAGTAAGTGACAGAGTGCAAATTGATTACAGATTTTAATTAGAAGAAGAAAAGTTTGTTTCTGACACTGATGATTGGTCAGATCACGGCTATATGGGGCACAAACTAATTGTGGAAACAAAGGGAAATCAGCCATTTAAGTTTAAAATGTCCAAAAAGTAATCCCTACTACAGCCATAATCTTCCACTAATAATACAGCACCAGCAGGAGGAATGGATGTGTGATAATGAGTGCTATTCTTGCTTTCCTTTCTGTGTTGACTTAATTCATGTTTCAATGTAACTTCCCTCCAAGTTGAAGAATTTGCGAATCTTCGAACCCGGGTGATGGACCAATGAACTTTCTCACCTACATCAAGAAAGGTCCTTTACTTAAACTGCGACAAACGATCACCAAAGCTGAATTAATCTGGCTACTGTGCGCACAAAGCTACCAGACACATTTTTTCCAAAAGGCAGTGCACTGCTGACGTTGCATTGATCCGCCTGGCAATCTCACACTATGTCCTTCCCTCGCTCGAGAACAAGACCTTGAGTGTTGTAGCTGGTCTGTTGTTTTGGTGTGTCTTCCGTGCAGCTTTACTTTTTTATTTGTCTCTGGGACACATCCATGTGGGTTACCAATTTGCTGGTAGCCTCAGCATTCCATCAGGTTCTGGTGCATAAATACCCACCACCAGTATCACACATGAAGACTGACAGTGCGTATCCATTACAGCATTTTATAAAACTACACCGCTTGCCTTTCCACAGTTCATCACGTTCAGGGGCGTGTCTGACAGGTTAATACAAACAAACGTAGTTCTCTAAGGCCTCTGTTGTAGTCATGGTATGCAGATGTTGGTTCTTATACTCAAATCAATCTTAATAAAAATACCACTTACATTTATGTAAAAATACACAATATTTTACTTGTGCTTGTACTTATAGATTACCGTAGAATACAAGTTTTGCCATCGGGTACTAAACCAAACCAGTTGTGTTGCTGAGCTAGTCAGCCAGCAATGGTACAGAACAATCACGTAACGAGTGATGAGACTGGGTAAAGTATAAAAACGGTACACCAGGAAAACTGTCGACATTGCCAGCCCTGCACCATGCATTATTATTTTAATGTAATCTTTCAATCTTGAAAATGAAAAACCTAGAAATGCTTTAATGAAATGAAATGTTTCCAAGAAACAAATCTGATTGGCCAACGCTAGCGTTTAACGCTCCTCATTTACATAAAGTTAAGAAATGTTCAACTCCAAACGCTCCGCTTGGCTTCCCGCAATGCCCTATGCGAGCGTCAATGCCCTGTTTAATTGAAAATGAATTGGAAACCAATGCCCCGCACCGCCGGCTCCTGTATAGTGGAAACGCATTGTAAGGTGGGTTGGGTTAGGTAGGTCACCAGCTGGGTTACACTTTTTGTAATTTGACTCGGTTTAGGACAGACTTTTCCTTATCACACATGTTTATTGGCATGTCATAATTGTCAAAGTAGTTCCTGAAAACAACAGAGATGTCAAGAACCCTATCCCACAGGACAAGGACAAGAGTGGTCCATCCATAAGCATGCAAGGTTATTTGTTATGTGGCAAGTAAAAGTACCGCAGGATTTTGAAAGTTGAACATACTGGTGTACTTTCATTCACGTCATTCTTTTTCAGCATGCTATGCTAACGCAATGCAATACATTGATAGGTATTTGCTCTTCCAATCTTGATTCAACAATGAATTCAACAGGGATTTCAGACTTTCTTTTCAAGCCATAGAGTAACATTGGATGCTTTTTTCATGACATTATGTATGGAAGCATCTGCACTTATTAGGTTAAGTCTTGTTTTTAGTTATTTATTCAAGTTTTTCCTTTCACTTGTTACATGTCTGTCTCTGTGGCTGAAACATTGAGGAGGACTTACCCTCTGGTAGCACTCTGGTAGGGCAGTGTCCAGTGATGGTGGAGTACGTTGCATTAATATCCCAATAGATTCCCTTAGCAGTGGCACCACACTGTAGATAGAGAATCATCAGTGAAATCACGTTACACCGACAATGAGTCCAACATAAATGTTTAAAAGATTTAACGCTCACATTAATGCAAATCAATTTCCTGCGCTTGCATTACTTGTTGAAGTCTAGCTACACTCAGAATCAGATTTATTCGCCATGCAAGATATACAAGCACATTATTCACTGTGACAGGGAAGTGCAAACATAGAACATATGAAACATAATGCAGGTGGATGAAAATATAATAAAAATCTATTATAAAATACAAATACGATAAAAAGTGGACACCAGCTGTACAGATGGGGTTAATATAACTATAGTAAGTGGGGTATATATAGTGCAGGGAGAGGGGGGTATATACAGTAGTGCAACAGTGGAAGGGGGGGTATATACACACAATAGTGCAAAACCTCACATCTAACCAATAGGACCATAGGTTTGGGGTGAACCCAAATTGTTTATGTCTGGCTCCGCCCCCACCTACCACCACAAATCTGCACTACACTTTTACAATTTTGTGGCCCATTGCTGTAAAACCATTACTGAACCATTGCTGCTTCAGAATTTTATGAAATGTTAAAGTACACTGTACAATTGCCTATCCGTCTGCTCTAGGGCAGTGACTCCTCCTTGGCACCCCACCTACTTGTACCTGACAAATACAGAGTCTACTTATAATTTTCAGGTGGATTGATTAGCAGCTGTCCAATATTGTGTGGCTTTTATAGCCTTGGCAGTTAATACCGCGCGCTTAAATTACGCCTCTTTCGCTCTATGTAAATCACTGCCTGCTCTTAAATGCTTTTCTGATGTCTGTGAATCATTTTGATATGCCAACTGCTTCCTGTAAAAATATAATATATATATTTTTTAAAGTCATGACCTGCGGCCCATTTCGTACATCGACTTGATTTGATTATTGATGATTTGTCATGATCTTAGATTGTTTGGTTCTTCAACGCTCATTCTGGACTTGCTGTCATAGCAACAAGTCTGTTAGTTTAAACCTCTTCAACTTTTTGCCAGTCCTCTCCTCAAATTTGCAGAGGTGAATTTGACATGGAATTTGAGATGGTCCCTCACGTTCTGTTTAAATATTCAAATTCGTAGTAACCTTCGAACCTTCTTGCTGTTTGGCTCTGCTGCGGAACAAAATGGGGAACTATTTTAGCCATGGTGAGCCGCCAATAGCAGTGTTACTGATCAAGGTTTCTACTGACAATACATTCTCCCTTTTAAACTTTTTTTGTTGATTTTTGTTTCAGAATAGCTATACATTCTGAGCATTACAATCTATGCCCCAGGTAGTCTCCCATGGCAAACAGGTCCTAGTTGACTAGCCAAACCAAGCATTGATTACACCCCACCCTACGATGACAAAAAAAAAAAATTAAAAAAAAATCTAAGTCCGCTTCATCACCTGGAATGGCAATACCTGGAGTGGGTGCTCGCAGGTGAGAGCCTGGTGGCCGGGTCCCTGAGCCTGCTCCGAAAAAGCAAGGTGGGACCACCTTCTCGCAAGCCTACCACCTGCAGGAAGGACCATAAGGGGCTGGTGCAGTGTGTTTGGTCAGGGGCAGGTGCGTGGACGACCAAGACCATGCACGCAGTCTCTAGTGGGGACACGGAACGTCACCTTGCTGGCTGGGAAGCAGCCGGAGCTTGTGCAGGAGGTCGAGCATTGCCAACTAGATATTGTCGGCCTTGCCTACACGCACAGCTTGGATCCCGAAACCACTATCCGAGAGAGGCTGGACTTGCATTACATTTCTCTAGCGTGGCCCACAGGGCGAGGCGGCAAGCCGGCATGGGCTTGCTTATAGCCACACAGCTCAGCCGCCACATGTTGGAGTTTACCCTGGTGAACAAGAGCGTTGCATTGCTGTGCCTTCGAACTGGGGACAGGTCTCACTATTGCGTCGGGCTATAGGCCAAAAAGCAGTGCAGATTATCCGGCTTTCTTGGAGTCCCAGCGAGGGATATTGGACAGTACACGCTGTTGTTCTGCTGGGGGACTGTTGCAACATAGGAAGCTGTTCGAGCTGTGGTCGTAACGTTTCTGGTGCCTGTCGCGGCAGAAATCCCTGAACCCGGTGGTGTACACCGGAAGTTAGGGATGCTGTCAAATTGAATAAGGAGTCCTATTGAGCCTGATTGTGAGACTCCTGAGACAGTTGACAGGTATCGGCAGGTCAAGCGTACCACGGCTTGTGTGATTGTGGAGGTAAAAACTCGGGCCTGGGAGGAGTTTGGGGAGGCCATGGAGGAGGACAATGGATGGCCTCAAGGAAATTCTGACAAACCATTCGACACCTCAGAAAGAGGAAGCTGTACTTCACCAACACTTAACAGTGCAGTAGAGAGCTGTTGACCTCAACCGGGGATGCTGACAGACGGTGGAAGATCTCCACAATCCCATCACGTCTTCCGGGAGGAAGCAGAGGCTTCGGGCAGGAACTCGTCCATCACCCAAGTTGAAGTCACTGAGGTAAGTAGGCTCCTTCGTTGTAAGGCTCCGAGGGTGGATGCGATCCGTCCTGAATATCTAAAATCTCTGGATGTTGTGGGAGCCCTGGACTGGAAGACCAGGTGGTGATCCCCTTACCAAAGAAGGGGGACTGGACGGTGTGTTCCAACTACAGAGGGATCACACTCCTCAGTCTCCCTAGTAAGGTCTGCGCCAGGGTACTAAAGAGGAAAGTTCGACCAACAGTCGAACCCCGGATTTAGGAGGAGCAGTGTGGTTGCAGAACATTAGACCAGCTCAATACCCTCCATCGGGTGCTCGAGGGTTCATGGGAGTTTGCCCAACCCATCCACATGTGGATCTGGAGAAGGCGTTCAACCGTTTCCCTCATGGTGTCCTGTGTGGGGTTCTCCTGGGGTCCCTGTATGAGCAGCAGGAGCTGTGTTCATATTGCCGGTAGTAAGTTAGACCTGTTCCCAATGAATGTTGGACTCAGACGGCAGGGCTGCCTTTTGTCTCCGGCTCTGTTCACCGATTTTATGGACAGAATTTCTAGGCGCATTTAGAGTTGTGGGGTGTCCGTTTTGGGGAGCACAAGATGCCATCTCTGCTGTTTGCAGATGATGTTATCCTGATGGCTTCGTCAGACCAGGACCTGCAGCATGCACTGGAGCAGTTTACAGCCTTGTGTGAAGCACAATGAGATGCGATGAGAATCAGCACCCCAAAATCCGAGGCCATGGCTCTTGATCGAAACAAGGTGGCTTTCCCCCTCTGGGTGGGTGTGGAGACCTAGCCCCAAGTGGAGGAGTTCAAGTATTTTGGGGTCTTGTTCATGAGTGAGGGAAGGGTGGACATGAGATTGACAGGTGGATTGGTGCTGCATCTGAAGTGATGCAGTCTCTGTATCGGAAAAAGGAGTATCGTTTCATAAGGCAAAGCTCTTAATTTACCGGTCAATCTACGTTCCTACTCTCACCTGTGGTCATGAGCTTTGGGTAATGATCGAAAGGACAAGGTTGCAGATACAAGCAGTCAAAATGAGTTTCCTTTGCAGGGTGGTCAGGCACTCTCTTAAAAATAGGGCGAGGAGCTCAGTCACACGGCCCATACTCCTCCCCTTTGAGAGTAGCCAGCTGTGTTGGCCTGGGCACCCGTTCCTGATATTTAGATATGGACATATGAGGGCAATGAGGACAATTTAGTGCCACACTTTTGCACATTTAGTTAGATCGACTTCATAATCTTTCCATATAGTTTGAACGTAGGCCTATTTAAATGAAATGCGCTTTCAGAACAATAGCTGGTCACATGAGCTCAACGTAATCGAAAGAGCCGTTTCTGACAATTATCACTTCCACTAACCTTGTTATATTAGCCAGTTTTCCACAAAAAAAAATGTCAAGCCTAATTAAGTTTTTAGGCACATTTTCAAATTGCAGATGGTCATGTTTGAATAGAGATTCCAGCTGAGATACTGCCAGTGACAACATTAATAGATGTAGGTCAGGACAATTTTTACACAAAATTGCCCAATTTGTTCAATTTGCTTAAACTTTTTCAAAGATGTTGTGTTGTAACGTAGTGCAAGAAGGAATGTTGATAGGCCAAGGGTTTTATTTTACAATTCAATCTTGATAAGGTGAGGTAAATGACCACAAACAAACACTTAATGCATGTCATCTTAATAAACAGTAAGTATGCATAGGCATACTATAAAATATAAGGGAGCATGGAAACCAATAAAACCAACTGGCAGCAGACACAAGCACACCTCACGAGGTTCCCAGAAATTGTACTGTCTCTAGTTATATTATTGTTAACCCTCCATACGTATTCTGAAAATCTTTCCAATATCAACTGTATTAAAAGGTAGAAAACCATCATGCAATGAAACCGTTTATTTTTAAGTAATTGTCACGACACTGTTGCACCATAATGTGTCAACTGGTCAAGACTGTCATTTTAGGGCTTCATGGAACTAGTAGAACTCCAAAGGCTTAAAAGAGTGAAGTCACAAAGCCCTGTTCTAGTTAAATCCAATATCATAGTATGAGAGCAGTTTAACTCACCTGACTCCAATGAGAATAGAAATGAGCATGGAGCAGATCGGATCGGCAATCATCAGGTCATACTTTTGCATTAGGATAGCTGAAATGATCACTCCAATACTTCCCAGAGTGTCAGCAACAATATGTAGAAACACTCCTGCAAAACAAGATAGTTTTAACAACAAGTTCTTTCCATTTCCATTTTCCAAAAGAGATGTTTTACCCTCATATGTTATAGAGAAATCATAATAATATTTGCATCAAGTGAAATACTGTACTTTTATTTTTAGCGGCAACCAGAGAACTGCCAGAGATGTTAAACACCCCCACTCGCCTTTTCATATACACTGGACTACCTCTTGAAGCTCATCAAGAGAATGCCAAGAGTGTGCAAAACAGTAATCAAAGCAAAAGGTGGCTACTTTGAAGAACCTATAATATGACATTCAGTTGTTTCACACTTTTTAGTTATGTATATAATTCCACATTTGTTAATTCATAGTTTTGATGCCTTCAGTGTGAATCTACAATTTTCATAGTCATGAAAATAAAGAAAACTCTTTGAATGAGAAGGTGTGTCCAAACTTTTGGTCTGTACTGTATATCCACACAGTACACATAGAAAATAAAGTGGAAATTATTTAATTACACAATGAGATGTGGCATGTATAGTCTAGATCAGGGGTCTCCAATCCTGGTCCTCAAGGGCCGCTGTCCTGAAGGTTTTCAGTGTTTCCCTGCTCCAGCACACCTGAGTCTAATAAAGGGTCATTATGAAGCTTCCACAGAGCTTGGTAATGGCTCATTCATTAGAATCAGGTGTGCTGGAGGAGGGAAACATCTAAAACCTTCAGGACAGCGGCCCTCGAGGACCAGGATTGGAGACCCCTGGTCTAGATAGTACAGCTCTTTTAAACATGGTACCTTCAAGGATCTGTTTGCTTGAACCCTTCCCAGGAGTGTGCAGGTGGTCGTCTGGAATACAGGAAATTATCCAGTATACATGGTAGACAGGCACTTAATTTCTCTCACTCTTTCACATATACGTACTTTCTTTACTGACTTTAGTCGTGTAAATAGCTTTGATTTGTCAGAGGCATCGTCATCTACATTGCTACCAACTAAACAGTTATTTCCTTACTTCAATGATAGTGCAACAAAATAATTTTAAGTGAAACCCAAGAAAAGTGTGGAACTGTCTTGCTTCTATATGGTCTTAATACCCTAATGTGGCTGTTGACTCACCCTGACAGTGAGGCTCATTATGGAAGTGGCCATGCTCTCCATGGCTGTGGTCTTGCCCTCCATGGCTGTGTCCTTGCTCTCTGTGGCTGTGCCCATGTCCATGAGCGTGTTCTCTATGGCTGTGTCCGTGACTCATACTGCCATTGTGGCTGTGGCCATGACCTAAAAACATATGTAACTTAAGAATTACAATTAGAATTGTGGAGTTGTGATGTCAGTGAAACAAATACAGATTACTTGAGCTATAGTTCGAGCAGTGTACATAATTATGTCGGTGACACACACAGATGTCTGGAGTTATAGATGGTGCAGTGCCTATGATGCATCTGGTGATGACATTTATTATTAGTGGTTTGGGTATCTACATTTCTCAGGTCACAATAGAATTTTGTATTATGTTTTGAAGTACTTCTCCAACCTCCACATAATTTATTCTAGTCAATTTGCCAGTGGTGTGGTGGCATACATTTATGCAAATTCTTACGTATACTTCATTTGTCTGCTGTAATAAGTAGCTTGTTATGTTGATCCAAATTTACTGCAATAGGCATCAGTTACATTTTTACCACCACTAACATGTAAAAATGTAGTTTGTCACAGAAGTCAATAAACGCACAATGATTCAGCCAGTTGTATAGGTTGTGTGTGTCTACCATAATTATAGGTTTAATTTCCCATGAAGTGCTTGCATGTGCATTTGAATGCGTTTTTGAATACCACTTTCTATTTTTTGTTCTGTTAGCTGGCCAGGAAACCCCTTTGAAAGCAGCTGATTATCAGTTTGCTTCTAAATAAAGAAACAGAATTTCCCTATTTTCCTTATTACAAACTCTGGCGCTTGGTTTTATTTAATTGCGAATGCATCTGTTAAATCGCAGCGGTTCATTAAGAAAACAAAATTCATTGCCTCCTAGTGCACCCGCTAGTGAAGCGTATGGTACGTTGGATGACCAGAGGGACCAATCAAAATGAAGGGGCTGGGGTGAGTTCCCATGATGCTTTGAAAGCATGTGAAAGACAGGTATTGTTGGAAAATATTGCGCTAGTGCTGATCTGAACAATGTTAATCGCAGCACTGCACTTCATTGGATTATAAAGAGGACACCCATGACGTTCCATACTTTGCAGAGTGCCTGGTTCCCCAGGTAATTATGAAAAACTCAAGTGGGACACACAAACAAACAGATTTCTGGTATAATTTGATTGAAAAACAGCCATTTGTGCACCTTTGAATGTTACTGATACTACCACAACTTTTCTTTTTCAACTGCACCCTCTGTTGACAAATCTGCGAAATGTTGCCCTCCACTACATTTGTAAAGGCTTGACGATCTATGAAAATCAAGCTTAAGTTTTCCACTTCAAGCTAACTGCGTATTTCAATATCTTGCTTTATAGAAGTTCTATCATTCAGGTAACACAACATGTTGTACACAATCTTCTCACTCATCCATAATGTAATCCATTTAATGAGAATATTATCTTATAGCCAAATTATATTTCTATGCAGTACAACAACCCAGGATCACTACTAACAACTTGTGAAATACTTCCTTCATATCATGACTAGGTGGAATTATTTGCCACTCATTAGACAAGCATACATTTAAGTTAGTTCAACAACTTGATATCTTAAACTATAGAATTAATTAACATTGAGTAAGTCACGTTTTGAGTCATATTTATGGCCGTCTATAAATATCCTATTAGTTTGTCAGCTGTGGGATGATTGAAGATATTACCTCCAAACGCCCCGCCCTGTGAATTAACTGTGTATATGGAACAATTTGTTGACATGAAGCTTTTTAGCCAATGCTATGGTGTTTGAAGTATAGGCCAAGCTTAAAATGCAGCATATACTGAGAGAAAGCAGCAAGAAAACAAGTAATGAAAATGAAAGGTGGATCAAGCTTGAAACCCTTTCTGAAGGTGTACCTTCATCCCCACCATGGGAATGCCCGTGGCCTCCATGCTGGAACACAAAGATGCCCACCAGATTGACCAGCAGCCCTGCAACTGATACAGGCAGCAGACGCTCATGATGAACATCTGGTGGCTCCAAAGCCCTCTGTCAGAGGCCAAAGGAAAGAGCAGCATGTCACAACATTGAAATCAATCATTATTTCAGGTCTTCACGCAGCATTTGGTATTTAGTCATCATGTATTACACACCAACTCTTAATATAATATTTGTAATTGCCTGATTTATGTAATGAGTAGTTTAGTTTAAACCTGACTGGTAAACAGCAATGAGATTATGGGCAGTGCATCTTCGCAGTTCGATAACATATTACTTTGCACCATTTTGGTAATGGGGGACATTGCTAGTTACGAAGGATTTGATAGATCATATTTTTAAAATAGCAGCTACATAATAGCTAATCCTAACCCATAAATGTTATGAACTTCAAAATGCATCTCAAAATATATGTAACAACTCAGATAGTATCACAGCAAGCACAGCTTGTTTAGCCTAGTGTGACAGCTGTCCTAATATTTTAAAAAGCTACATTTGAACTGTAACATCAATAACAAAGACTATACAATGAAACACAAACACAACGAAAGGTACAAAGGTCAGCTGAATGCACAGCTACATCACAACTAGGGATTACTAGAGATGTACCACACCCTTGTGATTGACTGCTTCAGTACAGAAAGCAACCAAGTGTTTCACTTACCTCTACTCCCTCTGAGAAAATGAAAAAGGCCGTGAAAATGAGGAAAAGGCCATTCACAAACCCAGCCAATACCTCTGCTCTCACGTACCTGAAAGAAAGGCACATGAGCTAGACAATATAAACATTCTGAGATACATTAAGTATAAATGCATTTTCTGTAATACAATGTTAAATCCTGGTGCCAACACTGGTTATCAGGGGTGTAACGATACACTCAGCTCACTATACAATATGTATCACTATACTGGATGTACCTTGTGTAGTTCCCTAACATACATGGACAGCTCTTAGGTCTTGGCCATGGCAGAGTTTGGAATCTGATTGATTACTTCTGTGGACAGGTGTCTTTTCTAAAGGACACTCTTGATAGTGCTACTAACATCAGTTTGGTATCTCTATAAAAGGCACTCTAGATTTAGGAATCTTTCTGATTGAGAGGCAGTCAACTACTTACTTGCCAAAAATAGCAATTGGGCCAGGCAATATCAATCAATAACCACTTTAGCTTTGAGTTTTCCAGATTTTGTTCTTATTCTGAAACTATAAACATACCAATAACATATAGACTGATCATGTTTTTGCAAATGAGTAAACTTACTAAATCAGTACGGGATCACAAAAAAGTAGTTTCCTCACTGTACATATTACACACATGTATACACACCATAGACAATAGGCAATGCACTGAAACTAAATATATTCACCCATATGAGAAGGAGTCATTGGACCTCCACCTGGATATGACTGAAGCTGCAAGTCCCGCTAAGAGCGCTGTGCAGTCAAAGAACATGTGAAAGGAATCTGATATCAAGCCTAAACTGAGAGCCGAAAAAGAAAGGAAGAAAACAACAAATTAGACAAGGAAAACATGTTAACATTAACCTGCTTTCATGGGTAACTGCTGTCACTGGACAAAACTCCTGGCATAGGATCCAGCACCCGGTCTCCCCATAAAGCAAATAAGCTTTTGCATTTTAGCTAACCATCGAAGTACAAATGGCAAATCTTTGCTGTTTTACCTGTTTACAGACACAAAACTGGAACACAATTGGAAAATAGAAAAGGACAACAAAGTACAAATTAAAGTTGATTTAAAGTTATGAAATTAAAAACTCAAGTACATTTTGACCGTTTTTATGAACAGGCCTGTCATTGAGAAAAAAAAACAATCCTCTAAAAAAGGGATGGGTGGCAACCCTAACTTGGACACACTCAAGACAAGAAATGACCCATTGCTTTATCTCCATCAGACCTCCCTCCTTCTAAATATCTTCTGATCTCATCACATGGACTTGTTTAGCTATGGATCTGTTTCTACACACCAACAGAGTAAATCCAAATTTCTTGCTTTTGACACATTAGCATGTGCACAGTCTACTTGGTTAGACCACACGTGATTTGACTATTATTAGTTCACCACAAGATTCCAGTTATTCAGGTCTGATTCTCTTTTCACTGTTTTCATTTGTTCCATTGTTTTGTCCCTGTTGTTCAAATGGTTTGCCTATCCAAATATCAATAAACCAATAGCCATCTCCATTACTGTTCATTATGCTACCATTTACATCAATAAATCTGTGTATAATTTGAATTTATGTAATGTTTTCAGTGTGAGAAATAGTTGAAACGTGTAAGTCTTGCGGCAAATGTGTGAGCCTTGATCACCAAGCACATTAGTGACAGAAACCAAGACCTACATGGTGACATAAAACCACTGGTAAGATAATAAGATAGCTGGCTACCCAGCAGCTAGGATGGTGAAATGTGTAGTCCGTTAGGCCTACTGTAACAAAGTCCAAACCATGAAAGAATATTGGAAAATGTGAGTTCCAAAACAACCGATTGGTTAGGCTATTAGCAGTTATTTGAGTGTCATTTTAGTGCTCTTTAAAACAGTCATTCGCTAAATAACATAGTAGGGTTGCGGGCTAATGGTGGGTAATAGCTGAAAGTTAAGCTATGCATTTTTTTTATTTGTTTTATTTTATTAAACATTGAATAGTCGAAAGAGTCGAAAGACCTCAGTCAGTCCGTGTCGGCCATAACACCTCGAGCACCTCAACACTGAGCACAGGTGCCCCACAAGGCTGTGTGCTCAGCCCGCTGCTCTTCACGCTGCTGACCCACGACTGCACTGCCAAGTTCAGCTCCAACCACATTATCAAGTTTGCTGATGACACAACAGTGGTAGGTCTCATCAGCAACAACGATTAAACACTATAGAGAGGAAGTGGCACAGCTGGCGAAATGGTGTGGGGCNCAAAACTCCTGGCATAGGATCCAGCACCCGGTCTCCCCATAAAGCAAATAAGCTTTTGCATTTTAGCTAACCATCGAAGTACAAATGGCAAATCTTTGCCGTGTTTTACCTGTTTACAGACACAAAACTGGAACAAAAATGGAAAACAGAATAGCACTACAAAGTAAATTTTTTTATTTAAAGTTATGAAATTAAAACAAATACATTTTCACCTTTTTTTTTTTTTTAAGAACAGGACTGTCATTGAGAAAAACGAACAATCCTCTAAAAAGGGATGGGTGGCAACCCTAACTTGGACAAACTCAAGACAAGAAATGGCCAATTGCTTTACCTCCATCAGACCTCCCTCTTTCTCTGGATTGTAAACACTGGCAACAAACAGACGCATAGACCTCCATCCATTGGTTAATTTGGCTATGACTGTACAACACCGCTCAAGAGATTTTAGACAAAGTAAGTAACTCACTGCTGGATTAAGATAAATATTTCACTAAATAACTTCTGATCTCATTACTATGGACCTGTTTCTACAAACCAACAGAGTAAATCCAAATGTCTTGCTTTTGACAAATTGGCATGTACACAGTCTACTTGATTAGACCACACATGGTCTGACCATGGTTAGTTCACCACGAGATTCCAGTTATTCAGGTCTGAATCTCTTCTTGCTCTTTTCTTTTGTTTCATTGTTTGTCCCTGTTATTCAAATGGTTTGCCTGTCCAAATCTCAATAAACCAATAGCCATCTCCATTACTGTTCATTATGCTTCCATTTACTTCAATAAATCTGTGTATAATTTGAATTGATGTAATGTTTTCAGTGTGAGAAATGGTTGAAACGTGTTGCTGGTATCAAGTATCGAAACAGTATCATTTTAGTTTCAAGTAACGTTTCGATAATCAGGTATCATAACATTAAACTTGATATCGGTATAAAAATTTTAAAAACCTTGACAATGCTAATACTTCCCTGGACTATTAACTGCTGTTATTTGTTAACATGTACCACATCAATTCCCAAAACATTTGAGACGTGTAAAATCGAATAAAAAAAACAATGCAATGATTTACAAATGTCAATAACCCATATATTATTCATTATAGGACATATAAAACACGTCAAATGTTTAAACTGATTAAAAAGGTACAATTTTAAAGAAAGAAATACAGTAATTTAGAATGTGATGGCACCAACAGGTCTCAAATGTTGGGATAAGACCAAGGCACCAGAGTAGCTTTCCCTCTTCCCAC
Organism: Plecoglossus altivelis; assembly: GCA_036571765.1. NCBI lineage: Eukaryota > Metazoa > Chordata > Actinopteri > Osmeriformes > Plecoglossidae > Plecoglossus > Plecoglossus altivelis. The sequence goes on from BROE01000026.1 coordinate 9,827,778, forward strand.
AGGCTCCAAAGCGCCACAATTGGCTTGAGTTATGTGGATTTCAGTAGCTGGTCAACATCAGTGGCAGAATTCGGCTACAAGATAAAACCCACCATATTTTCTATATTTGGATAAACAACCATGTCCAACCATAACCAGTATGTACAGTCTTCTGTAAATTACAACTTCCTCACCTGATTGTCTTTCAAGTTGTTGACCATGCTGTTTAGAAAAGGAAGCGTTCTGTGTGCACTGTATTTGACTCAGTCTATGCAGTATACAAGTATGCATAGGAAGCCATGTGTTTCATGCGAACCACTCTGTTGTGGGAGGTAACATGATCTAAGCTTGAGCTAATAGTCAAAGTAAAATCTTTTCTATTGTTGTGAATCTTTCCAGCCCTTCTGACAGATCTCATCTTATCAAGTGTCGTCACAAAACAGCAGTCCGACCAACAAGTGAGCAGACTTCTGCTTACCTGTGGGGAACAAGCTGTCAAGAAACAAATATGGGCAATTCATAAAAATAAATAAAAAATTGGAAATTAGATTATTTCTATAAGGTCAAAGGGAAGGAGCGCAACTTAGGTCATAGTGTGACAAGACAGTGCGAATTGGCACTGTGAAACTTGCATTTCACTATTACATAACTCAATAGCTGGTGAGATGAATGCAAGATGAACGCGTACATAGTCACTTGGGAAACATGTGCACAGGTACAGGATAGGGGCCGTAAATTATTGGTGGGGGCAGGTACACTCTTCTCATCTCATCACCAATGGTGAGTAAACTGCTTAAAATCCCATGCGGGTGTTGGTATCACAACCTGGAAACTTAAGTAGCTACACGTTTGGCACCTGGTTTGGTTTCAAGGATGGGAACATACATAGGCCAAGAAGAGCTATCCACAGCATACACAAATCCCAGTACAAACAATGCAATCATGATCAAGACAAATTTTGACACTAACATTGTCTACAACATTTACAGAGCTTTAAGGAGGGAAAATAATTCAATTGTGTGTGTGTGTGTGTGTGTATTTTAAACTCTCACTTCACCCTCCGCGGGTTACTCACGAGTACTCTGGAATCCCATAAACAAATGGCAACCTTGAAAAGGCCACAAGCAACTACCAAATACAAAGAGTAAGGCAAGTCCTAAGGAGTCAGTTCAATGGCAGAAACAAGGTCTGGACAATTGGCAGCTACGCCTTGCCAGTCATCAAATACCCTGCGGTAATAAAAAGCTCTTCACCATGCATGGAGGGTTCCACCTTAAACCCAGCACCCTGAAACTATACACTAAGCCCAGTGAAGGAGGTAGGTACTATTGTGGTTTAGACACTAGTATCAGTGATCCAGGATGAAACCTCCAAGATCCTTGAATACATCAGGAACATGGCCCCTGCAGATAAAGTACTAACTGTCTTAGGCAGCGGAAAACGGAGAAAGAGATGCTGTACGTGCCATAATGGGAGGAGAGGCCCCTACATATGATGTACCACTGCCAGATAACTGAAGTGGCTGATATCAAGATATCTTGCCAATAGCTAGGAAGGGCTGGGCTGAAGGACAACACGGAGGTACTACTCATGGCTACACAGGAGAAGGCCTTGGGCACCAGAGCAGAGGCCCAGATCTACCACACCCGACAAGACCCCAGGTGCAGGCTAGGCAAAGAGGTCCCTAAAACAATCTAGCACATAACTGCAGGGTGCAAGATGCTGGCAAGAAAAGCATACATGGATTGATATCACAAAGCGGCGGGTATAGTGTACAGGAACATCTGTGCAGAATATGGGGTAGAAGCCCTGAGATCAAATTGGGAAACGCCTCCGAAGGTGGAAGAGAAGAATTGAGCCAAGATCCTGTGGGACTTCCAGATACAGACAGATAAATGGTAATGACAAACCAACCAGACATTTTGGTTGACATAGTAATTCCAACTGATGTCAACATCAGGAAAAAGGACCTTGAGAAACTAGAGAAATGCCAAGGCCCTTAAAGAAGAACTTGATAAGGCCAGGAAAGTGAAGGCAATGGTGGTGCTTGTGGTGATCAGAGCACTTTGGGCAGAAACCCCCAAAATAGAGGAGTGGCGACAGCAGATTCCAGGAAATTCACCAGACATCTCTGTCCAGAAGAGCCCAGTCCTAGGAACAGCCAAGATACTGCACAAAACCCTCAAGCTCCCAGGCTTCTGGGAAAACTGTGGGGTGTGTTTGCATCAAATGCAGATTGGTCCCTTTTTGTGTGAAATTTTGAAACTGATTATTTCTGTAAATTACAAATTAATTAATTTTTAATTAATTGTAAATTATTAAAAAGTAAGCATACTTTTTATGAAGAAGATATGAAAAAGTATACATTTGTTGCTGGTCATTTATACTTACTAAGACACTAAAAGTGGTGTATAGAATGAATTAGGATTCTGTTGTTCCTTTAGTGAAAGAGAATGGTGAGGCTAAGTTGCAGCCTCACATAGTTGTTAAAGCTATAAACAAACACAAACTGGGCAATGCTTTGTAAAATGGTCTTAACCTGTATTTACCAATGATGTATCTGGCAGTATCTCAACTGGAATCACGATTTAACTCAAAAGCGAAAAATGCCCACCAAAAATTTAAATATGCCTGAAATGTACCTCAAGAAAACTGGCTGATATCACACACTTACAAGAAGTGGTCATGATGTATCAGTAACAACAAGACTTAGGGGGTCATGTGGTGTGTCCTGTGATCTGCACTGCAAGTAGGAAAAACCGCCTTGCGCTTATCCACACTAACTGATCAGATAATGAATGGCATCATTAATCTACAGGATTAATGATGCATCAATTGATCGCTCTCTCATGGTGAATTGCTTCAATAATTTATTAGTTCCACCACTAACACCTCAACTGTGTAAATACAGGGGAAACCAAGCTGACTGATTACCAGCCAACTGGTTTGGTAGCCATTTAGTGCAGCTGACTAACAAAGCTGAAACATTCTGTGCTCTGGAGAACTGGATTATTTGCTACAGAGGAGCACATCCTACAGTAGGCATAATACAATTTGTGTCACCTGGAGAGGCATGCTGCGCTCCATCTTGCTCCTAGATGCAGACCTGACCCCCGGACCAGTAAGTTAGTTTTGCAGCTAAGCTGTAAATTGAAGGGCATAAAAAATACTGTATGTTGATATCATAGCGTGGAAACATAGCTAGCTACATGTTATTATTACCTTTGCCTGTGGCGGTTCTGCACCTGCTTTCCCAAAGGTAACTAGTGCTAGCCATCTCCCAGAAACGAGCTGCATAGGTAGAACATGGGTATCGCGCATACATTTTTGATATTTGTGACTATGACTAGCTAGTCATCCACTGTTAGCTTCAATTTTCTCCACAAAAACTTATATTGCCTATGCCTAGAACCTCAAATGGACAACAACAAGCACAATCGGTACTGAGACAAACATTTTGTCAATATTGCTTATGCTGTGCAACAACTCATTTTAGGGTGGGTTGGAAAGAATTAAATGAGAGACTAAAGGTTGTGCCATGCCATTCGTGAAGCACACCAAAATATGAGAAAATTGGCCAATTCTCATCCTACGTTACACAAGTTCAACTGTGCATGTTGGTTGCAAAAGATGACCAAACAGCTGTTGTAATGTGCGTATAACATTTTGAAAATAACATCTAATCAATATAAACCATCATCTTTTAAAATCTAACTATCTGTATCCTTGTAAGTCTCTTGATGGTTTTTCCATGCTTTCTGCTATCATGATGCATGAACATCCTGAATGTTTACAAACTTAAAATTAGCCTATAGGTTGCGTCTTGTCAAAGGTAGGCACATCCAATAACGAATACATAAGAGAGAATATAGGTTATTATCTTGCCAGAGCACACCCGAAAAGAAAAGGTACAAACAATAGGTGGCTTTGCTCCCAATAACTTGTTTTTTCAAATGCATACCGTGTGTCCGCGATTTTTTTCCTTTCCAGAATTCCAATAAACTAGCTTTCAAAATGTAATTATTTGCAATGTGAACTCCATGGATATGGCCTTGCGTACACAAATTAGGCCTACATTGTGTAAAGACTTGGACTCTATCCCTGTCCTGTGCAACCAACTGAGCATCGTCATCAAAGATAGGTTACACGTGGCACATTTTAATATGGGCTGTGTGTTCTAAGATCGTCACCCTTTAAATGCACTTACCTATTACTCCATATGCCGAATAATAATTCCACGAAAGCAAATGACAGATTCAGACACAGGAAGAAAAAGAGATTTCGAGACGTTTTATCCGAGAGGATGGATCTGTAACATAAGAGGATTTGTGTTAACTTGATGTGTTTGATGTTAAAGGGCGTCGCTGAAAAATGGCAAGGTAACACTGTACAATAAAGCGTTAGCGTACAATAACTTGACCTGTCCTGGAAAACATATTAGATCTCGATGTGTGGTTTACACCGTTCTATTTCGCCGACTAGGTAGAACCCGGAACTAGCTAGTATTTCGCTAGCAAGCACCAACGGCACGCGTTACAGTACTGTTCCAAATGTCATTGTACTGTACGTTCTGGAAGCGTTTAGATTCACGGGAACTTGCAAACTTTGCAGTGATATGTTGTCCTGACAAAAAACAATTCGGGTTAGGTTACTAAAATACTTTTGCATGTCTACTTAAAGTCGCTTATCAACTAGGAAACCAGCTGTTGCATAGGATCCGCTAGTTTCAGCCCAGTACTGAAACAAGAAAAGCTCAAATATAGCATTATGCTGGCTATCATATAACTAAAATGAAGCTTGGTCAAAACATTTTTCCAACGTTACCTAAACCATCCAGAAATGTTTGTGAGTATATTCAATTTATCAGGTTTGTATTCGTCGTCTTTAATAGATAAAGGTAACATTTTGAGTTTAGCCTGTTGACTTGCTACTGCAACTTCTTCTCCTTTCGTTACTTTAAGGGCATTTGGCAACCAAAGAAATGTCTTACTGCAACCTACTGGGCTGGAGTTGGAACTGGAGCTGTATAGAAGGCACCGCAAAATCTGTTTTTCCTGTGTGTAGTGTAGTAGGCTACTCTACTTGGCTACCTAGTCTTTTATTTGTCCATTGTTGTAATGGAGCAGATTGCGGTGTTTGGGCAGTTTCGCTCTTATTGTATACATTTTCTCATACCTTCTCTCAAATATACTAGTGAATTAAGATGAATGCCAAATATAAATATGTATTCACACATGTACACATGTACAAATATACACACATATACCCCCATACATATCCATTTACATACACCCTACAATGTTTCAGGGAGCATACGTAGAAAATGAGATGCAAAGTTGGTTACGGTTAGGTGATCATCCATCGTCACTAGCTGGTTGCATGTCACCAGAGACGACAAACATCAATCATCACAAACTTCCTAACTGCATGGTTATTGAGGCATGGGCCCATTCAAGGCTAGTCGGAGAAATGCAGGATTTGCAAATCAGCAATCTAACGTTAGTATAGGTAACCAGCGATTATTATTGCTTTACAAACTTTTGTTGATAAAACATATCATGCATTTCATCATTGCTAGGTGCACATTATTTACCATACAAAGTTTAATTTCAACACTGGGCCTAGGACTCAAATGGACATGCACAGAACAAGGACTACATGATTACTAACACTTTGCAGAAGTCACACTTAATCTTAGTCACAAACAGAAGAACATTACATCTTGGCCATGAAAAGTTATGCCCTAGCCTAACTGCTGACACGATCATGAAAGGTCATGCCCTAGCCTAACCGCTGACAAAACCTTCTACTCTAATAGGCATGTCACAAGACTTAATCAGAATGTGACCCCTGCCCCAGCCCTGTATACATGTCCTCATGAGACTTAAAAGATGCTGAACACAGACTGATTGCCGCACAACCACTTAAGGACTCACCCCACCTGGAGGAAGAAGGAGGATCCGTAAGCCAAGAGGGAAGGACTTCCGTGTGCTCCAATGAGGCACGCAAAAAGTCTAAACCAGGCACCACCTCCAACAAAAGTCATCAAATCAAAAATGCCCTTAAGGACTATAACAACTGTTGTAAACTCAGTTATGTACCCTTCTCTGGTCTACTCATTGTTGTGATCAGACTGTTTAGGTCCATGTATGTATCGTTGGACAACTTAACTTTTGTTGCGAAAGCTGAATACATATAATTAGTTGACTTTTGTAGTGCTCCGAGTTTTAACTTAGGATGCCGTACTCCACTAGTGTTTTCTACCTCCAACAGTTTTAATTAACAACAGTGTTGCAAATAAATATACAGGGCGGTGTAGAGCACAAAACACAACTTTTGGAATTTTCAAATACATTTTTAAAGACAAAAATATACATTCATGGGACTCTGGATCATCTGGCTGACATTGTTGCCGATTTTGCAGTGTATTCCGAATCAAGAAAAATCTAATGAGAATTGGGACAGCACTTACTCTCACGTGAACACAGAAAACTAATGAGAAGGGGTAATGGGAAGGGTTAAAACAGAGAATTGGATTAAGCCATAGTATATATTGCCATTCCCTCTTTCAGAGGAAATATTTTATTCTACTCTTTGTAGTTTGAGTTGAGCAGAAACAAAGGAATGCATTTAAATCTATGAAATATGAATAAATATTAACCATAGATTTTGGTGTAAAATATACAGAAATATCTGTTGTACAATTTAAGTAATAAAAAGCATCCATCTGCAATTGATGTCAGTATATCCAAAAATGTACCCCGAAATTGTACCTTCTCTATTACTCCATAAGTATTTCCCAATGTCCAGTATCTTATGTCAAATGACAGTAAGAAATTATTTTGTGTTCTATGTGACTAATATTCCCCAAGAGATGGCAAACCCACAGACATCACAAAGCCTATTTGTAAAACGTGCAATAAAACAATGTTGTGAAAGGGAGTAAATACTTCTACTCACGCCAAGTGCCTCATTGACAGACACCAAGATCTACACGTCCAGTACAAAAACAAAGATTAGCAAATAAATTTACTGGCTAGCCAGCCGGTAGGATGATGATATACATGTCATATTCACCCTACTGTATGTAAATAGGGTTAGTGAATATGGTATTTGGCTTATTATACTATGCTTAATATATACTTACTGATTAGGATTCTATGACTAATAAATTTGGCAGGATTCTAGGAACAACTAGAGGGCAGTAAATGACAAGGTCAGTAAATGCCAAGACACAACCATTAAATAAAAAGCAAGTAGTGTATTGAATTTAACCTTTGTGCACTCTTTAACCCTTGTTAAAGAGCAGCTCATTTATATACTATTTATGTACTATTTATATAAATGTATATACTAATGTATGTACTAATGAGCATACCATATGAGGTGAAAACGGCTCATTAAAAAAATTGACAATTTCTAAGGTTGCATTTGGGCGCATAAAATAGCACCAGGGCCATTTTCAGCCCAACCAATGTTACATACTCTATTTGGAGACCTTAAGACACTATGAAATAGCCTAAAAACTCAGTGTATCACCCCTTTAAAATGCATCCTTCAAAGGTTAGTCCCCATAGTCCCCAGAAAGCCAGTTGTTGTCTAGCCTCCCTGAGTAGTCCCTCACAATTCCTGCTACCTAGCCCTAAATGATCTAATTTTATCACTTGAATTCTCAAATCTGTTTATGTGGTCAGTAGCAGTCCTGTCATGTCCTGTGTGCATGAAGGGCCTTGAAACTGGGCTTCTGTCTTATATCTGTTCAGTTTGTACCCTGATGCCAGGCAGAACCAGTCAGTCCTGTCCAGAGTCCTGTCGATGTGTTCTGTCAGTGTATAAAACATTTGCACCATCCACGTAAAAAACAAACAAATTTGACTGAGTCCCATATTCCTAGGGAACCCCAGTCAAGTGATCAGTTGGTTTGATACAGGAGACATAGAGAAGGGGAGATAATGGACAACACTGATGGACACCACAGCAGACATTAACTGCATCTGTGAGGTATTTGTTAATCAGGAATGCTGTGCATAGCCTTAAACAACAGTCCCGCCCACAATATAAACCTGTCTAGATAACCAATTTTTTTGTATGACCTGAAACAAGTTTTGGTGCAAGACCCGCAAAAGGTTTTCTAAATCTAAATTTAGGACTGCTAAACTAATGTTTCTGCCCCTCGCAAGACAGATTATGTCATTAATCAGTATGTAGGGGGGTGATACACTTGTCTTTAAAATGGTAGTTATCAATGTTAGCAACACGTTGTGCTGATCCTTCCAATAACACCACTGTCACAGATGGGGTGAGAGGCCATCAGTTGGCATGCTATAAGTAAGGCTAGGTTCCCTGCATAAGTCCTGTTCAATCAAATGAACCTGAGCAGAGGCAGTGGTATAGGAAATATACAGTTTATTTAAATTGACAAGAATAAAATCAAGCAATACTCCAGATTGAAAAAAAAACAAATATTAAAGACCAGATGTCATTATAGAGAGGCTACTACATAGGTCTTGGGTCTCAGATGATACAATGTGGGCAATCTCTCAACCTGGGCGAGCTACACCGCAAGTGATGTAGGGATGCAAACAAATCCACATCACAGCAAACATAAATAAAATAAGACACACAGTGCAAATGCAAACTGTTCAACATGAGTTGCCAAGTCAGAAGTACCAGCACCATCAGGTATAGATATAGACCTCCAACGGCAAGGAGCACACAAAAGCCCAGTGGGCAACATAAGACAGAAAACAGGAAGAAACTAAATAAAACTAACTTGGGAAAACAGTGGCAGTCATTCAAATACCTGTAAAATAAATATCTATTTTAATTATATGATACCAACTGCATCAGTATATCATTGTTAAAACCATTTGACAAGACATTGCTAGAACTGTTGAGTTTGTACGTACGTACATTCCATCTATCCATACATATATAAATAAAACCTTTAGGGAGAAAAAGAAAAGAGAAGACATACACAATTGAACTTCTTGCTAAAAGTAAGACATTTCATATGCAACGAAATTAACAAAATTGCACATTTTCAAATTTCAAATGATTTACAAAGTAATTTAACACCAAAAATCTATCACAATAGTTTACCGCACCATATCAACCAAACTAGTGATGGGGGAAACTACATTTCCTGAAGCAATAAAAAAAAGCTGTTTGAAACAATTGTTTCAAAATTGCTTGTTCAAAGTGTTTGATACATCTTCTCCATAGGAACACCTGCAGGTTAGTTCATGGTATGGCAACTCTATCGAAAGATTGTAAGAATTGAATGACGTCAAGTCCTTAAGCCATTTGAGAATCATTTTATTTCAACAAGATTCAATGAAGCAAAAAGCAGTGAAGATTTTGAAGACCTGTAAACTTTTCAACATTTTTTGTTAACCTTATATCTAGCACTCCCTAGTGTTTTATTGCTGTTTTGTCTTTCAAATATTTGTATTCAAGGATATGTAAAAAATAATCTCGCATTTCACATCTGTGTCTCTACCTAGCTCTGTCAATGAATATATTTTATAGTGTCTGTTAATATGTCTCCTCTCTATAACCTACGAATATTAATGATTTCTGATGTCTTTCAAGCTTTTGTCTCGGATCCTATGAGACCAGGGGTGACCATTCTGGTCCATGGGAGCCACTGTTCTGAAAGTTGTGATATTTCCCTGCTCTAGCACACCTGATTCTAATGAAGGGTTAATATGAGGCTTTCACAGAGCTTGATAACAACCTATTCGTGAGAATCAGGTGTGTTAGAGTAGGGAAACGTCTAAAACTTGCTACATATCCCGATTGACTAAGGCACAGGAGACTTTCATCCATCTATCCACCACGATTGATGGGGAGTGCTCAGGAGTTGTCCAGTTTTTTCCATGAGATTTTATTATGAAAAAGACCAAACTTGACAAAACATGACTTGTAAGTACTCTTTTTTGAGTCACTCTAAAATGACACATAGAAATCATCCTATTTATGTTTTTATGTAATATGTCCTTTGTACCACCAATTACATTTGGTGCACTAAAAGTATTATTAGTTGTGCCATTGTGATTCATTGTCTAGTGATAGGGAAACGAAAATTTCCTAGTGGTGTACAATCAACATTGCTAATGTACAGTGGCTGAGAAGTGTCAACAGTTTGCCATAAGCCATAATGATATGATTAGCCAAAATCTAGATGATAAAAATGTTTCATCGCTTCTATAAATCTTTCCTTGTGATGTCATTTTGTTCCTCTATGTTTGCCTCTTCCTGATCTGGTTTTTCACTGTCTTATCCTGCCAATGTGGTTGACGTTACTGTATACTACAGCAAGTCAAACTCAATTTCAAGACATACAGGATGGGATGTGAGTTTCCTAGATCTGGAAGTTATTGTTGCTTCACAGAATGAGTGTTGGGGTTGAAGCAATATAAATAGATTTAGAAACCTCCAGTGCTACTATGAATGTAACAAAAAAAACTGTAATTACTTGTTGCATTTCCCTATGAACTATAGGGTAAGCAGAGATGAATTGCACTATGGCTCCATCTCAATCTCCACCCTAAAACCTAGCCCTAAACCTTCACAGACATCTTTGATGTCACATGGTGAGTGATTGAGTACAAGAGGCCACAAAGGCTTAAAATGCAATCAGTAGGAATGGGACAGCATTTTGCTGCATTTTTGGCAAATGGCAATGTTGATGAATCCAATCTGAAAACATACCGACACCTACAAACCTTTAAATAAAGCAGGTGACTTGTCTGATACTTACCTGGCAGGGGAAACACCATGATCAACTTGAACTTGAACTTGATCAAGACGGTGGTTCACCCAGGGCGAGGCTCAGCCATTGCACTCCGGTTGTGCTGACCCCTGCGAATGTCCCAAATGTGGAAATCTCAACTGCATAATTTGTGGTAGTGGGGGACTGCGTTCGCGCTCTCCCCTGATGAATTGGGAAAGTCGTGGCCTGATGATTAGGGAGTCGGACTTGTAACCTACAAGTTGCTGGTTCGATTCTCGTACCGGCAGGAATTGAAGGTGGGGATTGTGAACAAACAGCACTCTCTCTGCCTTCGATACCATGACTGAGGTGCCCTTGAGCAAGGCACCGAACTGCCCACTGCTCCGGGTGTATGTTCACTGTGTGTGCGTGCGGTTGCCCACTACTCACTGCTGTGTGTGCACTTGGATGGGTTAAATGCAGAGGGTTAATTTCGAGTATAGGTCACCGTACTTGACAATACATCACTTCACTTAATTAAACTTTTGCCTTGAACCCTTTTGGGCACTGAAATGTGCAGCCAGGCTACACATGAAGTCACAAACACATCAAGCACAAACTATTTAAATGTATCGTTGTGGTTGTGTGTGCATATAACATAGTTTCGGGTCATTCTGATCACGAAATAGAGAATGAAGGTTAACCATTAGTAAGCTTTGTGTTTAAGTCATGGCTTGGTTGGTGTTCTACTTTTTTCTTGTCTTATAAGGAAGATTTGCCTCGTAACCCTTATGTTTTACATTGTAACACTGAATTGTGGGCAATTCCCTTGCATAAATGTGGTCTGCAAAAGCACGGAGCTACGGAAAAGGTCCATAGAGGACTCAAATATCTGCCAAAGAGAGGTTCCTTGCTCACTGACTGACGATGCAACAGTCGGGTAGTCGTAACCCTTTAAGCCTCTGAATCTGTGAGTGTGGAGATTGAGATTAGGCTCTCTGCCTTTGATACCATGACTGAGGTGCCCTTGAGCAAGGCACCGAACCCCCAATTGCTTCCCGGGCGCTGGAGCAATAGCTCCGGGTGTATGTTCACTGTGTGTACGTGCGGTTGCCCACTACTCACTGCTGTATGTGCACTTGGATGGGTTAAATGCAGAGGTAAATTTCGAGTATGGGTCTCTATACTTGACAATACGTCACTTCACTTCACTTCACCTCAATACACTGGGAAACAGCCATTAGCCTCTATTCTAGTGCATATAACAGTGGGTTATCTACGGGTATATGTAAACCGCATCTCACCTGTCTCTGTTCCACAGATAATTAGACTGTAACTATAACATGTAGCCATGTATCACTCTCTCTGCCATCAAACACAAACTAACATATACAGGGTTGTGAGCTCTGCTGATTGGACAATGAAGTATAAGGCGCACTTTTGGTTGGTCCAAACATCATGCCCACCTCACCACCAGGGAGTTCACCATACCTCATAAACAAGTAGTGTAATGAAATGGCCCAGTTCCCCAAAAGGCCAGCAAGAGCATAACAGTAGACTTCTGCAATGCATACATTGTGAAAATAATGGCACATTTAGTTGTATTGAACATAGATGAACACAGCTCTATTTGAACATATCAGGGATATAGGAGGTGGAACAAAATATATTTCCTATGTGCTTATGCTGATCACTATAGCCATTTTCTTATCAAATGTTCAAACAGCCAACTTAAGAATTAATGGAACCACATTGGCAGAGATGAGTGAATGAGCCTAATGTCATATCTAATGAAAATAGAAACTATTAAACATTCAATTTAATATCAAGAAAATGGAATGTCATCAATATTTTAAAATTTCTTTAGAAACCATGTGTACCATGAAACAATTCTTGACACCTCTACATATATTATAGACATCCACAGCAGTTTGCTGTTCATATTAGAGTTTTAAAAAAATATCAGAGCATTTGGGAATTTACCAATAGTAAGATGTAGGCTATTGTAGCCTATATCAAGGTAACATAGAGGAAATATTCATTTAACCCTATTGCAAACCTGTGAACTGAAGATGAGTGCACAAAAGAACACAACCCTGAATAATCTGGAGAAATTCTGTAAAATTGGTGTCTGTATGTTTACGTAAGCCCAATGTCATCTAAAGTACTTTTTTTGTTTTCTCTGTGTAGATTAACAGGAAGTCTGAGAACACTTAATGTTTCATACAGAATGAGGGAAGTATTCTCAATCTATCTGGCATCAACTACAGTATCTGAGAAACCCCTATAAACACGACATATGAACATACCAACTGGGGTAATTGATAAACCAAAATGAATGAAGCATACTTCAAAACATTCATGATCACAAGTTCAGACACACTTGAGGGTAATTATCCTTAGAGTAGCAGATATGTGTTGACTGGATAATCATATGCTTAAGTGTAGATCACCATGCCCCAGTCCTTAGATGTCATAAGGTGCCAATGGCAAAAGCTACACCGACGCCTCGGCCACTGCTGGGCAGGTGCTGATCTTCAAACACTCTATGCTGATGAACAAGATTATTGACCTGAATCTGAAATGGAGAAAGAGGACATGCCATCAGTTGGTCTGAGGGTACATCTTTGATTTGAGCCTGGAAAGGAAGGAGTTAGGTATTATTGAACTGTATGTCAAGGGCATTAAGGGCATCACAACAGGAGACACTACCCATAAAGTGAGATTACTTTTATTTTTGTTGTCAACCTAAGACAATTTATATCTCACCTCCTGCAGGAAATTGGGAGTTTCCCTGGCTACAAACTGATATACAAGTATATCAAAAAGTGTGCTCTTTCCTATAAATGGCATAAGCAGAACATTAGATTATGATAGATCCCCTTTCAAAGATGAATATCCATACCTTAAGTAACTGGGTATAAATGTAACAATTGCATTTAAAATACATAAGAAGGCTAACTTTGATGATGGTACTCAAGCTGATGGTACTACCTACTGTAGATTTCTGTATTTGTTTGTGACAATTTCATTCTGGCTCCCAAAGCTTTTCTTCAACAAATTGCATAACAATATATCATTGTTTATATGGACATAATCCATATCACAAATTAAGAAGATTTATCTAGAAAGACCTTTATCTGAAGAGGGACTGGGTCGCCCCCACTTTCTCCATTATTATTGTAAAACACTTCAAACTGACATACTGGGTGGTGGCATTCTTTGACAGAAACAGGTCTGTCTGGGCAGTGATTGAACTTTTATTGCATACATTGATATCCTGTTTCTCAACAGTTCCCTTGTTGATGAAAGCCAGTAGTAAGACTTTGCAGACCTTGACAAGATGAATAGCTTTTCTCCTATTTTTTTGTGTGTATTTTGTACTCTTAGTCTCATGGGAGGTATATGGGTTAGATTCTAATCTGGGACTATGTTTTGAGTTGAGTTTTTACATTGTGTACCTATTTGCATATATGTATGCTGATTCTGTATATCTTAAAATACCTCAAATAAAGTTATTGTCATAGTTTAGATCTGTGTCTGCCCCTTTTCCCACACTCCTGCACCATTGTTTCTACCTGCTCCAGTACACATTTTTGCCCCTCTCCCTGCCTTCCTGACCTCCTTACTCACTTGTATCCACATCTTTGACTCATTACCAACCAATCTGTGTGGGATTTAGACTCCATTTGCCTCTCCTGTCACTGCCATATTGTCTACTTCATTCATATGGGACCTTCCAGAATTTACTCATGGCCAGATTTCTTGCTGTCAGTTCTGTCTGTTTGTTGGATTTGATTCTGGTTCTACCCTGGTTATTCCAAGCCTTTTTGTTCCTGTTTGTTTACCTTCATGTCATGTGCAGTCTCTCACAGGCCAGGACATTTATTATAAGATATGCCACACCCGGGTGTGCCTTCATTATAATTTAGAGGGATTTGAAGTTGAATAGGAGTTTAGAGCTGTGTATATAGTTGTACCGCAAATTCTAAGAAGCTTCTTTTTTGTTGCTGACAGGCAGGTCCACAGTAAGCACACTTTCCTTTACAGACCATTAAAGACAACATAGTGATAAATTCAAATGTAACTGTTATTTTACCTGCTGTTATTTTTTTTAAAGCCTGTGAAAAGTATCACATTAATGTGTGCTGCACCTGACTCTAATTGTACTGTCTTCACAGTAATATGAAAAATTATGGAATGTCACCCATTCAGAGGTTTTTGCAGAAGAAGTAGCTTCTTCACAAAAAACTATTTAATACGTAATTAGAATGTAAACCATATTTTTAAAGATAGTCTCTTTAACCAACCAGAGCCATAGCCCTTGGTTGTATTTCCTAAAAATAAAAAAAAATCTGCTGGTTCAACAAGATAATTGACTAATGTAAAATATTTGTAAAATGACAAATTTTCTTAGACATGTTAAGCACCTAGAGTACCAAAGTATTTTTGTTGACTCTGAAAATGCATTTATTGATGGTGAAAACTGAAAGATAGATGCCCATGATGGCTGCCTACATAATAGTAATCACAAAGAAAAGGTAATCTATCATAAAAAATAAAATATATGAGGATTATGACACATCTTTCACAATAATATGATTTACATGTGTAACAATGTCATATTTTGTGCTAAATTTGGATTGATGAAACACACAAACCTTGGCCCACCAGAACTAAAACAGATCATTTTCTTCAGTTTGTTTATTAACGATGCTACAACATTATTAGCTAACATTTTAATCAGTTAACTTCATATATGAATTAATAGGGCATTACATATAGGTTTTCCACTGTTATAGTGTATACTAAGCTCCTTCCTTCTTGGAGTATTTAATGCTTTTTTATGCATGCATGAGTTGCTTGTTTCACAAACCTTTTCATGCTTAATAAAACTTATGAAAATAGACACCCTCTAACCCCTTCCAGTATGAATGTTAAAACATGATCAGATGGCTTTCAAAACATGCACAGCAAGGCATAGAGTATGTAGAACAAGACAATGGGAATGACTGTTCTTTTGCCTAGAGATTAAGAAAAATTAAGAACACTGCAGTGTTATTTTTGTGTTCTGTGTTATTATAAAGATATGTCACTCCTGGGTGTGCATTCATTATAATTTAGAGGGATTTGAAGTTTAACAGGAGTTCAGAGCTGTGTTTTCTAGTCTTATTGCAAATTCTTAGAAGCTTCCCTCTTGGTGGTAAGATGCTGTGTTACTTACTACCCTATGGATGACCTCTATTATTATCTTTCAAAACACAAATGTAATGGCCCTGTTTTTCTATCGCCAGGACACCCAGCCATGTTTTTATGACAGCCATCAGTCAGTTGCCCATATCAGTGATTACAAATGTATCCCTGGGGGAGACGTGCAATCCCTGGCTAATGCAGTGGCAACTATGGGTCCAATTACAATAGATTTGGATGCAGGTCATCCAAGCTTCCTCTTCTACAGTTCAGGTTAATCATAACGTCTGTTGAGATATTTATTTTTCATTTTTACGTTTCCTAAAACTGTTATTAACTACCGTATTTCTGTAATAGGCATATATGAGGAACCAAACTGCAATCCTAACAACCTAAGCCATGCTGTACTGCTGGTTGGCTATGGCTCAGAGGAAGGAAAAGACTACTGGATCATTAGGAACAGGTGGGGAGGAAGCTTTCTCACTCACCTTTCCTTTTGTTCAATGATGTTTACCCCTGGGTAATCCCCAGACCTCTGTTTTCCAGGGGTGCAAGTCAGCAGTGGACTGGAAGGAGGCACATGCTGCCAGATAAGAATGGTTTATGGAGTAGGAAAACACTTACAATCCTAGACTGAGGAACAGGAAGCCTTTAGAGGAGTGGAGGTGGACCGTACCTAGGTTGAATCCTGTGAGTCTGTGCCCCAGCCTGCAGGTGGCAGTTTAGAATGGGCTTCAGTCATCTTCTGTTGACTCTAAACTCTAGATTTCTCCTCAGCACTTGAACACACTGCCAGTCTGTTGTTTAATGCTCAAGGGTTCCCCCATCGTGGAGCTTGTGCGACCAGCTAACCCAGTTATTGAGATTGACTGTAACGGCAACATCCTAACCCTAACCCTAACCCACTGAAGACAAGTTTAGTAACCCTAACCCTAACTGTGATAAGACCAGTGAGAGTCACCTGCCACATCTTGAAGTGCAGGAGGGAGATTGAGCTGGTTGTAGAGGAAGATTTCCCATGCAGTAACTGCCAGAGGGCCTTTACGATGGTTAGAGCTGATCTGTCCCTCCACAGAAAGTGTGCACACCCAGCTCTCTATAATCGGGAGGTTCTGGTGCATGCCTGGTGTGGAGGGCTGCTTTACTGAGTGAGTAATCAATCTGCGAAAGAAAAATGTCTCACTTCCAAATATCGGTACTTCATTTCAGCCAACACCTTTATTGCCAAGAGGTTGAGATCAAATTGGATTGGGAGGCAGGTGAGAAATTTGAGATGGTTACAGGAGTCAAATATGTGGAGGGGCTGACAAGGCCCTCTACTGGAAAGGCTTGTCCAGGAGCTGTCATGGGTGACCCTCACCCTCTTGCCCAGCAGTAAGAGAGAGACTCCACAAATCCATCAAAAGATGAAAGATACAGAGGGATGTGGTCCAGGTCGGCCCTAATTCTTGCCCTTGGGAAAGTGCTATTCTAAACCCTGTTTAGATTCAATTATTGGCACTTGCTCTGCTGAAGGAGTTGGGTCAGGAGTCTAGGAAGCTCCATTCTTGGAGGGCCCCTGGAGAAGGATGCAGGGCCACACCCATGCTGAAAGAAAGGCAGGCTATGAGGTGCAACAAGCTTCAGCATCATCAAACAATGTTAGCCAAGTCCAGGGGCACTTTAGTGTTCTTAATCCTGGATGGTGTGGGAAATTGCCCTGTTGTTTACTAGCAGGATGGGTGGGGTGGAGACATGCAGTGGACTCGGTCAGTTCGACATCTGCGGATTTGTCTCGAATTAGTTCTTTTGGGCTCCTATCTCGGCTTCTGAAGCCAGTTAAAACCTCTGGAGGGTGAAATACAACTCCGCTTCTTGTCCTGACAGGGCGATCAATCAAGACCTGGTCAAGTGGAATCTGATCAAATGTAGACTTGCATGGCTGTTCAATGTGGGGTTTGTCTCAGGAGCCCTGCGAACCATGATCATCCTTGATCATCCTGATCATCCTCTCTAGCTCCCATTCCAAGTGTCCTAGAGTGATGACACCTTGACCTATCCCCCCATTTCTGCCATGGCCTTTCCCCTGGAGTGTGTGTGTGTGTGTGTGTGTGTGCGTGAGGTCTAGGTGGTCAGTCTAACAGTATGGGACGTTAAGTTTTTTCATTTAGGCCCATTGGTGTTATGGTATTTAAATGTGTGATCCATTTTCTTTCTGTTTGTGTCCGCTGGCCACTGGTCCATCCGGACCCCGACTCCACACCAGACACAATGAGGTTGGTGACCGAGTGCTCCTGAAAGTGAGTGATGAGTGTGGTGCCCAAATGTGCTCGCGAGATGTTGTAAAGGTGTTGTTTAAGCCTGGTTTCTATTGTGTGCCCTGTTTCCCCTACATAGTGCCTGTGACAGAGTGTGCAGGTGATGATGTAAACCGCGTTGGAGGTCTGTAGGTTGAGGTTGTCCGGGATTGGGGCTGATGCTTTACTGTGAGGGTTTGTGATGAATTTCCTGTGTCTATAGTGAACCGCATGTGGTTTGGGGGCTGGGGGGGGCATATTGCTGAATTTGGTATGTACGAGTATGTCCTTTAAACTTTTATTTTTCCGGTATGCTGATATGATCCTGTATGATGTCAACCTGGTGGAGCATCTGAATTACTTACTATTTATCGCTTCTAAATATGTGGTTCGGATTGTATTGAAGTTTTGTTTAAGGGTGTGCTGTAGGGGTCGTGTTCTGTGGGAAAAGGTGGTGACCAGGGGGATGATTATGTCTGGTGCCAGGTGGTTGGGGTAGGGTTTGTCCATTGAAACAGGTGTGTTAGGTCCCAAGGAGGATAGACTGTTAGGGTTAGTGAGAAAGAGAGGGGAAGAAGTTGGGTTGGGGTGTGGAGCAGTGTGGGTTGGTTTTGGTTAGAGCAGAAGGGTTGGGTTTAGACGTTTTGGACAAGAGCGGTTAAGGTTACCCCCCCCCCCCCCTGCGACTGTTGCACTACTGAGCATATACCCAAATGAACAAAAAGTGGCAGATTTTCAAATTAACAAAGTAATTAATCACCAATGATCTATCTCAATAGTTTACCGCACCATATCGACCAAACTAGTGATGGGGGTAACAACGCTTTTTGAAGCAACAAGCTATTTGAAACAATTGCTTTTTTTAAGTGTTTGTTAGATCTTCTCCATAGACACCTGCCGGTTAGTTCATGGTACGGTGACTCTATCGAAAGATTGAAAGAATTAAGTAACGTTTGAGCATTATTCTATTTCAATAAGATTCAGTGAAGCAAAAAGCAGTGAAGATTTTGAAGATCTATAAACTTTTCAAAAGTTTTAGTTAACTGTACGTCTAGCATCCCCTAGTGTTCGATTGTTGTTGTGTCTTTTAAATATTTATTTTCAAAGATATGTAAATATATCAAGTTAGTAAAAAATAAGAAGTATAATAAAAAGTCATCAATTTGATTAAAACAAATGGTTTGATTAGCTAGAGTCAAAAAAAGTGTTATCACATATCTAGTTGTATTATAAACAACATAACATCTTTACTTCTTTGCATAGACAACATTTATTTTTAGGTTCGGATAGTATTTCTCACAGATTTTGATACCTTAAGTATGGCCTTGCAGTGAGACAGCTGCCCATCAGGCTAGAAATGTGAGATGGATACCTCTGACTTCGTTTCAGTGGAAGTATACAGTATGTTAAATGAATTAATTATATGATAAGGTAAATTAGTGGTTTGCAGTCTAGCTATATATATAAGGTTTTTGGTGCTTACTTTTGCAACCGAGAAATAGATGACCAAATTTGAAGGCTGGCAAAACTAGAGATGTACATGCTTGTGTACACCTACTCTCTCGTATTTCACACCTGTGTCTCTCTCTGTCTAGCTCTGTCAATGAATATATCTCTATAACCTACGAATATGAGTGATTTCTGATGTCTTTTAAGCGTTTATCTTGGATCACGTTAGACCAGGGGTGCCCAATCCTGGTCCTTGATAGCTACTGTCCTGAAAGTTTAGATATTTCCCTGCTCCAGCACACCTGATTCTAATGAAGAGTTAATATGAGGCTTCCACAGAGCTTGCTACACGTCCTGATTACGTTGACTACGGCACAGGAGATTTCCATCTATCTATCCACCCAGATTGATGCGGAGCGCTGGAGGGGCGGCAGTTTTTTCATGAGCTTTTATTTTGAAGAAGACCCATTTTACGTCACTTTACGTGAGCCGGAAGTACTCTTTTTGAGTAGTTGCAGAACGACACGTAGAAAAAGTCGTATTTATGTTTTTAAAAATCGGCGATGTCTTTTGTTGCCAGGCGATGTGGAGTGCAATTCAATCCTCCGTCTATGATATTGATATATGAAATTGAGAACACAAACAAGATTCGCAAAAGAATTATACCTTTGAGGAATTTCTCTGAAAAATCAGGTGGGGAAACACGTAGTTTACTCATGTGAACGACACCGTGCAGTTTTAAGAACAATTCACGGTATTGTTCTAGAGGTAGAAGATCTTAATTATATTTGGCGCTGTAAGAAATAGTATTAGTGGTGTCATTGTGATTCTTCCTCATTTGATTAGTGACTGGGAAACAAAACTTTCCTGGTGGTGTACCATCAACGTCGCTAATGTACTGTGGCTGCGAAGTATCAACGGTTTGCCATCAGCCATAATGCTACGATTAGCCAAAATCTAGATGATAAAAATGCTTCATCGCTTCTATCAATCTTTTTTTCTGATGTCATGTTCTTCCTCTATGTTTGCCTCTTCCTGATCTGGCTTTTCACTGTCTTATCCTGCCAATGTGGTTGGCGTTACTGTATAATACAGCAAGTCAAACTCAATTTCAAGACATACAAGATGGGATGTGAGTTTCCTAGATCTGAAAGTTATTACTGCTTCACAGAATAAGTATTGGGGTTGAAGCAATATTAATAGATTTAGAAACCTCCAGTGCTACTATGAATGTAACAAAAAATACTGTAATTACTTGTTGCATTTCCCTATGAACTATAGGCTAAGCAGAGATTAATTGCACTATGGCTCCATCTCAATCTCCACCCTAAAACCTAGCCCTAAACCTTCACAGACATCTTTGATGTCACATGGTGAGTGATTGAGTACAAGAGGCTACAAAGGCTCAAAATGCAATCTGTAGGAATGGGACAGCATTTAGCTGATTTTTTGGCAAATGGCAATGTTGATGAATCCAATCTGAAAACATTGGCAATGTATCATCAAAGGGAAAACTACATGCAATTTTGGGTGTTGTAACCCTGGTGCTTTCTTCGTATTCTGCAACTCACCCTGTTCTAAGAGTCAAAAGGCCCCACCTTCAACCTTTAAATAAAGCAGGTTAATTACTTTTTTACCCTGTACACTTTTGGGCACTGAAATATGCAGCCATGCTGCACATGAATCAGAAAGATTTAGTTTTGTATGAGTTCAATCAAGCACATACAATCTTAATGTCTCGTTGTGGGTGTGTGTGTCCATATAACATAGTTTCGGGTCATATTGACCACGAAAGAGAGAATGAGGGTTAACCATTAGTAAGCTTTGTGTTTATGTCATGGGTTGGTTGTTCCTTCCATGCTTGTATACTGTTCTACTTTTTTCTTGTCTTATAAGGAAGATTTGCCTTGTTACCCTTGTGTGTCACATTGTAACACTGAATTGTAGCCAATTCCCTTGGAAAAATCCAGTCTGCAAAAATACAGAGCTGCGGAAAGGGCTCAAATTCTGCCAAAGAGCCCTTGCTCACTAACTGACGATGCGACAGTCCGGCATTCCTAACTCCTTAAGCCTCTGAATCTGTGAGGGTGGAGATTAACAAACATGAGGCTATATAGCATAAAATTACTATGCAACTGTTCGTGTTTCTTGATGAGATGGAGGCTTATTAATGTGTCCCATCACTTCCTCTTCCATAGACTGCTACAAGGCTGCTGAAGGACTAAAGAACCACACCAGACACAAGGCCTACTTTGAGCATGTCTCATTAGAGCAGTTAGAGAGGCTTCACATGATTCTACGGGATCATATTCAAGGCTGCAGCGTAGAGCAAAACCTTCAATTATTTTGCCTAAACCCTGAAGAAGACCTTAACAAGCTGAGCGATGAGGACCTGAACCGCAAGAAGGTTGAAATGGACAAAATGTTTGAGCGAAACCGTAGACATAAAGATGACCTTAACTTTGTTTATGACCTGGAAGTGGAATTCACAGAAGGTGCTCAAGAAGTATGCAGCTGGGATGCAGAATCTAATGATGAGTTTTGAAGGGCAATATTTAAAATATAACTTAACATCTATTATCAAAATATTTTATGACAGTACTGATGCCAACTGTTTATTGACATGGTTTATTATTGACATGAACAATAATGTAAATACTAAGCTCCATTACTCCATGTTAAAATAACTGATATTGAACTTGTACACAGTAAATTACTTCATAAGGTCAAGCGCTAACTTCATAAATGTGAAGACAAATGTATTTTGAGTTATAAAAGGCCAACAGAAGCCATTTGCAATATATTTTAAGATTGTTTCCAAGATTTCCCACCCTTTAAATTCTAATTCAGGAAAGTTAATATTACAATAGGATTTATTTCAGTGAATTTGTTCAAGAATATATTATTCATTAAAGTGACTGTTAGTGACTGACTCCCTCTCAGGGTTCTCAAGTCTCTTCCATTTGTTGTGAGACTCACACATTTCAACCACTTCACATGCTTTCACGGAACACCTTGTATTTGTCATGCTGCAAAGGGATCACTTGTCCTAGTCCCACTATATTCAATACAAGGACAAGGTGCAGGCGTACAGAAGTACACTTTTTGCAGAGTTGATAGCTGTCTCGAGTTATACAAAGTTAAAAGCCACATGTCAGCCAATCAGAAACACCAGCAGCACCGCTTCCCCTCACAGGTATGGTAATCTCACACCAAACGTTTATAAATCATGAGATCTCAGATGGTGATGATTAGACCCTGATATGCACTGCATGAGGAAGAGGTTTTATGTAAATAGTACCCAGGAGCTTTTTTAGCCGCATCTCACTAACATCGGTAACATATGTATGTTTACATACTCATATTCTTTGCACATGTACAATACTCTTTGCACATGTACAGCATTCTTTGCACAAAAAAGTTATTTTGCAGGACGGTAAGGGACGCTAAATTACGGTACTCAGAGAAATTGAAAGACCAATTTTCTGCAAACGACTCAACTTCTGTCTGGAGGGGGCTCAAGCAGATTACAAACTACAAGCTCAGAGCCACACCCACCACTAATGACTCCCGTCTGGCCGACAACCTGAATGAGTTCTGCAGATTTGAAAGGAAATCGGAAATTCTTTTAACACCCCCCCAATCCACCGCAGACACCTCCCCCTCCCCACCACCACATCAAACAACAACACATACACAATGCTGACTCTCTCTATTCAAGAGAGGGAAGTCAACAAAGTGTTCAAAAAACACAACCCCCGCAAAGCAGCTGGACCGGATACTGTCTCCCCTGCCACGCTAAAGCACTGTGCTGACCAACTGTCCCCGTTGTTCACCAACATCTTCATGGGTTCATAATGGCAAACTGAGTTAATTTATAGTTTGATTTAAATTTCAAAATATGCGAAACCTTGTTCTGTGCTTACAAATAGATGTAGAAGGGTAGAAGTTTTCTCTTTGTTAAGGAAACAGATGAAAGATTTTGTTGTACAAAAAATCTGAATAAGTAAACTTAATCAACTAGCCTAATAGATGGAAGAGTCCTAAAGAAGACATCTGTGTCTTGTTCCCCTAAAAGTTAAAAAGGTTGTGAAATAAATGTATTAGTGACTGTTGGTTGCAATGGGATAAGTTTGTAGCATCTTAATCTCTTTATATGAATCATTCCTAACCCCAAATGTCATCACAGAAAATATTATTTATTTTTTATCGACAGAAGCTGAGCTTTACAAGCAACACGTGCACTTTTATGGTCAAATGTTGACAGACTGTTATTTCAGCATATATGATATCGAACAAAGATTATAAGCATCTTCCACCATTTATAGATTTTTGATGGAGGACCATCAGGATGTCTTCACTCTTTGTAAGATCAGCTGGCAGCTCATTGTCCTGTATGAAACAACAGAAACTATATTTTCTAATTTGTTACACCCAAAATACTTTACAAAAAAATAAAAAGCAACCCACCTTGTTAGGCAATGTTGGATCTGCATTGGCCCTGAGCAGAAGCGATACACTACCGGGATTCCCACCTGCGACAGCTGCATGAAGGACTGTGGAGCCATTCTGATTTTTTTTAAATAAAAACATTGAAATATTTTTCATTGGCTTGGGATGCTCTAACCACTATTATTGAAAGACAGCAAAGTAAAGCAAATACTTTCAACATTTGTGGCACATTTTTCAGAATTTACACAAATGCACCTGACAACAAAAATATCAATTGCTCGTTATACAAGAGCAGGAGCATCATTTCACCCTGTAAAGCAACAAAGGGCTAGTAGGTTTTATTTTAAAAAAAATCCAAGCTCTTAGTCCTGTCTATTCAGTGCTAACTTACCTTGAGAAGGTTTAGAGAAGGTGAAAATTTCAGGAGCTCCTCAATAACATTATTGTGTCCTTTAAAAGCTGCTTTAAATAATGCAGTTGACCCATCCTACAGGGTGGTAAAAGAGAGCATGATACATTAAATGTAATACATAACTCTGCACAGGACTGTTCAGTAACCTTTTACTAGAGGATAACATACATTTCTGTAAGCATCTCGATCTGCACCACGTAGAAGTAAAACTTTTACTACATCCTTATGTCCCATTTGGGCAGCCATCCAGAGAGGTGTTGTGCCATCCTGTGGATTCAACGATTAATATTGCTGGATTTCAAACAAAGGGCATACATACAATGTCAGGGTGCATACATATTGGAGAATATTAGAAAATAAGACTGACAATCCCAACTATATGGAAACAATGGTTTAAGAAATGTACCTCCCTAGAATGGTTCACTTTGGCTCCAGAGGACAGCAGATGACGAATTACAGTCACGTGACCCCCTTGAGAAGCAAGGAAAAGTGGGGTGGCCCCATCCTGAAACATTATTTGACATACCAACTTTAAGATTAATGCAGCAATTTGCCTAGAAAAAGAAGCACTAATATTATAGTTTGATCAACAGTTTCAGCTACTGCAGTAGCATGGACATAGCGGTTCATATATAGATGAGTGAAAAACTAAAGGAAAACTGGAAAGATTGGAAGAACAAATGCAGAAGTCTCCATACATACTTTAAGACATAACTATTGGTATTAAAGTCATATAATGAATATTGGGCCACTTTGTATGCTTGGAACTTAGCTGAGACACTATTTTAAGAACTTGTGGAACTTGTATGCCTTTATATGAGCTATATATGTTATGGAAGACTAACCCTAGTAAGAATTTTTCCAGGTTATGAGTTAGGACTTAAGAGTTGAACTGAAAGGTCATGACAATAACATGTAAATAGCCTGCCAGAAAGTGACCTTAATTATTGAAGATATTATAATACCTGCACCTGTACAGCCATGTCTGTTGTTTCTTCTGTTTATTTTCTGAGGAGTCAGGTGAGGTCGTTAGCAAGACAGAAACTATTCTTGATCTGAGTGGTCACAACCTGGTGAAATTTGGCATACCAAACCGTGAATGTACATGGAGACCTATGAAGAAAGCTCAGGGCTGCCAACGTTTCCTAAAAGAGACAGCTGGTTTGTGTGATAGTGATGTTTTTAATGTCTTGTGATTGAATAGGGCAGGGTGGCAAATGTTCTCATAAGCAACGTATTGAATCTTGCCAGGCCCACAGTTATGGTATCAAGCCACCTGTATACGGTGCATTCAGAAGGTATTCACAGCGATTCACTTTTTCCAAAGGTTGTGTGAGTTATATTCCCAAAATAATTATTACATTAAATATTGAATATACATTTAATGAAATATTGATTAAATAATAAAACATTTCTACACACAATCCCACAATGGTAATGTGAAAAAAGTTTTTTTTTAAATAAAAACTTTTGCTCAGGTGCATCATTTTTCCGTTGATCATTCTTGAGATGTTTCTACAAATTGATTGGAGTCCAATGGATTGGACATGATTCAGTTGATTGGACATGATTTCAAAAGGCACAAACCTGTCTATATAAGGTCCCACAGTTGACAGCACATGTCAAAGCACAACCAAAGCCATGAAGCCCAAGGAGCTGTCTATTGACCTCCGTGATTGTATCGGGGCACATTTCTGGGAAAGGGTACGGAAAAATATCTGCAGCGTTGAAGGTCCTAATGGAAGAGTGTCATCCATCCATAAAAATGAGTGTCAAATCACCAGGACTCTTCAGAGAGCCGGCTCCTCAATTAAACAATCGGGGGAGAAGGGCCTTAGTCAGGGAGGTGACCAAGAATCCAATGGTCACTCTGACAGACCTCCAGCGTTGCACTCTAAAGAAGAGAACCTTCCAGAAGGACAACTATTACTGCAGCTCTCCACCAATCAGTCCTGCATGTTAGAGTGGCCAGGTGGGAGCCTCTGGGAGACAAGGCATGATCAACGATGAATGCAACAATGTACAGAGACTTCCTTGATGGAAAACCGCTCAAGAGCGCTCTGGACCTCAGACTGGGGCAAAGGTACATCTTCCAAAAGGAAAACAACCCTAGGCAGATAACCAAGACAAGGAGGGGCTCCGAGAGAACTGAATTTTGTTGTAGAATGTTAGTACAATGAATGTGAGTTTTAATAGTGGTTGAACTTTTTTGTTCAAGAACATCCTAAGATTAGCTTACAGTTGGCAGACAAGGTGTTAGGTCAAGAGTCTGTAAATCATTTAGAGGTATACCTATTTAATCTAAGGTGTTCAACACTACCGTTTGGGGTGGGTGGGCACTTCCAACATCTAAATCTTTGAAAGGATTGATTAGAGACATAACAGTAAGATACTGTTGAAGGAGCTGTTAGCTAGAGCTGTTTTGCTATAGTGACCAGTTTACAATATATTGTAGTGAGCAGGGAATTCATTCATCAATTGTTTGTATTCATTAACAATTGTTAAGAAAATTGTCATTGCTTAACAATTCCAGGGAACTTTGTAACAAAATGTGTAAAAAGTGAAGAGATGTGATTTCCGGACGAACTGTGTATACATAACTAGTCACGAATTGTCAATATATATATGTATATACAGTCATGGCCAAAATTGTTGGCACCCCTGACATTTTTCCAGAAAATGAGGTATTTCTCACAGAAAAGTATTGAAATTACACATGTTTTGCTATGCACATGTTTATTTCCTTTGTGTGTATTGGAATAACACAAAAAAAAACAGGAAAAAAAGCAAATTTGACACAATTTCACACAAAACTCAAAAGATGGGCCGGACAAAATTATTGGCACCCTTAACTTAATATTTGGTTGCACACCCTTTGGAAAAAATAACTGAAATCAGTCGCTTCCTATAACCATCAATAAGCTTCTTACATCTCTCACCCGGAATTTTGGACCACTCTTCTTTTGCAAACTGCTCCAGGTCTCTCATATTGGATGGGTGCCTTTTCCCAACAGCAATTTTAAGATCTCTCCACAGGTGTTCAATGGGATTAAGATCTGGACTCGTTGCTGGCCACATCAGAACTCTCCAGCGCTTTGTTGCCATCCATTTCTGGGTGCTTTTTGAAGTATGTTTGGGGTCATTGTCCTGCTGGAAGACCCATGATCTCGGACGCAAACCCAGCTTTCTGACACTGGGCCCTACATTGCGACCCAAAATCCTTTGGTAATCCTCAGATTTCATGATGCCATGCACACAGTCAAGGCACCCAGTGCCAGAGGCAGCAAAACAACCCCAAAACATCTTTGAACCTCCACCATATTTGACTGTAGGTACTGTGTTCTTTTCTTTGAAGGCTTCATTACATTTTCGGTAAACAGTAGAACGATGTGCTTTACCAAAAAGCTCTATCTTGGTCTCATCTGTCCATAAGACGTTCTCCCAGAAGGAATTTGGCTTACTCATGTACATTTTGGCAAACTGTAGTCTTGCTTTTTTATGTCTCTGTGTCAGCAGTGGGGTCCTCCTGGGTCTCCTGCCATAGCGTTTCATTTCATTCAAATTTCGACGTATAGTTCGCGCTGACACTGATGCACCCTGAGCCTGCAGGACAGCTTGAATTTCTTTGGAACTTGTTTGGGGCTGCTTATCCACCATCCGGACTATCCTGCGTTGCAACCTTTCATCAATTTTTCTCTTCCGTCCACGTCCAGGGAGATTAGCTACAATGCCATGGGTTGCAAACTTCTTGATCATGTTGCGCACTGTGGACAAAGGAACATCTAGATNTGCCCACACCTGTTACTTGCCCCAGGTGAGTTTAAAGGAGCATCACATGCTTGAAACAAACTTATTCATCCACAATTTTGAAAGGGTGCCAATAATTTTGTCCGGCCCATCTTTTGAGTTTTGTGTGAAATTGTGTCAAATTTGCTTTTTTTCCTGTTTTTTTTTGTGTTATTCCAATACACACAAAGGAAATAAACATGTGCATAGCAAAACATGTGTAATTTCAATACTTTTCTGTGAGAAATACCTCATTTTCTGGAAAAATGTCAGGGGTGCCAACAATTTTGGCCATGACTGTATATACAATTTATATATATTGTCAATTGTCAATAATAAACAATTGTAAAAACATTTTTTCACTTAAATTGTAGAACAAATACAAAATTAACCATTAAAATTGCACTCCATACATAGTGAATCAGAACGATGCTAAGACTGAGGGCAAATATTGGAAATAGGTGAAAATATAGTTCTTACATGCAGCTGATCATGAACATTGGCTCCATTCTTCAGCAGGGTCTCCACCACCTTAGAATGGCCACACTGACAAGCAGCTGAGAGGGCTCTACCTCCATCCTGCCAAAGCATGACAATCAACAAAGAAAATTTCAACATGTGCATGTCTATTTCATTGCCATGAAGTGTTAACACAGGTTACAGGTGTGTTGGAGCAAGAGGTCTACACAAGTCCAAAAATGTGCATCCGAATCCGAATATGCCACACTGAACCGACCTGGACCCAACAAGTATTTTGAAAGTTGGAGTTGGGGTCATGCAGAACTGAAACATGTCCAAAATGTACTACCAGGAACCGACACGGAACCAAAAGCTGGACTCAAACCCGACGGGGAAGACACAGACCTGACTGGACCCTATCAGCACATATTCCACAACTATTAATCAGTCAATAACAGTGGGCGGACATCCACATTCACTGTTAGGTATTTCTTAAATAAGAAAAACAGAGTATTTGATGCTAAGGAAGGTTTAATGCTTGCCAGCAAGGAGACAATTCTGATCGCAGTTACTAAGTTGTTTGAACTCTTTGTCTCCAACTCGATCATTTATACTGTCATCAACAGAAACAATTCTCAATAGCCACTGGTTCATTTAAAACAGGCAGTTCTCAAATCTAGTTCTGTGATTAGAGTTCTTCAGTTAGGATACAGTAATTTGACCCAAGGTAAACTGTCCCCCAACATTTCATTTAAGTGATAAGCCCCTCCTAACTCTGCAGCGGCATCGCCCTGGCCAGATGTGCCTTTAAGAGGGGTCACTCTATTTGTAGGATACTTAAGTCCCCTACCACAGGCAGACCCACAACTGATAAAATCACTCAGCTGGAGTCAGAAAGCTCACCTCCCCCTCATGGAAGTAAGAGTCTGTTGTTGAGAACTCCTTTGTTTTATACAGAATAAGGGTTACCTCTGAAATACTGTTTACTCTGCCCACCGTTTCTAAGGAGATCGCTCTTTTTTCTTCTTTTTCAAAACAACACAAGCACAGCACTGCTGACTGACTCTGTTAATGATTGGGTGTGCTCCAAGTTTGAGTGACTAGAGTATTAAATACAATGTTAAAAAGAGCCGGGACCTGAAGTAATAGACTGAGATCCAACCCAGACCCGGCTGACCATTCATAATATAGCCCCGAACCCATATGGGTTCTGGGTTGGCGGAATAGCAGTGGCTGTGGTTAATGGTCTGTTGAATATTTTGGACTAGTAAACACTCTTTTCAAAAAGCCTTATCTCTATGCCAGATTAGAACTATTACTCCTCACAAAGGAACCCTAATAATAATAACAACATGTTTCTTCCTGATGGAGGAATCCTAACTAATGTCACTGAGTAAAATACAAGTAAAAAGTAAAATCATCTTTCATCAGAACCACTTAACAGATATTTTTGCAGCTTCACAGTTGAAAAATGAAATAAAAACAAATAAATTAGACAAGCCAGTGTTAAAATGGTCATAACCTCTATGCCTTAAAAGTGCCTTGTTTTCCGTTCTATTGATATTTTCAGGCATTTAGCATTTATGTACAGATTTTTTGAGTACAGCCTGGTTTCCATCCCAGAAGGGATCTCAGAGGCTAACATCATGCAGAGAGGCACTTGCATCTGGCCATTATTGATTGGTACATAGAAGTCCCGATGGACATCCAGAGAATTAGCGAGAGTTTTCCTAATCACTAACTTGGCCAACTGCTTGGCCCTTGCATTCAAAACGTCCAGATGCCTGAATACAAGGTCATTATAACTTGGTCACTTCTCCATAGTTTCCTTGCAATGTCAGCAGCGTAAGGCTGATAATACGCAACTTTCTGCGACCTTCCAGGTTGTTGATGTGAACAGTGACATCCACCACCAGTCGTCTCGCCCTGCAAGAAGATCAGGTCAGGGACCCTCAACCCCCCTTCCTGGGAGCACATGCGCAACTCCTTCTCAACGTACAAACCAGCTCTGGTGGCTTTGTCTGCCAAGAGACGTCACAGCTGAATGAATGTTCACAATTCCACTAAGTTTTATTATCATATTTACAAGTGGTACATGAAATGCAGCTATTTGAAGTGGGATGTCATTAATGTAGCATTATCTGTAAAAACACTGGGGTTGATGTTGACCCTGAGTAGACAAAGCATACCTTAGTCTGTAATTCAGTAGAGGCACCAAAATCAAAAAGGAGCTTCACAATTTCATTGTGTCCTTGCTGAGAAGCAAAGAAGAGAGCAGTAGAGCCTGTCTGTAGAAACACACAGACCTTGCATATTATTGAGTGAATTGGAAAGGGAAAGCTCTCAATCAAAAGTAGTGACTTGAATATGCAGTTTGTTTACCACACCTTTCTCTGCAGGTTGATGTCAGCTCCCTGCATGATCAGCTCCCTCGCACAATCATAATGGTTACTGAAGGAGGCTACCATCAGTGCTGTGGTTCCATTCTGAAAAAACAAATAAGCGAGTTCACCATTAATTGTGTCACCAACTATATTATCTGTATCCAAACTTGGAAGTGGGCGGAGCCCACAGTAAGTTTTCATTTCAACAGTTGTAGGGGTGAACCAAAAATAAAATGTACACTGTGATTTTTGCATGGCAGACATGACACATTAACCAATGTTGCTCAAAAGTGTTTTTTGTTGTTACCAGTTCATGTTCATATCATACTTTGAATTCCTTGAAGAAGTGCATTATGGATAATGCTGTTCAAGTGGGCACGTTTTTGTTCATAGAAAAACGTAATATTGTTGTTGTGACTTATCTATAGATACGGTTTTATGACCCTCGCTTTCGCTTTGTTATGACTTTAAGCATTGTTTTCCATGCACTGTGACTACAATTAGATTATCCTAGACATCTATGGGACCATTATTGCAGCAAAACTATTCATGTATACACAGCATAATCCACAACTGCACACCAAGATCTACACGTGCACATTATGATCCACAAATGCACAACACCTTCCACAAACACACAACAAGATCCACAAATGCACTAACCTACATACTTTAATTTTAATTCTGCCTCTGTACTGGACTTATCATATTAGTCGTTTTTTAGCTGATACATTTTTGCGGCCCAATCAGCAAACAGAAGGAGCGGCTGACAACGATGACGCACTGAGATTTGTGTATGTGCGAAGCGATGTCCAAATAGGTCGTCAAAAAGGCTGGCCTCTTACTCGGCTATGTTTTACGGTGACTTTTGCTGCATTTATGCTGTGGTACAAATGCACAACCTATGTGCGTGTGTGACAGTGTATCCATACCACTAATCAGATGTATAGCGGTACAGTGCTTTTTAATGCAACATGATGACATTGCTGGGTGGGTGGGTCAAGCAGTTACTTAGTAGGGTTAGGGAACTAACCATATCAACTATACTAAAATACTTGTGCATTATAATATCAATAATATATATGTTATTTGTTTATGTTTTTAAAGGTTTTTAATTTGACCTCGAAGCTACTTCTGACAGCAGTTTGTGAAAAAGGGCTAGTTTCACAAGAAAGGCTGCTTTAACATGTTAGCTTATTAGCCAGTATGAGTGAGATATGTAAGCAATTACATGAAGAAACCTCTTGTTTGTAAAACACTTTTTCATAAATACGATGGAAGCATTTCACATTAAGTCCAAGTCGGAGTTCTATGAAGCTATTTTCTAGCAGTGAATGGGTGCAGGCACTCATCCATCCATCCATTTATTGTCTTCAGTTTATCAGGGGCCGGGTCGCAGGGGCAGCAGTCTGAGCAGGGAGGCCCAGACTTCCTTCTCCACACACACCTCCTCCAGCTCCTCTGGGGGGATCCCGAGGCGTTCCCAGGCCAGCCGAGAGACATAGTCCCTCCAGCGTGTCCTTGGTCTTCCCCGGGGCCGCCTCCCGGTAGGACATGCCCGGAACACCTCCCGAGGGAGGCGCCAGGAGGCATCCGAAACAGATGCCCGAGCCACGTGAGCTGGCTCCTCTCGATGTGGAGGAGCAGCGGCTCTACTCCGAGCTCCTCCCATGTGACCGAGCTCCTTACCTTATCTCTAAGGGAGCGCCCGGCCACCCTGCGAAGGAAACTCATTTCGACTGCTCGTATTCGCGATTTCGTCCTTTCGGTCATTACCCAAAGTTAATGACCATAGGTGAGAGTGACAGGCACTCACCGGGCATAAATTCAAATATTTGAGCAGTCCAAACTGGAAAATGTCAGTAGTTTTGTTTTTCTGAACATATTGACAAGGTTATGGCATTGAAATTTAGGTCAGTTGACAAGCAGAGACGTCGCAGGGGGGTTGCGAGGCCTAGCGCAAACTTAACATGCAAGGGCCTGCTTCTTGACATACACTGTGCTGCACGCGCAAGAATCATTTTCAACCTGTATGGGGACTGTCCATAATTCGGATATTAGCATCTTCACTCTCACTAGCTGTGAACAACTACTGTGGAGCCACCCCATTTCTGCAAGATGCGTTGACAAAGTTATCCAGTGATCATCAAATCGCCTTTAGAAATTCTTGCTATTTTTCTGTTTTATTCCTTTTCTCAGAATCCAACTCTTGTTTGCAAAATTGCCCATCTTTCAGCAACATTGTTTCTTCAGACCATCTCCATCCTCGTCTCAACTAACTAACTAACTAACTAATTAACGTAAAATTAAATAGGAATTTAATTTGAGAGCACATCAAGTCAATAACAGGAATAAAAAAATATTGAAAGTAGAAAAAAACCTTTATGATTACAACCTAAGGTGTATAGATTAATGTTTTAATGCGTTCACATTTCATTTATTTATACTTTAATTTATTTATGGTATAACTTATTGCAGAAATATAAATCTGTCGTAAACTGTCAAAAGTCTGGGGGTGGGTTAAAGCTTCATACCATTGCAGTGTGAGTAGATAACTAGGATAATATGTTATATGAAGTGCAAGGTCAGAGGTTTAAATTGAGCCACGACCATAATGATACACTATCCATTCATCAAGACTGCAAGTCACTGCAAAGGAAGCCAGATACACACTTCCTAGCTAGCTGTAGTCTAACTTTATACAGTCATAATAATAAGGGTAATGTTTCACTTCAAGCGGATTACTACATAAAAATTGCAAGAATTATTTGCGGTTTGTAAGTAAGATCCAGCTATATCTTAACCTAGGTCTGCTGTCCTGTGTACTTCCGCTCAATGTTCATTGCACTTCTGTACTAGGTCTGACACTTCTAGATCCACAAGTTCTCAACTCAGATATCTGTAGGCCCAATCAGCAAACTGAGGGAGTGGCTGAGAGTGATGACGTTGATGTTGTGCGCTAGTTTGAGTTGTAATTCTGTAACAGTGAACAGCCTTTACAGAGTTTTGTTGGTGGCTATGATATTGTGACCCTCCCCCCCACCGGGCTCGGGAAAAGTTTGATTTTCCATCTTGCTCCGTTAGTCATAGAGGAGTTGGCTAAGGCGAACACTGGCTATGCTAAGCGGATAGTTGTTATTGTCTCCCTGCTTGTTACACTATTTGAACTGTCGAACATTATTCCATTTGTTTAGATTTGACCATGCGAAGGAGATCATTAGTGATGTTTTCAGGGATGTGGACCTGTAATATGATTCAGGGGGCTATTTAACTTATCCAGTGACTATTACAATAACTACTTTGATTTACTACTCTCCATCTCCTACTCCTATATCCCAGCTCTTTTTGCCTAATCAGGTCAAAATCTTTGGAGAAATTTGGAGCATATGAGTGCTGTATCGAAGGAGCATTTAAAGAAGGCCATAAAAGGTTTTTTATTTTGTTTAATCATTTTTTTCTTCGTTCTTTTGGGGGGAATGTACAGTTTGAGTCATTTATTTCTGACGGAGATAGTGATTTGTGAGTGGCCAGAAAATGTGGGGGGAGGTAAAGACGTGCAGGAAAAGGCCTGGGCCAGTTTTGAACTCAGTTAGGCCAGTGGGATGTTCCTTTTAAAATAAATGATTATGAAAAAAAGTCCTACCCACAAGAACATTTTCTTACATTTATTTTCTTTCTGAAGCAGCTATTCAGCATTTTTCTAACTGGTTCTGGTTTTATTTTTATTTTTTTACTTTGTCCTTCACCCTCCGCGGGTGGTCTCATCCTTCGAGCTCAGGTCCTCTATCACAGGCTTGAGAGCTCTTTGCACAGCCTACACCTTGGGGGGGGGAGAGAGAGAGAGATCTACCACACCAGACAAGACCAAAGGTGTAGGCTGTGCAAAGAAGCCCCTGTGACAATACAGCACATAACTGCAGGGGGCAAGATGCTGGCAGGGAAAGCATAGATGGAGCACCATAACCAATTGGCTGGCATAGTGTACAGGAACATCTGCACAGCGTATGGACTGGAAGCCACAAGGTTAACGTAGGAAACACCTCCAAAGGTAGTGGAGCATGACCGGGCCAAGATACTGTGGGACTTTCAGATTCAGACTGACAGAATGGTGATGACGAACCAACCAGACATTGTGGTAGTGGACAAACAGCAGAAGAAAGCTGTTGTGGTTGACATGGCAATACCAGGTGATGGCAACATCAGGAAAAAGGAACATGAGAAACTAGAGAAATACCAAGGGCTCAGAGAAGAGCTGGAGAAGGCTTGGAAGGTGAAGGCGACAGTGGTGCCAGTGGTCATCGGAGCGCTCGGGGCAGTGACTCCCAAACTAGAGGAGAGGCTACAGCAGATCCCTGGAAGAACACCAGACATCATGGTCCAGAAAAGTGCTGCATTGGGAACAGCAAAGATACTGTGCAGAACCCTCAAGCTCCCAGGCCTCTGGTAGAGGACCTGAGCTCAAAGGATGAGACCACCCATGGAGGGTGAAGGACAAAGTTTTTTAAAATGTATATATGTATACTGTATGTGCGTATACATATACAGTATGTGTGTATATATATGTTTTGTATTATTCTTCGAATAATAAGTGCTGGTTATAATTTCCTAAAATGGCTGTGTCAACAGGTGAGATCAGTTACTAGAAATGCCATGTGTGTAAAACAAAACATAAAGACAACTACCACTAAAACAATCACTTTTTGGATCAAATGTGCTGGTGTGTTGTGTTATGTGTAGGGGCATGTATAGTCCATACACTGTCTCTGCAGTCAACATCCACACGTCCACTGTTGAGCAGCAACTGAAGCAAAGCAATGTTTCCCTTACGAGCTGCCCAGAATACAGCATTAGCCAGGGGCGTCTCCTTCTGTAGAATAAACACATAGGCTTCGTAATAATGGTGACTTTAGATGACTAGCCTCACAATTCACTTACCACAGAAAAAGAAAAATGTATGCCTACAATATCAGATATTATTAAATACTATACACAAACGCAGCCACACATTTAAACACAATTTAAACCTAAAATAAAAGCATTTTCTACAATAATTTAAACCGTCCTCTGCACCAGCATGACCGAAGCTAAGGAGCATAGCTAACTGAAGGTCAAAGTTTTAACATGTCTAAATGTTACACATAATAATGAAAATAGTGCTTACCTTAAACGACATCTTGCAACCTCATTCGTGACTCATGGCGTATTCCTAACTCGCAACCAACGAATTTTTACTTGTCAATACCCGAAGGACAAGTACCGTTGTCGTGGAACTCCGCTCTTCTCCGTGAGAGATGGGTGCTTTTAGACTCGAATTGATTTTCAGACACAGAACACCCGCCCGCAAAATTGGAATGCTCCTCATCCCATCATCTGCAGAGCAGCAGCATAGGTTACAACTCCGATTCCCCCCCCCCCCCCCATTTAGAGGCGTTCCCGTCGCATCCTTTAAGAGACAAGTCTACATTTCCGATGTATAAGCTTAACAGGTATATTTCACTGTCGTTAATTATTCTAATCAGTTTTACACGATTACGCTTTTTTTATATTACCCTTTTACTTTGGTTATAGGCTGCAAGGGACGTAAGTAGAGTGACCACCAGCCCCGCTTTGCATTGCACAGCATGTTCACCCCTTGTCCCGCACATCGCATACTGAGCTGAGGAAGGGGGGGGGGGGGGTAGCTAAACTTGCTCAGTGATGTTTAATTTAAATTATATGTTAAAAGACATGTTATATTACATTGTGATGTAGTTGTGTTTTAGTGCTGGTAACATGTCCCATATTGTCCCACACCAACCTAGTAGTTATCTCAAATTTGGTTTGTTTGAAGGTGATCACTCCAGACAATAACTCTTCCACAAACAGACCCTCTCATGATTAAATCACTCAGTCAGAGGAAATAGCTTACTTACACCCCAGGTTAGCAAAATTGGTGTCTGTATGTTTTTGCAAGCCTTGTCATCTAGTTCCTTTAGAGGGGGTTTCCTCTGTGTAGATAAACAGAGAAAAGTTAATGTTTTATACAGAATTAGGGAAGTATTCTCAATTTCTCTGACACCAACTGCGGTATATGAGAAACCCCTATAAACACGGCATATGAACATACCAACTGGGTAATTGATAAACCAAAATGAACAAAACATTCATTATCACAAGTTCAGACTCACTTGAGGGTACTTATCCTTAGAGTAGCAGATATGTGTTGACTGGATAATCATATGCTTAAGTGTAGATCACCATGCCCCAGTTCTTAGATGTCATAAGGTGCCAATGGCAAAAGCTACACCGACGCCTCGGCCACTGCTGGGCAGGTACTGATCTTCAAACACTCTATGCTGATGAACAAGATTATTGACCTGAATCTGAAATGGAGAAAGAGGACATGACATCAGTTGGTCTGAGGGTACATCTTTGATTTGAGCCTGGAAAGAAGAGAAAGGAGTTGGGTATTATTGAACTGTATGTCAAGGGCATTAAGGGCATCACAACAGGAGACACTACCCATAAAGTCAGGTTCCTTTTTTTTTTTTTTGCCAACCCAAGCCAATCTGTACCCCACCTCCTGCGGGAAATTGGGAGTTTCTCTGGCTACAAACTGGTATACAAGTATATCAAAAAGTCTGCTCTCTTCTATAAATGACATAAGCAGATCATTAGATTATGATTTATACCCTTTCAAAGATGAATATCAATACCTTAAGTAACTAGGTATACATGTAAACATTTCAACATTTAATACGGCTAACTTTGATGATTCATTAGAATGCACCAAAAATAATCTGGAGAGGTGTTCAGGCCTTCCCATTTCAATTTCAAATTTTAACACCCTCAAGATGACGATACTACCTACTGTAGATTTCTGTATTTGTTTGAGACACATTCTGTCTGGCTCCCAAAGCCTTTCTTTATGAAATTGGATAACTATATCTCATTGTTTATATGGAATCATTCCACAAACTTTCTCCATTATTATTGGAAAATTCAATTCAATTTATTTTTGTAATACCCAAAATCACAACAACAGTTGCCTCGAAGGGTGACAAAGATTCCCTCATTGGTCAATAAACAGAAAAACAAGTTAAATAATGTCCATGTGATTTTAGCAAATGGACAACTGTCCCAGAACATCCCCTGTCCTTAGACCCTCCTTCTCGGCGAGGAAAAACTACAAAAAACCCTGTGGGGAAAAAGTAGAAACCTCGGGGAGAACCACAGTGAAGGAGAGATCCTATTCCCACGGACGGACAGGTTGTAGATGGTCCAGGACTGGCGCGCATCCATCTGCAGATGGTCTGTAGAGAAAGAACCACTCAGGAGGAAGGAGGGGCTCATCTAGATCATCTAGTGTGAGGAGAGTTCAGCTATTCAGAGCAAACACTTCCAAACAGACATACTGGGTGGTGGCATTCTCTGAGATAAACGGGTGTGTCTGAGCAGTGATTAAACTTTAATTGCACACATTGATATCCTGTTTCTCAACAGTTCCCTTGTCGATCAAGGCCAGTAGTGAGACTTTTTCTTACCACGTTGTTGCAAATTCGAATGTTTCGAATTCGAATCTGGTTACAATTACATAAACATTTCAACCTTGACCAGATTAATAACTTTTCCGTATATGACCTATTAAAATCTGAATTCATGAAACAAGGGGTCTGATCTCTAAGATGTATAATATAATACACAAAATTGATCTGCCAGCACACACTAAAATATGTGAAAACTGGGAAAGCGACCAGGATATTGTAATTCTGGATGATGTATGGGCTAAAAACATCTCCAACATACACATGTATAAGACATGGACTGATACAATTCAGCGTATTTCAAACAGTACATTACTCCAATGATAAGCTAGCTAAAATATACCAACCACACCCTTGGAATTACATATCACAAGAACACAAGAGAGTAATAGCATTCTGTAGTCTCATAATGCATAGGTTAATCTTGATGAACTGGAAATATAAAAAAATGCCCACCATTCAGAAGATGGATCTGGGAGGTGCAATACTGACTTCAACTACAAAAGATTAGACATACTCTAACAGGCTCAGGTAACACATTCAATGAAGTGTGAACTCCTTTCACTGAGCATGTGAAGGAGTTGTATCTCTAACTCTAAGTTGGATTTGATTCTGGTTCTACCCTGGTTATTCCAAGCCTTTTTTATTCCTGTTTGTTTACCTTCATGTCATGTGCAGTCTCTCACAGGCCAGGACATTTATTATAAAGATATGCCACACCAGGGTGTGCCTTCATTATAATTTAGAGGGATTTGAAGTTGAACAGGAGTTTAGAGCTGTGTTTATAGTCGTACCACAAATTCTAAGAAGCTTCCCTTTTGTTGCTGACAAGGAGATCTACAGTAACCACACCTTCCTTTACAGACGACATAGTGACAAATTAAAATGTTGCCGTTATTTTACCTGCTGTTATTTTAAAGGAAGTCTGTGAAAAGTACCACATTGCTGTGTGCTGCTTCTGACTCCAATTATACTGTCTTCACAGTAATATAAAAATAATGGGATGTCACCCAGAATATATTCAGAGGTTTTTGCAGAAGTAGTAGTTTCTTCACACAAAAAATATTTAATACTTAATTAGAATGTAAACTTAGTGTTATTGGCTGGATAAAGTAAACTTTTTAAAGATAGTCTCTTTAGCCAACCAGAGCCATAGCCCTTGGTTATATTTCCTAAAAAAAAAAACATCTGCTGGTTCAACAAGATAATTGACTCATGTAAAATATTTTTCTTAGACATGCTAAGCACCTAGAGTACTAAAGTATTTTTGTCTACTCTGAAAATGAATTTATTGATGGTGAAAATTGAATGATGATGATGGCTGCCTACATAATTGTAATCACAAAGAAAAGGTAATCTATCATAACAAAAGAAAATATGAGGATTATGACACATCTTTCATAATAATATGATTACATGTGTAAAAAGGTCATATTTTATGCTGAATTTGGATTGATGAAACACACTAACCTCGGCCCACCAGAACTAGAAGGGATAATTTTATTCAGTTCATTTATTAGCTATGCTACAACATTATTAGCTAACATTTTAATCAGTTAACTTCATATATAAATTAATAGAGCATTACGTATATGTTTTCTACTGTTATAGTGTATATTAAGCTCCTTCCTTCCTGGAATATTAAATGATTTCCTCCGCATGCATGAGTTGCTTGTTTCACATTTCATGCTTAATAAAACCTATGAAAATAGATAACCCCTAACCCCTTCCAGTATGAATGTTAAAACTTGATCAGGTGGCTTTCAAAATATGTACAGCAAGGTATACAGTATGTAGAACAAGACAATGGGAATGACTGTTCTTTTGCCTAGAGATGAAGAAAACTGAAAAACACTGCAGTGTTATTTTTCCTGTGTTATTATAAAAGATATGTCACTCCTGGGTGTGCATTCATTATAATTTAGAAGGATTTGAAGTTTAACAGGAGTCCAGAGCTGTGTTTATAGTCTTACTGCAAATTCTCAGAAGCTTCCCTCTTGTTGCTGACAGGCAGGTCTATTATGAGCACACCTTCCTTTACAGACCATAAAAGACGACATGGTGACAAATGTCACTGTCAGAGTTAGTGGGTAAAGTCTCAAAACATGTTGCCAAGACAGCTCAGTATCACAGAAGGTGAGAAAGTGATCTAGCAATTTATTATCTCTAAAACTAAAATGTTTATATATTTTTTAACTTTTGATCATGTACATTTCTAGTCCTATGGGCCAGCTTTACTTTGAGAGGAACGCTGCTTTCTCTCGTTCTGTGTGGTCCACTGAACGTGGTGTCAGATTCTGATGAAGAAGTAGCTTCAGTGTGGCAGATGTGGAAGAGCACCCACATGGTATCCTATGATGACGAGGTTGGATAACAACTTTATTAAATGTTTTAAAGAATTTAATTACATTTTACACACAGAAACACACCTATATATCAATTGACATAATTGATTCTGCTTGTAATTATCTTTGCAGTATGAAGACATTGAGAGAAAAACTGTTTGGGAGAAAAACATGAGGCTGATTGAAAAGAACAATCAAGATTTTTTCAAAGGGACAACCATGTTCACCATGGCTATGAATAAATACGGTGACATGGTATTTTTCTTTTGTCATTCTTTTCTGCAACTGTATTTCATAACTGTGTCAGGATACAACACTTATTTCAATAAATTGTTGCTCCATACGTTCAGACAAGCCAAGAATATAAGCGTTTACAAGGTGCCTTGATAAACGACAATCTCAGGAGAGGGAAAAATGCCTCAGCCAGAAAGCTCAGTTACAATGCTAGGGCATTGGGAGCTGTTTCAGTGGACTACAGAGCTACAGGTTTTGTTACAGAAGTGAAAGACCAGGTATGGGTTGCATGAGTGTTACTTGAAAAAATGACCACCGTGATGACTAAATACCTTTTAGTGTACATGTCCCTAGTTTTGCTTATTATATATCCTATTATTCTAATTTGATATGCGATGATGCTTATATCTTCATTTGTGTTTTAATGTTCTTTCTTCAGGGATACTGTGGCTCTTGTTGGGCATTTAGCACTACAGGAGCCATAGAGGGACAAATCTTCAAAAGAACAGGTCAGCGGTTGTCTTTGAGTGAGCAGAACCTGGTAGACTGCTCCAAGCCTTATGGTACCTATGGTTGTAGTGGTGCCTGGATGGCAAACGCCTATGATTATGTGGTCAGCAATGGTCTTCAATCAACCAGCACATATCCATACACATCAGTGGTAAGAGGCTGTGTTACATACTGTCCTAATGTGTGACCCCTATTATTATTTTTAAAACCACAAATGTAATGGCCCTATTTTTCTATCGCCAGGACACCCAGCCATGTTTTTATGACAGTCATCAGTCAGTTGCCCATATCAGTGATTACAGATTTATCCCTAAGGGAGACGTGCAATCCCTGGCTAATGCAGTGGCAACTATCGGTCCAATTACAATAGCTTTGGATGCAGGTCACCCAAGCTTCCTCTTCTACAGTTCAGGTTAATCATAATGTCTCTTGAGGTATTTATTTTTCATTTTTATGTTTCCTGAAACTGTTATTAACCACTGTATTTTTGTAATAGGCATATATGAGGAACCTAACTGCAATCCTAACAACCTAAGCCATGCTGTACTGCTGGTTGGCTATGGCTCAGAGGAAGGAAAAGACTACTGGATCATTAAGAACAGGTGGGGAGGAAGCTTTCTCACTTACCTTTTCTTTTGTTCAATTATGTTTATGTTCAAATAGTGTATTAAATACACTGTCCTTTTTTCTTTTTTCCCCCCATTTAGCTGGGGTACTGGATGGGGAGAGGGTGGCTTCATGCGAATGATCCGGAATGGCAGCAACACTTGTGGCATCTCTAATTATGCCATCTATCCACTTTTATGAACATAATAACAATTTACACTGCCCCATGCCCTAGATATTAACTGTAATTTGGAGGAACTTGTTCAAATTGGATTTTGTTTTATGTTTGTGTGCTTGACTTTGGCAGGACAACCTATTGCAATCTCACATTTACATTAATATTATTTATTTTCACACCCCTTGGGTGCCTAAATGTTTACAGTACATAAACAATTTGTCAAAATGATCACCTTGGTCACGATTGCATTTCTTATATTGGATTTTACATTCCATTGCGCGGTTTAGGCTTAATTTACGTTTTTG
Organism: Plecoglossus altivelis; assembly: GCA_036571765.1. Lineage (NCBI taxonomy): Eukaryota > Metazoa > Chordata > Actinopteri > Osmeriformes > Plecoglossidae > Plecoglossus > Plecoglossus altivelis. The sequence continues at coordinate 9,870,583 of BROE01000026.1, forward strand.
AGAGCAAAAAGTAAACTTAATGGTGGCAAACTAGCTAGACTTGTCATAAACACAAATGACTACCTACAGTATAACATTAGTTACAAGATCGCGACCCTAGCTAGGGCTAGGATCAGTCTCATTCTAGGTCTAGGACCCAACCTAGAATGGCAAGACAGCTGCAGAAATGCCACAGGCCAGGGTAATAACTACTTCACATTTAACATTGTGATAAAAACACAATTTAGGGGGCCCTGGTGGGACATGCCCGGAACACTTCTTGAGGGAGGCATCCGAAACAGATGCCTGAGCCACCTCAGTTGGCTCCTCTCAACGTGGAGGAGCAGCAGCTCTACTCGGAGCTCCTTCCGTGTGACCGAGCTCCTCACCGTATATCCACTCTACGGAGAAAACAAATTTTGACCGCTTATATCCACAATCTTGTCCTTTCGGTCATTGCCCAAAGCTCATGACCTTATGTATAAAATATACATATATTTATTAGTAATTAAATTAAATTATCACAAATTATCAAGTATCACTTCCAGTAAATATGTTAAAATAGCTAGTTAAAGTAAATGTAAAGTTTGTTTACATTTTTATCTGAGATACTGTCAGGGACCAACAAGTAGTACTTACTCTGTTATAAGGACAATGCAACACCATTGCTATGGTACTGATCACAAGAATACAAGAGATTATTTTGGGACTTTCAATGCATACATTGCATCTAATACAGCTTCCCTTACCACAGGCAGTCCAAAAAGCAGAGAAGACTGTTCAAGTCGAAAAGCTCTCCCAATAGTAAAGCACTTACTGTAAAACACACTGGTAAATGCTCTTGTTAAGGGTGCCATCCTGTTTTCTTCCTCTGCAAAGACACAATGATCAAATTGACATGCTATTGCATTTGCACAAGTTACAAAGATGAGAATAGCCCAAATAGAAATGAACAGTCTAATTGCCTACCTGATGTGAACTTGCTGTCAGTGACACACATACATCCATCCATGTTCACACAAATAAGTCCCATGGAAGCAATCCAACAAGTTGTCTGTGGGGCAGTGTGTCAGACACCTTCTGGTGCGGATTCAAACACCTGATTTTGAGAGATATGAAAACCATGGTGGCACACAGGCTGAGGTAACTATCTTGTGCCCAAGGCTTTGGGGCACCCCAAAGAGCAAATAAGACAGTTTTTACCATTCCAAGTGATGCCCTGGAGGTTTTGGTGCACGTGGGTGCCCAAGAACACAGCACAGCCTGGTACAATTCTCTACCTGCCTTTGAAGCACTGAGGCTGAGGAAGAAGTGCACAGATGGGTGCGCACTCATGCGCCCCATGGCTCCCAGGAGAGATGCTCGGTGTGCCACCAAGCCGCACTGTCAGTCCAAGAAGTCCTATGATGGCGCTCCGACATCGGGAGCCATCATAGGCTCACCCCCTGTACATATCCTACCCCGCTACGTACCGGCTTCAGAAGATGGCGTTTTCCAATACCTCCTATTGGTTGTTGTACTCCAACAGCCCATCCTTACTGATGGCGTCCTCCGGCTGTGTCGCATGTTCCTCTTCCTGCAGGGGCACAGAAGAGGGGCTTCCCATTGTGTGCTCTGAGAACCCTGGAGGAGGCTACCTGGTTGGTCCTGCCAGTGGCACATGCTTGTCTCAAAGATTAAGCCATGTGAGTTAAAGTACACATGGTCGTTACAGTGAAATTGTGAATGGCTCATTAAATCTATTATTGTTCTGATCGTTCCAATATCACTTGTATAACTCTGGCAATTATAGAGCTAATACCCTGGCAGCGATGCATGCATTTATCAAACCCAAAATTTATGCAGGGACGGTCGATATTTTGGCCTGCCCTGGGCGATTTGGTGACTCGAGACAATCACACGCCCACCATGGCGGTGACGTCTCATGTCTTCCCAATCACCTTCCGATAGCACTTACTGTGCCTATCATAGTGACCACGGGTGAGGAGGTTCAATCTGGGCTCAATTTCAGAGAGAGAGCATGAGAATCTGCAACTCAAAATAACGCGTTACATCAACACCATCGTCCTCAGTAGCTGATTGGGCCTACAGATATCTGAGGGATGACCACCTAAGCAGGTATATTGGCTCCAGATCTAGTACAGAAGTGGAATCAAAATTGAGAGGAAGTACGTAGGACAGCAGAGCAGCAGGCTATATTGGCTGAGGCTGGATTCACAGATCTGCGAGAGTTGCTGCTTTCAGACGGGAGAGGAGTTGAAAATGGAACAGTCAAGTTTTCTGCTTCCTGTGGTTTGCTGCGTTTACATCAGTCATAGATAAAATGTCAAGGATTTACAGATATTTACCGTGTTTTATTTGATTCTGTCACCTCTCTTTCTATCCTTTGTAGTCACCTTTCTGTTTTTATTGATCCTTCAGCATTTCTAATGCTGTCTTCCCCGCTCCTTACCAACATCTCATTTTCTCTAAATGTCCTTTTCCTGCTTCCCATCATTTCCTTTGACCTTCACATTTTCTTCAACTCTTTCCACTCTTAGCCTCCTCTCCCTGCTCATCTTTTTGCCCTCATGCACTTCTCCTTAAATGTACATTAACTGACATTTCTTTTTACAAACCTTCTCTACTTTATTTTCCACTTTTACTGCCAGTTGTCCTCTCTCCAGTCACCTCACTGATCAATAACATATTCCATATGTAAACATGGGTGTAGCATTTTTGTTTGCAGAGTTTTTTAAATTAGCATTTGTCTTAAACGCACATTAATGTATTTGCATGTTTGGTTTCTTTACATGACTTACCTGTCGACCACCCATGGTGGTCGAACACCATGGGTGGTCGACAGGTCCCACAATCCCACAATTACAAAATTGAGTATACAGGCCTTACAGCTCATGAGGAACAAAAAGGCCTGAAGAATTTATAACCGCCGCCATGTTGGATTATTTTGTACAATAAAGCTCCACGCCTCTTCTATTACACAAACACACAGAGTCTAAAAACACTTCACCCATTCCAAATTGTATAAAATGTCCACCTTAGTCAATTTATTTCTGATGCAACGAACATAAAGTTTGGCCAAGAAAATATGTGGATCTACTGTCTGTATTTTATTTGTGAGAGAGTAGTCATATCACTGGCTGTTATCACATGGATCAGCCACTCGGCCAGTGAACACCATAGTGTTGATGGTGGACTCTCGGATGAGAAGCATGAATGGTCGGTTTGCCACAAACAACTCCCGATTAAAGTTGATGGAACGACCAATGGCCACCACAGCTGTTGCAGCTGCTGCCTCACTGCCTTCCTCATTAACCTGGAACAATAAATTGGTTCTTAATTGTTACACAAGACTAAATAGACTAGGTATTGTACATGCATCCATTATCATGATATTTGAGAGATTAATAATTAATTGTTCTGCCACTTTGTTAATACTGCAACACAATTGCCTAATAAGTACAATAGCGCTGTTGTGCCAACTCATGACAATAGTTCTGATTGACAACAGATCACAGTCAGTAACCCTCCACCCTGGATAGGGTTAGGATCAAACCAGTGGCCTGTTCTTTGTACTTAGCAAACTCAATTAACTGGATTTGATTGTCGACGATTTTCCATGATCTTGGATTCTTTAGTATTTCAAAGCTTATCCTGGACTTTCTGTCATAGCAACAAGTCCATTATCTTAAACCTGCTCGTGAACAATATTATTTTAAGTATACAAGATTAGAGTGCAGCTTCACAAGCATAGGTGATACAGGAAGTCTGTCTCAGCCATGTCTTGTCCATTTTTACTACAACAAGCTGTTTTGGAAGGTGAAGAAGATGAATAACCAAATTAGCCAGATAATGAATAGCAAGATGATGTTATCTTGAATGTCATTTGATCTCAGATGTAATAAGCAACGTACGAAGAACGGGCCCCAGGTTTCATATTTAAGTTCTATCTACATGTTTAATCTACATGTTCAATCTCTATGTTAGGCCATCTTTGGAAAATTGATGTTCAGTTTCTTATATATTTGTTATATTTTGTACACACCTCCAGGAATGCCTTATGGAAAGCATCAGAAATGTACAGGGGACTTCTGTCATCCTGAAATAAAGTATAAGGTTTAAGTTACTTCATAAATGATTCACCAAAATATTGGCAAGTACAATACTGATTTAATTTAGAGATTTTTCCAGATGTTATTCTATGTTAAAAATCAAGAAGTAAAGTGGAAATATTTTTACCTGGTAAGCTTGCCTTTTGGGAATTGAATAGATCGTGAAGACCCATGGCCTGTAATTTTTCTTTCAAACTGAAGCTGTCCTCAATTTTAAAGCTTGGGACCTGTACAGATACTGTTGTCTCCTTCATTGCTTGCAACCAGTCCTTGAGTTTCTTCAAGTTCAAATTTTCTTCCACCTTTCAGAGAATGTATTCACAATAATACACAATGGCATTGTATATGTTTTTGAATATTTTTGACAACACTGTAAAAGTGTATCTAAAAATAACTGGAAATTCTACGAGACCCTCATTTGATTTCATGTTGTATACATTTGAGAATCACAGAATGTGACAAATACAATTCCATATATGCAGAAAGCAGGCAGGCAGTTTAAATGGGAACTTGATAGTATGCTGAACTAAGTGTGAATGACTGTCACCCAGGACCAACCTCAGACAGTGGTTTCTCCTTTAAGGGCAGGATCAGCACCATAGTTATATCCCCTCCAAAGTAAGGCAGCTCAAGGAGCTGGACTTGGTCTTCAATGAACCTGCCATAACGGAACTTAGTTTCCTGGTACATCATGGATACGGGACAGGTCTTTGACTTGCTGACATAGAAGTCAGACTTGAAGACATTCTCTTTGTCAAATTTGTTTTTCCACTGACCCTAGGAGTCAAGAAACAATTATTTATACATTTTCTACCCTTTACAGTATAATAATAGTTCAACTTGTGACATCATAGGACTTGTAACATACTTGTGGCAGAACATCTGATTAATAAACATTTTCTAAATGAAATACTCGTTGATAATGACTAATATAACAATACTCTTCACAGTACCTTGAAATATATAGTGTTAACTAGGACCAACACCGTATTGGAATTAAGAACCCCCTCTGGTAGTGTGTCTTGGATTCTATTCTCAGTCTTGTTTGAGATCCATTCGTTGATAATCTTTCGCGATAGCTCTGGTTTCTCCTGGAAAACAAGCCCACGTTAACAGATCTTTGTTGTTAATGTAAAAAAAACATGTTATTCTGATCCAATGAGTACAAATTTAATACCAAACAAAAATTAAGAAATGAATATCAAATTTCCTTAAATCTCAGAAGAAAATGCTTTACTTTTTATGTTTGCTTGCAATAGCTGTGACTAAATGCTTATATAATTGCAGGTGAAAGCATTTAGAAACTTTTGAATGCAGTGAGTAGAGGAAATGTTAAGTATTAAATGAGAAAAGTAGTTAAATGAGCGAAACAGTAGGCTGTACAGAATGTTTTAAAAAAACGTACTGAAAGCTAATATACAGTAGTTTAATTTACACTATAGAATTACAATTGTATTTTTTGTGCATACCATTAAATTATATCGAGTGCAGCACCCTTTCTAGACTATATAGACAATTTAGAAACAATACTACTGCACCCCTTGTCAGCCTCCCTTGTAGGAAAGAACAAAGTTTGCTTTGAAACATGGCAATTAGTCAAGCTAAAAGGTGAGAGCCTGCATACAAGTTGCCCTCTAAGCCAAAGTGTTCTGTCTTGTCATCTGAACATCAGGGCCTCAAAAAGCTGAATCTAGATCATGTGACTTTTGGCAACAATTTCATGGTAGGTTCCAAACGTGGCAAGAGTAGTGAATATGTGGATTACAATCAGTTGCATGTATGTGCTTGGTTTTCGTCATTTTAAGTTCTTGGAAAAGTCCTTATAAAGCAGCGTAACCCTACTTGTAGTGTAAAAACGAGACAATAAATAATTCAACTGGACCAGTTACACGCAGTGGTGGTTCTAGACTATTTCAATAGAGAGGACCAAGCTAGGACCAGTAGATATACTGTTAGAGGGGGCAGTTACATTAGACGTTATTATTGTCATATCGTTTTTCATTCACTGCATTGCAAGCATTAACAGGCAAAAGAACATGTTTATAGTCACTCAACAATTACATTTTCATTATATTTTTACGTTTGCATTTTATATTCAGTCGGGTGACAGTGAGAAATAGAGTGTCGCCAGAGCCAGCTTGAGAAGGGGAATCTGACGGGCTAACCGGGACTACAGTCGGAGGTTTGAGGACAACTTCAGCTGCAACAACACCAGGCAGATCTGGCAGGTGATCACCAACTAGAAGGCAAACCACGCTGCTGTCGACAGAAACCCTTTGCTGACAGAGGAGCTAAATCTATTCTTTGCCTGCTTTGAGGTGGAGCCACCAGAGACAGCTGCACTACCACCACCAGTCCAGCAGTTCCCCCCCCCCTCAATATGGAAGAGGCTGAAGTGAAGCGCACACTGAGGGCTGTGAACCTGAGGAAGGCTTCTGGACCCGACGGGATCACTGGACGTGTGCTGAGGGACTGCGCAGACAAGCTGGAGTCTTCACCAGGATCTTCAACCAGTTCAATGTCCCACCCTGCCTCAAGTCCGCAACCATTATCCCCCTGCTCAAAAAGTCCACAATCAGTAGCCTCAATGACTACAGACCAGCTCTGTCCCACCTGGAGCAGCCAGCGAGTTATTTGAAGCTGCTGTTTGTGGACTTCAACTCTGCCTCCTTCACAGACTGGTGTCCTAACTGGACTATCATCTTGGACTTCCTGTCAAACCGCTCCCAGAGGGTTAGAGTGGCTCACACATCTCCACAGTATTGCAGTATCACATCCCTCAGCTGTGTTCAACACTTCATGCCATAGGAAAAAAAAACTTTAAAACGTGGTACTATAATGTTGCGTTGCGGCTAAAGCAGTCCCTCTAGAAAATGTGTGGGTTGCCATTGTCTAATAATGGATATATAAAAAAAACTATAAAAACCATATAGGCTATAACTTAAGGAAATTGTGAGGTGTGCTTGCGTCAGTTGCAGATACATGTGTTTTTGTTTACTGAAATTGCACAAGTGATTTTTTGGGATTGCCTAATATTACAAAAATTGCATTAATTAATTTAAACCATATATTTGTTGCTGTTCATTCACAATTTAAAATACTAAAAGTGAATGAAACAGTTGTCTTCTCATTTCCCCTGCAAGAGGTAATAGTGTTTGGCTATAGCAGCAGCCTCATAGTACAAGAAATTAATTCGTCAATCCAGTGTAAAGATGGTCCTAACCTTTATTATTTAAACGTGCCTCAAGGTTTTCCCTTCTAGTGATATTTCCAGGCATTTATGCACTCATATTGCATTCATCAATAAAAAACTACCTTAGAAGAAAACTGTGAAAATGCGTCACCGACAGTCTCTCAGATTGAAATCGTAATTAAAACAGAATGAACTGTTAACTGAAAAGTATTCCCACCAAATCATAAATACGCTTGACAAATATTTAGGGGGAAATCTCATTCCAACAAAATTCATGTCTCTGTTTTTAAACGTTTAGAGGCAAATTCATCTAAATAAATGTAATACCTTACCCAGAGCATTGTTCTGCAGTAGGCAAGATGAAAACATCATATTTTATAAAGATTTTCAGTCTAAATACAATACAGACATTCAGTCATTCGTTCATTCATGCGTTGATAAAGAACCCAGTTTGAAACAAGGTTATTCTAACACACTTCTCATCGTCAGTATCCCCTAAAATGTAAATAAGCTTGACATTTATTTAGTAGGAAATGGTTAATTGGAATAAAAGTTTATCGGAAGAAGTCATTGTCAGTAACAGCGCTAAATGCAACCATTCTGTTGTAGTCTAGAGCCCTGCGTAAGCAGCACAAACACAGGGATATTAGGGATACTAACAAGGCTAGTATTAGATAAATATTTAGTTGCTTGGCTCTATGATGTCAAGTGAGTAGGGCTTGTGAGACTGCTCACAAAAAGAACAAATGGAATCCTACTTGTCACATTAAGGCATGCTCGTTTGTACCTAGAAAAATGTAGCCTACTTTACTAGCCTTGGCTATGGTTTGCTGATATTGTTGTCTGTCTTACTTACTCAGCTAGGAGGAAGTTGTGTAATTCTCCCTGCATGTGGACTTTAGTCAACACGTTTTTCAGTTCTTTGCCTATTGTTTCAAGTTTAGGACTAGTCTCGGTTACTTGTTCAGTCATAACCAATTTAGATAAAAATTTGTAATGAAACCTTGTTTTGTGTGAGTTTCTGTATTACCTTGGGCCTTTTTTGACCATTATGAATTTACCTTGTTTTCTGATGTTAAAGAATTTAGGATGTAACCCTCCCTTCCTTGAACCGCCACCTTAACGAGGAGGAAGGGTTTTAGTGCTTGGATAATCCTAGGAACTATGTTATCGGGGGCAATAAGCCCCTGGTAGCCCAGGGCAAACTGGCCCTAGGTGACTAGCCATACTAAGCACGGTTCACCAACCCCCTATGATGACAAGACCAAAGAGATTCGCTACGTCACCCGGAGTGGCGTTACCATGGAGCCAGGCCTGGAGTGGGTGCTCGCAGGTGAGTGCCTAGTGGCCGGGTCTTTGCCCATGGGACCCGGCCGGGTATAGCCCGAAAAGTCAACGTGGGACCACCTTCCTGCAGGCCCACCACCCACAGGATGGACCGTAGGGGGCGACTGCAGTGTGTATTGGGCGGCAGTCAGGGGCAGGTGCCTTGACGACCAAGGCCATGCACACAGTCTCTAGCGCTGGGGACATGGAATGTTGAGAGGCTGTACTCTACATTTCTCTGGCATTGCCCACAGGGAGGGGCAGCTAACTGGCATGGGCTTGTTTATAGCCCCGTGGTTCAGCCGCCACATGTTGGCGTTTACTCCAGTAAATGAGAGGCTTGCGTGTCTGCGCCTTCAGGTCAGGGAAAGGTCTTGCACTGTTGTATTGGCCGAATAACAGTGCAGAGTACCTGGCCTTCTTGGAGTCCCTGGGAGGGGTACTGGACAGTGCACCGACCGGGGACTCCATTGTTTTGCTCGGGGACTTCAACACCCACGTGGGCAACGACAGTTACACCTGGAGAGGAGTGATTGGGAAGAACGGCCCCCCGATCTGAACCCAAGCGGTGTTTTCTTATTGGACTTCTGTGGTAGTCACAGTTTGTCCATAACAAACACCATGTTCGAGCAGAAGGGCATCCATCAGTGCACGTGGCACCAGGACACTTTAGGCCGAAGGTTGATGATCGACTTTGTTGTCGTGTCCTCTGACTTGCAGCCACGTGTCTAGGACACTCGGGTGAAGAGAGGGGCAGAGCTGTCAACCGATCACCACCTGGTCGGGAGCTGGATGCGCTGATGGGGGAGGAGGCCGGAGAGACTTGGCAGGCCCAAGTGTATCGTGAGAGTCTTTTGGCAACATCTGGCACAGCCCTCTGTCAGCAGGGTCTTCAACTCACACCTCCGGAAGAGCTTCTCACAGATCTCGGGGGGGACTGGGGACATTGAATCTCAGTGGACCGTGTTCTCGGCCTCCGTTGTTGATGTGGCAGCCTGGAGCTGTGGTCGTAAGGTCTCTGGTGCCAGTCGTGGCGGCAATCCCCGAACCCGGTGGTGGACATCGGAAGTAAGGGATGCTATCAAACTGAAGTCCTTTCAAGCCTGGTTGGCTTGTGGGACTCCTGAGACAGTTGACGGGTATCGGCAGGCCAAGCATGGATGGTCACAGAGGCTAAAACTCGGGTCTGAGAGGAATTTGGGGAGGCCATGGAGAAAGACTACTGGACGGCCTCAAGAAAATTCTGGCAAAGCGTTTGCTGACTAAGGGGGGAGAAGCACTGCTTCACCAACACGGTTTACGGTGCGGGCAGGGAGCTGCTGACCTCAACTGGGGACGTTGTTGCACGGTGGAAGGAATACTTTGAGGATCTCCTCAATCTTGCCGTCACGTCTTCCGAGGAGGAAGCAGAGGCTGAGGACCCGGCCTGCAGGAAGGTGGTCCCACGTTGCCTTTTCGGGCTATACCTGGCTGGGTCCCGTCGGCAAGCTAGCAGTGGAGCTATTTCATTAATCTACACTGACATCAACTTCCATATCAGTTCTACCCAAGAAACTCCAAAGAGACTGTTACAATATTTATACACCCGATACTGTGAATGAAATGTTTAAAATGTATTTTTGTCATTAAATGTGATAGTGTGTACAAGTAAAAAGATTTCATTTAACATTTCATTTTCATTTTTCTTTTTACCAAATGCCTTTATGTCAGCTCACTCATTTAGATTTATAATCTTATAACAATTGGCTCTGGCATTAACTATGTCCCCACCAAAGCTGATATAGGCACATATAATCATTAGATGCCTGTGCCCTAGTAGACACTTTCAACAAAACACAGATGATTGGAGAAACCATCATTCAATATGACAAGAAATATCATCACAGGCAAACTTTAATCACATCTGTAGCTGCCAGGAGTTCCTCATCGGTTGCTGATTAGTCTGAACCACCGTTATAAGAAATAACTTTAAGCTTGGCAAGATTGTTGCAATCTCCATCAAACAAGGTTAAACGTTACCCCCAAACTGGACCCCAAACACTCGGTTCCAAGCCGTCTGACTAAACTCATCCCAACCATAGAACCCAGATGTGTGACTGACTTTTTGTGATGTTATGACAATTTGGTCTATATGCCAGGCAAAACACAGGTTATAACACAGGTGATTATATGCATTTTAGAGTATCATTCTTTAAATTCAATTTAGTATGATTTGTAATGACTTTGCCATGTTTATAATGTCATGTTGGTAATGTCATTATCATGCACTTACTATTAGTTATACTTAATGAAGATGCAGCTCAGATAAACTGATTCCATCCTGAACCAGATTAAATACTGAACAGTCAATGTGTGGCCAAAGCATGTAACAGACTGAACTTGAAATCTTATTGGAAGACAGCGATTGTAGCACGTGGGGATTAAAACTACACAATTGTGCTGATACTGATAAATTAGTTGCATAAGAAGTTTGAGTGTATGGGTTCTATTTTTCCCATGCTTTCCTGCTAGGAAGCTGGTCACTGTTATTGTGCAATTATACTTGTTAATATGATCATTATTACTATTATTAATATGACATTTGTAATGGCCGGTCATGGCGTATTGCTTGACAGTACAGTCCAATATAAAATGCATTACCTTAAAATTAAGTGGCATGAGTTTGGCTCCGTAGACAAGTTCGCTTATGTTCTGGTATGTTTCATTGAACTCAAGGAACTTGTTTCCAAAAAGACGGTTGGCTGAGATCAGTTCTGTTGACTTGTCTTTCTTACGATACAGACGACAGTTGAGTTTTGCGAAGAAGAAATGAACTTGGTCAGATGTCTTCTCTTTAATTGTGTCAAACTTAAAAACCTGATTTGGAAACAAAGAAAAAGGGAGGTTAGTAGATTTGAGTTTTACTTATATTCAGTCAGTTGAAAATAGGTTCAAGGGAAAAAAGCAAGCATTTAAAATGGCACAATTCAGCACTTTTTTGTACATTTACTTTGTGCATAACCATTATCATAAAACAGTATATTATTCCAGGGACAGAGTTTTAAACTTTTGTTTAGAGATACTCTTACATTCATGATTTGCTTCAGCGTATCATTGCAAGCACCCAACTTTGTCATGGCAAAGGCAGTGGAGATACTAATGGGTGACAGAAAGATGTTAGCATCTTGGGGTTTGCTGTGGGCCAGCTGCTTGAATAGAGACAAGGCAAAAAGGCTGTTAGCCTTCGATAACTCCCACACCCTTGGATTTGTTGCCTCAGGGACCTTCTCTGGATCTGAATCCCCTGTGGGTTCCACATCAGGGCTGCGGTAGATGCACTTGGGCTCCAGGGGCAGGTCTCTGGGCTTTGCACTGCATATATCATGAGCACTACATGAAGATGATAAAATGGAAAGCAGCAGCCCCTGACTCCATATGCATGTGATCAGCTTCATCCTGTGTGAAATCATAAATTTTTATGTCAATATTATATTCCTGTCCAAATGAGAGGAGCATTTCTAAACAATAAAGGAAACAGGACAGTTTGTTTGACGTCCCAGTTTGATGTTTCATAAGATTTTGCTGTACTGTAGTTAAGATGCTACCATTGAATTGTAGTATTCATACTGTTAACAGTGTCTGGTAGATGAGATGCAGTCACTTATTGACGTAGCAAAGATCCTTTCTTGACCTGACCACCAAAATATTGTTAGAACCATACACTTCTGGTCCTTGATCTTCTGCTGTAATTTGTATATGCTCTGTACATTTAATTTTTGCATGTCGATAGGTAGGATCCAAGTGTAGTGATATTACTCTAAAAGCCATGCTGATGTCAATCAACCTTGTCACTCAGTCCTGACACAAACGCAGTTGAAAAACCATCATCTAATTGAAGCGTCACACATCACAAGAGAGACTGACTGTGTCAAAAGGTAGGTCTATTGTTGTTAAATGCTTTTAAAAACCACTCATATCTTTAGGTCATAGTAAGCTACAGAGGATACATTTGTCCATTTTCGTCACCTGTTCAAGGTTAAATGGCCGTTTGTACAGGAATGTTACATTTAGGGTTTAAAGGGGTCATACACTGGGTTTTTAGGCTATTTCACAGTGTTCCATAAGGTCTCTGAATACAGTATGTAACATTGGTTGGACTGATAATGGCCCTGGTGCTATTTCATGTGCCCTAATGCAACCTTATAAATGGTTGAGCATCAAAATTGGCTTTTTTCCTCCATATGTGGTGTAGCCTGCTGTACTTGGACCACACTCTTGGCTGACCTGGGATACCCCCAGAGGAGCTGGAGGAGGTGTGTGTGGAGAAGGAAGTCTAGGCTTCCATGCTCAGACTGCTGACCCCGCAACCCAGCCCCTGATAAGCGGAAGAAAATGGATGGATGGATGGATAGAAAACACATCTAGTGAAGTAAAAAAGGGGATATATACTGAAATATGATTGTGTGAATATTGTATTCTTTTTTCTTTGTTTAGGTGTGAAAAAGTTAAAAAATAATATTTGAATCGGAATATCTGGGACTATCTGGGCTAGAGCTTTTTAGGTTTACCAATATTCAGATACATTGAATCTACTTCAACTATTCTTCTGAAAAACACAACAAATTTAAAATCTGCACTTTCACAATCTGTAAAAAATTGGGAATAATCTGGACCGACAATGTCCCCTTTTCATAAAACACATGTCACATTTTTTTGTTTTAGCATTTCAATTATATTTAATACATGTGTCTCTGGCATGTGGTGTTGTATTACCTTTAAATTGTTTAAAAAAATTTTTTTCTGTGTACCTTGTTCTGATCAATATAATTATTTTTAAAATTGATATAGCCGTCTAGTTTAAAGTGAACTTTGTGTTGATTGATTAGGGGATTCTACCATTGAATACCTATGATAACAAGCTGGTTAAAAAAAGGAATTAATGACGATTAACTATATAACATTTTGTGATTTTAATCTAAAACTGAAATAATAGTTCAATCTAAATCAAGATTGTTTTAAGGGTGTGAGTGTTTTTGGACTCTGGTCTCTGTTGCCTGTTGAATGAATTCACAATTGTATTTCTTCTAGAATTGTTTGTAACAGAAAAACTTTGTACATTTATAGCAGACATTTTGTCAATGTGAACACAATTTTTGGTATTGAATTGTACTATGAATTGATACCAAGTTGTTACAAAGTAACATATTCAAAGCCTTTAAATCTTTAACTATGCAATTAATCTCAATTGATCCTATAATTTCTTATGAAGAATAGGTTTGTTTTACATGCCTATTATTGAGTATTTATTGTGTAAAAAGGACAGTAAAGAAAATGATAAATTATTAGTTAAACAGGAGGAATGTGTGATGGAGGAATCACTGACTAGTACATTTACTAAAATAAGTTACACTTTATTACTATAAATGTTGATGGATTAGCAAGTGGACAGTGAATAAACATTCTCTAAATTAGAATAGGTGCCATTAACTGTCATATACATTGTGGTATTATTGAATAGTTCAAGTCTTTAAGACATTTTAACCATTAAATAATTCTTACCTTGGTTATAGATTTTCTATAATTGTTTTGAGACCTGGCAATGAGCAATAAGTTGAGCATAAGAGTCTGTCTCATAGGGACAGGGTCAGTGTTCTGCAGTGCATGACGGTGGTGGATAAATCCATTTGCACAACACAACCTTTGTAGTATTGATTGCTTCAGTTCAAATGGATCATTCACCATGTAAAGTCATCCTGTGAAAATGTTTTTCAAAGTTGTTGTCCCTGACTACTTCAATATAGCTTTGGCTGTGTATTTTTTTTACAACTGGCTGAAGAATGTCCACAAACCAATATTTTGAATGACCCTGAGTGGTCAACTCAGTACCTTAATTCAATTTGAAATATGTAGCATGACTTCTGTTATCTGAGACTCCAAGCCAACACTAACAGTTTTTAAAACATTGAAAAATATTTTTTTATGTAGGTGCTAGTCAAGGCTTAAAATGTATTTTTGTACTTTATTGGTACAAATCCAATCAACGAAATTCAAGTTAGTTTCGTTTTTATTAACTTTTTATTGTAGCGTAAAGTATTCAAATGAATCGAACACCTATAAACTTACATATGAAAACATTATCTAGAACCATAAATAGTTTTTCAGCTTGTCCCAATAGGAGAACCAGATATGGTACCATCTAGCTTCTGTCTGTGCCTTCCCTGTGTCTATTCTGGCTGTCTCCCTGGGTGTGTGGTTCGGTCCCAGTTTTTTCACTCCATCTCTTGTCTACCTGCACCACTTATCTCATTCCAATCACCCAGCTGTTTTCATTGTGTGATCACCCGTATGCAATTCAATAGCAGATGAGACGATACTGTGCTTATTAGAATGTTAGAGTGCCAACTAGGTCAAACTAGCAGAGTGTGGGAAAGTTTTACAAAACTTCAAACAAAAAATGCTGTTGAGTGTAATATAAACGAGGCGGAGATTGCCTTTCATGAAACATCCAATACAGGAAGGCACATACAAGGATAGCTGTTGTTAGTGACACCGATTGATAAAAATGGGCTAGTTGTATGTGTTGTCTCGTAACTCACACATAGACCTACTAATACCGTAGTAGCATGTCCAACAACAGCGGTTAGATTGTACTGTGTGTACGACCATTTTAATAACAACTGGATTTCATCTTATGTTAAATGTTTTAATTAGTGAATGAAAATAAACTAAACAAAAAACATTATTGTGGAAAACTATAATATATTATACTGCTCAGGCTGGTGGGCCAGCCTGAACAGTCTGTCTGCCTCTGCCTGCTCTGGGCGGTAGGCCAGTGGGTGGGCTTGTACTACTGGCTAAAATAATGCGAGGCAATTTACCAGATTCTACCATTTCCTAGCTTATCCTCTGCCAGGCAAAGCCCTTTTTATTCCTGTCTCGATAAATGTATGACGACCTGTTGTATAATTCCAGGTGGCCACATACAGCAATTAGTTTGTCCTTCATCTTTGTTCAGGTCCTGCTATTCAGGTCATAAACATGTCAATACTAAAGCAGAGTCCCCGATTGGTTAACGTGCCTTGTTTTTTTCTGTACAAAAATCCAGGTTTTTGTAGATCGTCAGACGCTCGATTCACGCGTTACACAGGTGAGAACCCTCAATTTGCATCGCGCCATTCGCATGTCACTGCTTGATTTGCGCCACAGTACGTTTAGGCGCGTTTGGAGTGAACGCAGCATTATAATAGTAATATAATGGTTATAATAGCATTATAATAGTTAGCAACAAAATCATACTTACAGCTTGAAATTAGATGAGTACCCGGTCAAACAGCACCGCTTTTTTCAGCTACAATTTCACAGCAATTCGTATTTTAACTTGTACCAGGTTTTCAAAACTGTCCTCGGTGAAATGCGTCAAGCAAATAAATAATTCAGTGTCAAACTTCACAGGGATCTTCTCATAGACAGACATCAGCCATGCTTGTCCAGGTGTTTGGTTCCTCAGAATGATAATGGAAAGTGTCAGCATTCTCTGTGCAGCCCCTTCTTGCCCAGGTCATTTCTTGGCTTGAGGGTGTTCAAGATAGTTCACATATGTGTGAACTGAAATGCTTTAGGATTGAGGGTAGAAGGGTTAGAAGGGTTTTATATCTTGCGTGTACTTGAGAATCTATCTATGGAGCATGGATAAATGGATCGATACAGTAAATTACAATTAAGTGGATACCAAAATGGACTGACATGTAACATGAAAGGAAGTTACAATAAAATCAAACATCACAGAAAACAAAGGGGCAATATCACACATGAATCCAATTCAAGTTGACCGTGCCAAATTATGTTGTGTCCTTCAGCATGGCACTTCATTGTTATATCATGTATGAAGTTTGTCCAATCAAATATACAATTTCAACTTAACAAAAGCTTTTTACAAACACAAAAACATCAGCTTTCAAATCAGTTTTTGTAGTTTAAAACCTGCCAACAACAAAAGGGAGAACAGTGCTTTTTTCTCTCAAGCTTTTCAAGAGCAGCAGCAATTATCTTAATTCTTGAATCTGATTTGAATTTGTCAGATTACGCGAACTAGAATTGGCCTTTAGGAAACTCCTTTAGCTCTGACTGAGCATTTATGGAACAGGCCCTTTGTGTACACAGACAGTATATAGCCCCATTCTATCAAGGATGGGACATGGGATCATACAAGTGTAAACAAACTTTGTTAATCAGCATAATGACAATTTAAAATGATACAAACTAAATAATTCATAGACATAAAAAGGTAATCCATGGCGTGTTCCATTTTGTCTGTTAAGTTTCAGTATGCTGTTCAGTATTAAGTTTCAGTATTCTGATAGGATTTCCAGAGCTCTCTAACACGATTCTTTTACACCAACCATGTTGCACTCCTTACACTATATTTTTAAATTACGTTGTATAGAATGATTTAGATACTGTTGTTCATTTTCTACTTTTTATGATTTTTAGTTTTCGCATTTAAAAACGACTTGTTTGTGAAAACTTACTTGTAAAGCTGTTTCTGATTCTCAATGTTTTTCTTCTACAGTAAGTTTAGTAATACAAAATCTAAATTTTTAGAATCAATCAAATAAATGTACAAGCATAATATGGTAATGGTAATTAGACTCTGATTAATCAGTGGTTGATGACAGACCTCATCCCATGGGATCTCAGAATTTCTATTGATCTGCCCAAGTTTGCCCAACTTCCCCAACCCTAACCCTTGTTAACACAACCAAAATGTACAAAACATTTTTTCACAAATGCTAAAACTCAAAACCACTTTCTCTGAACAAAATTATCAGAGGCTCAAACCCATTTGTCAAAAACAAAAACATCATCAAACTCAAACAGACTCACTCACAAAACCATTTACCAGTGTCTACTCTAAACGGTTGTGCTTCAACTCGAAGAGCTAATTTAGAACTGGGAATACCTAAATTGCATTTCAGCTTCCATTTGCACATTCTTTCATCCCTTGATGGAGTAGGGGTATGTTTAGTCTATAGCCTGCACTTCTCTGTGACACTGACCATTTCTGGATAAGGGGATACCCAACTCAATTCTTCCTTGAAAGGTTTCTTCAATATCTTTATAAATGATTTCTTGGGAGTTTCAGGTTTGTTTAGGTGCAGTTCCATGGGCATACATAAATCCTTCAGTGACATTGCTTTTAAAAAGAGCTATACTTACTTTATTTTATTGGATTTGATAAATACACATCAAACCTCCAGACAGGTCCACAGCATAAAATCGAAAGTAAAGAAAAATCAGCATTTAAAATAAAATGCATGAACATTGAAACATGTAAAGCAAAGAAATATCAACTAAATAGCATGAACTTGTACCAAATAATGTCACTAGTACATTTGATGATGCCCATTCCAGATGAAGATATCAAATATGTAAAAAATACATTACAAAAAAAAAGAAAACTAGGTTTGCAAAGAATCTCAAATTGTCGATGTAACCTTTCAATACTTCTACTAGTACTTGTCCTTTCTACTTTCACCTAGAGAGAGGACAAAACAACTGAAAAGGGGGGGGGGGGGCAAAATGTAGATAAGAATGAAGTCTGGCAAACCATGGTACCAGAAAGTCCTTTGACATCCAATACCAATTGTAAAGTTTTTAGTTGAGTTAGACTACTGCTTCTTAAAAATATGATTGATTATTGATATATATATTATTATGGTATAAAACATGTATTTTAAAAGTATACGTTATGCAGATACACAACTAATTAGACATACATTCCTGATAATTTTAACTGTAAAAGAAAATTGGAATTGTAAAACCAACAATGAACAATAGTGCACCAAGGCAATAAGACAAAACTAATGAGACATCAAACCAGTCTCTTAACAATTTTGTTACATCTTGAACAGTAAGAGTAGACCAACAATTTAGAAGCCTTCTACCTATTATTTTAACAAGACTGCCTTTGCAGTGAATCCTGAAAGTTAACTAAAATAACTTAGGGAGCTGTCGTAGTCTACTTAAGTCTAAGAAATTTCCAACTGACCCTTCTTCTGGCAGTGAACTCCCCTCATATGCTTCACAAAAAGATGGCAGCTGCTTTGCACAGCTCCTTTCTTGACTTGATTTTGTACCATGGTTGAAAACCCTTTTGGCACACAGTTCCTTGTGTGACCACAGGTTCTGTGACTGGGAAATGAGAGCGCCAGGGGAGGGGGGTAACTCATTTGAATTGTTTTTCTGAACAAAACCCAGTTTTTGCTCCTGCTGAAGGACCTGATCATCTTTGGCAATGACTGTACCATCCATTTTCCCATTCATTTCTTGGCTGCTGTCCCCATCAATCAGTCCATACCTCTTCATGTATTTTTGTGTGGCCATGGACATATTGTTGGGAGAGAACAGGCTTACTCCAACCGGGCTAATATCAGCTGATGGCTGTCTTGGGGACATCTTAGCAAGCTGAGAATCATTCAAGTACTTGTAAGCAATGGCATTAGCTTCCAAGCTGAGGTCTCCACTGCCAACGAGGCCACACATGTTGGCGTCCATGGACTCTGGAAGGGTCAGTCTGGGCAACACTGCTTCTGGACTGATATAAGCCAAGGTGCTAACAAAAAGAAAATTACAGACAAATTATTTAATAATGACTTCAGATAACTATACAATATATAATACACTATACTAAAACTAGATTTGGGGGAAAGTCAAGTACACAAAAAACCCTCCAAACCTACTGTCTAAAATACAGTTGCAAGTGGCAATGAGGTGGCCAAGCAGTTTAGACTTTTTAGAAATTCACAGAACAGGAGTTAAGAGCGCAGCAAGTTTGGTGTAAATCCAAAGATTTACTGATATGACCCAACTTCCTTTTTGGTAGTTCTGCTGCCAAACTTGATTGGCTGTACAGGGCAAATGGATATGAACATTTTCAAACCATGCATGTGATAACGTTTGTAAGACTTCTGTTTGAATATAGTATTCCAAACTTGGTGATGACAGGCTAAACTCTGAGTTTTTAATGGCAGCTGCATCAATTAAGGTGGTATCACAAGTCAACTTATGTTAGACATGAGATATCCCAAGACGAGGGAATCACTGAAATATGACTAATAAACACTATAAATCAACTCTATAAAACAACAGTTATTGCAAAATTATATTTCTGCTTTTTGCATTGCCCCCTAGAGGTCAACTGGCAACCTTTCATGGACCCCTTTATGACAGCCCTAAGTCCCTACACCTAACACAGCAAAGATTTACTGATACGACCTTAGTTCTTTTATGGTGGCATTGTTGTCAACTTTGATTGGCTGTAACTGAATGTTTAGAAAATCAAAATACACACTTTTTTGAGGCTTGGTCTGAATATCATGACTGCATAATTTGTGGAAGATTAACAAAACGTCTGACCTTTCAAAAGCGTTTTGATAAATCCGTAAATATAGGAAGATTTAGTGGCAAATCTATATAACTGCAAATTGACACCTTAGTTTAACCTTTCTTGATTCAGGGACTCCAATGACAGATGTAGCAAGCAAACAGGAAGAAAGAGGATGTAGCTAGACATCTATAATGTGATAACAACCCTGGGCAGTACGTATTACTTGGCAGCTGCAACTAGTAATGCAACTAACATTGCAAAAGGGGGCAAGATTTGGTCTGATTGTGAAGCATTGTTCTTGTTCTTGTTACTTCTTCCTAATCTCTTGCTTTCACTATGAGTTACAATAATCATGCTATGGTAGGTACGAATGAACTTTTTAAAAATTGTTTTTTGACTTGTTGGCCCCAGTCCAGGGTGTACCCTGCATATGTCCCGAAGTTACTGGGATAGGCTCCAGTCACCCGTGACCCCTAATAGGAACAAGCAGCACTGTGATCCCTAACAGGGATCAGCAGTAGAAAATGAATGAATGTTTGCCTTTTTGTTGTAACATGTCTGTCTTGTAATTGATTTGCAATTGATTTGTAATTTTATTAGATACATTTCATTTGCTCCGGGTGTATGTTCACTGTGTGTGTGCGGTTGCCCACTACTCACTACTGTGTGTGCACTTGGATGGGTTAAATGCAGAGGTAAAATTTAGAGTATGGGTAACTATACTTGACAATGCGTCACTTCACTTTATTTGAACTTTACTTTGACAATTCTGATTGAACCCATAGAGTCAAATAACTGAAATTTCCTGAAAATTCTGATGTTAAATGACAGCACCATGCTATGAGACATAACGAGAGAAAAATAGAATTCACACGTACCTCACACTTTCTACAACACGTGTGGCTTGGTGTGCGATGGCAGAATCCAGTTCCATGTTGACCCCTAGCTGCTTTAGCTGTAGTAGTGTGGCACTGAAAACATGGTCAATGTCTGTGGGATCTGAGCTACAAGCTGGCTGCCAGCTGCCAGAGATGCAGTTTGAAGATGATTCACAGGGAAAGCATTCAGAGGACAGGCTGTGCCTTTCCTTTGTGATAGAAGTACTTGAATATTCCTTATGAAGCTCTTCATTCACAGTGTCCTGGAGACGACTATTCACTTGGCCCTGGGATAAGAAAATGTAAAAAAATGTACATTTTTGCATAGACTCCAAACCAACAGCAATTCCATACGAGGACACTTAAATAGAGATGTAGAAGTGATCAACTTCATGTTGAGGTTCTTTGAAATTACATTTGATACCTCAAATGGGTTACAATATACAGCACACAATAATTCATTTAAACACTAACCACATTACTGAATCAAACATGTTAATATTAAAAAGAGCTGAGGGTGCCCTTACCAATAGCTGCTGATAAAACGTGTGCTCAGTCTTCAATTGTGTAGTATCCTGTCTGACAGAGATCTCTCTCTCTGGGGACAAGGGCTGGCAGTACATGGAAGCACTCTCTCCCAATTTTGGGCTCTGGCAACAACTGTTTCCACGGATTACTCCATACCTGCAACAAACACACCAGTAAACATCTGGTAGAAATAAATATAAAGGTTTGTCGGTTGTGGCTCAAGGGGATAAAGGGTCATCTGTTAAGGTTGCCAGTTCAATCTCAAACTCTTCCTGTCGAAGTGTCCTTGAACAACACATTGAACCCCAAGTTGAGTGTGAATGGGTGACTGAGATTTAAAATATGTAAAGCGCTTTGAGTGCCACCAAGGCTATCTAAATGCAGTCCAATTACCATTCATCATAAAATGTTGGCTAAAACATGCATGGTCTTGTCTTTTTTTAATGTGTGAATTATGTGCATAATGGTCATGAACTTTGGGTAATGACCGAAAGGACGAGATCGCGGACACAAGCGGTCGAAATGAGTTTTCTCCGCAGGGTGGCTGGGCGCTCCCTTAGAGATAAGGTGAGGAGCTCGGTCACACGGGAGGAGCTCGGAGTACAGCCGCTGCTCCTCCACGTCGAGAGGAGCCAGCTGAGGTGGCTCGGGCATCTGTTTCGGATGCCTCCTGGACGCCTCCCTCGGGAGGTGTTCCGAGCATGTCCTACCGGGAGGCGGCCCCGGGGAAGACCCAGGACACGCTGGAGGGACTATGTCTCTCGGCTGGCCTGGGAACGCCTCGGGATCCACCCGGAGGAGCTGGAGGTGGTGTGCGTGGAGAAGGAAGTCTGGGCCTCCCTGCTCAGACTGCTGCCCCCGCGACCCGGCCCCGGATAAGCGGAAGAAAATGGATGGATGGAATTATGTGCATAATTTCATTGTTGTTTTACCGATCACAGCAAGCGACACAAAAACCTTTTCTTGAGGTAATCAACCACAACAATTGATCACCTTAATACAGGCAAATACAGCCAAAATCATCACAATTGAAAGAACTAAAGACTTAAACTACTTCAGTCTGTGTGCATTTCCTTTATTTAGTTGAATTACTGAATTAAATGAACTTTTCCATAAGATTCAAATTTATTGAAATGCACCTGTATTATATTAGAAACACATAACCAAAGCTAGACTAAAGCAAACCAGTAAGTTCTCAAATTCCCTAAAATGTTCTGAAACAAATATGATCATCGATTGAGTCCTCACGTTCCAGTAGCTGCAAGCACTACGAGCGGGGGAATTGACCAAATCCATCAATTAAGACCCTGAAGAGATTGGTGCTGTGGTACTCCACTACAGTTTGTCTACCAACCCCCACTTGGACATATCACTTTCCTGCTAAATTGCATAAACAGCCACCTGGACAAGCACTATTTTTTTTTTGTTTTCCAGTGCTGTCAACACCAGAAACTGACAGTGATGCAGGTGGATGCCACCATCGTACCCTGGATTGTTGCCTACCTGACTGTCAGACTGCAACATGCTTCTGCAACACTGTTGGACGGCATGGTCTGCAACACTGAGGTCCTGCAGGGGACCATCCTTTCTCCAATCTACACCGTGGTCATATACTACTACCACACAGAATTCTGACATATTCAGAAGTTTTGTGAGCTGCTGTATTTTGATGTATCAATAAGGGTAGGGTGATAAAACTGTTAAAAGGCTGTGTTGAGTAACTATCACATGCTGTGATCAGAATATTCAAGAGCTCAAAGTGATAAAGACAAAGCAGCTTGTTGTGGATATGAGGATGGCCAAGACACCTGTTGTAATCGAGAGGGTCAATGCTGTCATTGTAAAAAACAACAAGTAACTGGGAGTGCACATGATAAATTGGGACTATCTTGTGAGAAGGCATGTTGAGGATGTTTTTTCAATCTGTGGTAGTCCGTGCTACCCTGTTTCCAGGACCCTGCTTTCTAGACCTTTAATAGATGTGCATTTTATCAGCCTGAATATATGTTAGCTCTTTAAAACACCACTGGGAAAAGCTCATTTAAGGCTATTTCACTCCTGCTTATTGTCCATTAGCTGTCAGGTGCCCCTTCCGCCATTTAGTTTTTTCTGCATTTCAGCACTACGATTCTCTCCATCAGCAGATGTCGCTCACAGTTTAATATATTGCATGTATTATCAAAGTGTGTGTGTGCATTATATGTGCAAAATGATAAGAATTTAATTATACGTAGTTTTGCATTAGTGTATACACAAATGGTATAAGCGTATTTCTTATATTCCATTATTTTAGAGTGGCAACAATGATAGTGGCAATTGTGATAAACAACATTATATTAAGCAGATAAGTGAATAATAAAAGCATTTTTGCATGTATTCCAACACTGTTCTAACGAATCAATCTTCTATGTACGTAAGGAGAAGGATTGGACTCTGAAACTGATAAGTAGGTCTAGAGCAGGGATGTAAAACATACGGCCCGCGGGCCAAAACAGGCTGGTACCGGTCCGCAGCCTGGGGACAGCTGATCTACACTATCGCCTCCACTGGGACTGGAAGAAGACGTAGTGTAAAAATGCCCAACTTTTTACTAAGACTTTGTGGTACCTTAGACCACTATAGAAACGGAAACAGCAAAGGTCTGGAGGAGCCAATGGGCCTTGGAAAAGTTAATTAGGCCAACTGTTCCAGGTGATTGTTTTGGTGGAAACGTGGCTTTTGAGTGGATTGATAATGCATTACTTTGAATAACCATTTAATTAACTGCAGTGTTAGCAATTCACAAACATCTTTGGTTCAACAATTTTTCCCAACATTGAAACACAGAGGTATACCTATACAACAGGTACCTGCAAGGCTATTGTCTTAAGTGTTGATAGGCCACCCTCCGAATGGTGTTATCATGGTTAGTGTAGACGCACCTTTTTATTGACTGGTTTGCAGGTGAAGCTGACACGTGTTCCTCCTTCATGTCTTCAAGTATGTTTGTATCAGGGACATCTGCACACCAGTCCTGCTGCCGGCACTCCTCATATGAAGGAACATCTGGTTCTCCCCAAAAGAGACTGGCACCTAAAAAATGTGGGTGTAGAATGAACTCAAATGAAAAATTAAGTAAGATTGATTGAGTAAAAATTAAAAATTATAATGCCTCACTGAAAAATGTTACAAGTACCTGTTTCTACAGCAATGTTAACTTGATTCAAACCGAGTTGTCCTCGAAAGGTCTGATTGGTTTGAATGGCTGTCTCTTCTGTGGATGGCAACTGGCAGACTGGCTTCCCCTGAGACTCTAGTAGCTTTTGGATCTGGGATGTGGAATAATTACACAAACGACTCAGTCAGTTAAGCAATTTTTTACACATTGCTTTGACGGCAAATGTAGCATAACACAACGTGTATGTGTTTAAGAAATACTGATTATCTTCCCTACCATAGCACAGTTAAACTAGATAATTATTTTACAAATAGGGATATCCATGAAACACACGCACGTTTCCAAATATGGCATTTATAACAACATTACACAGTTAAACAATGCAAGGTAGTGTATCATATTAAAGTAGCCTGTAACAATGAAAACAGGACTTGGTGTCTTACTTGATCTTGCAAAAACTTAAGCTGTTGTTCCTGGTCTTGAAGGATCTGATAGGCATCAGTGGGTAAGATTCCAGGTGGTCCAACAACAAATTGTTTGTCCACCAATGTGGTGGCAGCAGAGGTGGAATATTGGCACTGTTTCAGGTAGCCAAAACGAGGGAGTTGCTCAAAGCAACCTCTACTATGTGTACTTTGATGACAGCACTCTGTGTGTGCTGAAAAGGTGTCTGTTTGTGGGCCTAAGGTGAGACACTCAGAGTTTTGATTGGGGTGTGTATGGCAAGAGAGGGAGAGACAGTTGTCTTGTGGCTGTGAAGTAGGGCTAGACCCCTGTTGGTCGTTTGGGTGGTGTATCGGGGTTAGGTCATCGACATTTGTGTAAATGCAAGAGTAAGGCACATTCAGGTTGGAGTTGGGGGTGCTTTGGAAGTGCTTGTCACTGAGCACCACAGAGGATGAAAAACATTGTGTACATCCATCTTTGGCCAGCTTCTTAAACAAAGGTTTAGACTTTTTGCTGAAAGAAGGAGATTGTTGATGATCTTGGTGAGCAACTTCCATTGAGGGTGTTCTGACAGGTGAAGATTCAGTGAATGTTGCAAACTGATCTGAGTGTTTAGGTTCTGAGTGAGCATGGTTGGTGGAGTTGCTAACACTCTGTTGTAAATCCGTGGATGGAGCATTGTGGGATTGGCCAGTAATATTTGAGTCCACAATAAAACTACCCTCAATTAACAGAGAAAGTTCAGGCACGGAGGGGTGGACACGGTTAGTCTGAAAAAGACAAGACAAGAACGCATTTATTATTCATGTGCATTTTAAAAACGGTTTGGTTAGAGCCATTATCTGATTGAGACATTACGTTCAGTAATTAGATTTTAATTCTCCAAACCCAAGAACTTTACTGTAAAATCATGCTTGTTGTTGTAATCTATTCACACTGGCATCTTAGAAGTTCTGGAGTTCAAAATTCTCCATATGGGTGACGTGGACAAGTGTGTTGCAAAAACATGCACAACATATTTTCTCTGCTCCAATTCTAAATTCAATATCTACACACATCTACCCACTTGAGCATGTTTAAAACATTATTTTTGTTTTATTGAGTATTTTGCACTCTGCAAAACACTGTAAAATACTGACAGTGCAAATAAGTTTGTGAGTGTAGCTAGCTACTGGAATTGAAATTAGAAATATGTTTAGTTTTTGCAACTAGAAAAGCTACCTTACCAGTCACACCTTATGCTTTACACCAGTCACTAATCTCCACATGGTGTCAAAATGAACCTCGATTGCACAGTCAGCAAATATGAGTCAAGTGAGTTACAATAAATGAGAAAATGAGCAGCTGGTGCATGAACATAGAAATAACTTGAAGGAAATGAGGCCCTATTCTTGTGGTGATGAAAGAGCTGTGCATGCATCAGAATGGAATGCGTAGACTTATTGCATGTTACTGTGAGTAACATGACTTGAGTAGACTACCGGTATATGTTAAAGGCAATTTCCACGGAGTAACTATTTAAGGTGTGATATTCCATCCCGCCTTCAATTGATCTCAAACTGCCTGAGAGATGTATTCACGTTTTACCAGGACAAACAGAAATCAGAATCCTGTAAACAATGCCTAGGATTAGTCTATTTTTTCTATTTACCTCAAGGATGTAAAAGGAGCAAACATATGACATATGTAAGCCAAACACGTAGCAAACGTGCTTTAAATCTGACAAAACTATTTATACGTTTAAACAGAATGGCACGTTAGGCTTAAGAGTACCTGACTCAAGACCAAATCTACAGTGTCACTACTTGGTGATTGGGGGGGGATGGAGTTTCACACTTTCTAAGCAGGCAAAAACAGACTACATTACACATTACAGCTATTACAGGCTAGTAATCTTCTTTGTTGTGAACCAATGTTACAGTAATAAATAAATGGTACATATCAGATGAAATGTGAGAATTTACAAACTAGTAACACATGATTTTCACATTTGCAATACTTGGACCGTGCCATTACAATAACTACAATATATTTAAGAACAATACATGTTTCACCAGGATAACTGGACCTATTAGATCCATTGTATTAATAATTATATAAGACATATATACAACATTATCAAAAATTCTAAACACTATACCTACTTTGAACAAGAGAACAAGGTTTAGTGACATGTACAATTTTACACGCTACATTTAATTCATCTTGAAACATTTGTGCTTTAGTGTTGAATGGCGAAACCTTATGAAATCTGCCACAATTTCGGTACTTGCTTTTCAAAGCAGTCAATTTTGAAAACTTTTGAAGGTTGAGGTGAATTTAGGGTGCAATCTGGTGTTTCTCTTTTAATATCTGGCTGATCAAAGAATGTGAAGACGCTCTCCAAACAGACTGTCTCGTCTGTTGTAAAACAAGGGGAAAAAGGAAAGAAAAAAATCACAGGCCCCTTGTTGCAATCAAAACTTGGCAACTGTGGTGGCATTGATAATTCCTTTTTTCTGCCTGTCTAAGGATTAGGTTAATATATGTTGTTTTCATCTCCACCACAAACCAGCATAATCTGTTTACAAATGAACACAACCAATTTTGTGTTGTTCATTGGAAAAGGACAACACAAAATTGGTTGCGTTCATTGGTTGCGTTCACAGAGAACCACTGCCATTACAATTTAAAGGGGCAATTAACTGGGTTTTTAGGCAATTTAAGTGTACCTTAAGGTCATCTAAATTGGCTATGTAACATTGGTTGGGCTGAAAATGGCTCGGGTGTCATTTTAAGCGGCCTATTGTAACCAAAGAAATTGTCCAGGTTTTATATTAACTGTTTTCAACATATGGTTCATTAATATTTACATGAGCTGCATGCTGATTGTTGGTGTACAATGAGCAAAGCTGCAGAAGTATGACAGGCAAATAAGCATTGTGAATTGTAGATTTATGACAAAACATTTAGTTCTCAGACAAATGGCAATTTAAACAGGCTCGGTTAAGACTGTGTCAAAATGAATCATTTACCAATAAAATCATAATTGAATATGGCAAATGTGTGTATAAGGCTAATCAGCGGATTCTCAAACTGTAGTTCACAATGAGTGGGTCTCTATTGAAAGTCTGATAGATTCAGTTATATTGGCAAAACTTTCTTGTTCTTTATTGACAGGACATGTAGGCTATTGAAAAAAAAAAAAGTGTAACCTGTCACCTTAACTAAGATAGAAGCCAAGCTCTCTGCTTGCTCTCCCATTTATACTGTTCACTGTATAAGGGAGCGCACTGTGCAAGTGTTTACTCCCTGAATAATAAATTGGACTATGGATTGTGTTTACGTCAACATCAAATTGTGATAAAACTCTAACCAGACTGCTCGTGGAGCTTATGACTCGAGATTAGCTAGCAGGTTTGATAAGAGGAATTGCAGTTTTATCTAACCAAACCTAAAGTGTAAACACACTCTTAGATACAGACTTTTATTTACAACTGGAATTTACAATGATCCTTTGTAAGCTACAATTTCCCCCACGGCAAAGGCTAACGAGGCGCTCAGTGATCTATAAAGACATCAGCAAACTTCACAAATCCGTTCCCACCTCGGCCACTAAAACCACACCTCTGTTATGCTATTCTCTGCACACAGACTGCTCATCAGACACTTCAAACCATTTTGGAAGCAAGTGCACTAGATTGGTATACGCTACTGGTCGGCACGGCATCATGTCTTGTCAAGCCTACAGTGTACTGTTGCACACGTTTACGCGTGCACTGTAAAAAGGTGTAGTATTTTGATGTTTTAGGTGGCACTGTGGTTCTGGAGGAACGCTGTTTTGTTTGAAACATTCCAGTTAAATCACCAAAATGGAAACAGACAATTACATGTGTAGTTAGTGGATACTCAGACTAGTTTAAGATCATAGGTCACAAGACCAAGGAGGTATTGAAATTAAGATGTGGGTAGGGCTGTCATGATAATTAGTTTCACAATAGCATTACTAAGACATCGGAACAATTAAAAAGTCAAGAGATCTAGAGCTCACTGTGTGTTTGGACGGCTACAGTTTGGGTGGTTCCACTAGCAATAAATGTGCTTACAAACTAATAATGTGGTAGTATTCACACAGTAATGCTTCTTACACACAGAGAGGTCGTAGCTTCTATCTTAGAAGATCCAAACTAATAGGCTACAAACATTTTTCAATAGCTTACATAGACCATGCCCTGTCAATAAATAGCATATATGCTACTGACTGCTACTGGCTGACCCACTAACCCAAAACTCTCTTTACTGGATCGCCACACCACATTTGACAGGAACAAAGTGATCTTTGTTCACTAACAACATAGAATGTTGATATGTCGGGCTATGCATTTATATACCAACTGGACTTTAACCCACAACTTGTGTAACATCCCTTACAGTCAATTTAATTTAGCTGAATGATTGACGGGCTACACTGTCGTAGTCTGAAATTACTACTATTAACTACTGCAAAGTAGCGTCATATAGCAGAAGATGCCAACAGAAAGTTACAACGCTCATGCCCTCTATTCAGACTAAAACATTAGTGATGCATCTACATCAATAAACCTTTGTGACACAGCATAAAGCAAAAGACGTGAATTTGTATCACCTGGCACAAATCTCCATGTTTGCGTTGATTTTCAATACAATTACGCCAAGCAAAAGATTTGCTTTCCTTTTGGTGTGAAAACAGCATTAGGCCATATTTATATACATCTATAAATATGTTTCTACACTATTCATACCAACCACCCCTACAGATAACTATTAACTCCTCAGTTCAAACTACAGATGAATATTTTTTTACAGTGATGTCACTCAGGGGCGAAAATTGGAAATACACATGAATAAAATAAACATGTTAACAAATACATTTCAGAAACTACAGGGAAAAACAGACAAAAGAACTGACCTGCTGAGTTAGAGGGTGTGGGTTTGGGGATGGTCTGGGAGACAAATCCTCATCCACTACTCCAGAGTCATGTTCCCTGGCAGAGATCTTGGTTAGGGGAGAGCCCACAGTGGCCTTTGTTGCACTGTCAAAGAATCCATCCATCCATCGTCTTCCGCTTCTGTCAAAGAATCAGCCAATCAATTTATTGATCCACCACATCTAAAGCTATGGAAAGATTAAGTGAAATCCAACAGGGTTAAATTACAATAATTATTGAGGGTCTTGTACCTTGTAAGGACAGGATGAAAGACCGGTTCGCTGAAGAGGCTCATTTTTTGGCATGTTTTGCTTTCTGCACTGAGCTCAAACTGGAGTGTAAGTCCCTCTGACATTTCTGCATTCTGTATGTGAAAATAAAACATTTGGCAAGATCAAATGAATGTGTCACTGTGTTTCAGATACTTGAACAACACCTACACAACTTGTTTAAAACAATAGTGATTAATGACTTTAATAAAAAATGATCTGTCTTGATCGTCAATTAAAACGTTTATTTGAGCTACTCTCTACCAAATACAGAACAATTGTTGGGAGATATAAATGTCTTGGACTTTTATTTATTTAAACAAGATCAAAATTATACTTAAAGTAGACTTCTTTTGCAACTATAACACTTTTTACAATGGAAACTAATTATTGCAATTAAGTTCCCAACACTGCAGTTACCACAAATGTGTTACACTTGTAGGTCGTTTTGCTTTCATCATCCCAAAACAGCTCAATTGGGTATAAGTCTGGAGACTCTCTTTCCAATTCCATGATTTGGATCGATTTGGATGTACATCCAGGGCATGAAGCTCCCGTTCCACCACATCCCAAAGATGTATGGGGATACTGGATGTGCATCCCACAAATCTCCATCAACTGCAAGATGCTATCCTATCAACATGGGCCGACATTTCTAAAGAATGCTTTCAGCACCTTGCTGAATCAATGCCACGTAGAATTAAGGCAGTTTTGAAGGCGAAAGGGGGTCAAACACAGTATTAGTATGGTGATCCTAACAATCCTTTAGGTGAGTGTATATGCTTACTAAAACAGTCAAAAACTATTAAATTGTGAAAAACATGTACATCTTTGTTTGTGTATTGTGATAACAATATTTCACAATATTTCCCTGAGGGGTGTTCCATCAACGTAGATATTTTAGTGCTACCTAAGAACCGTTTTTCCTTGTTCGGAGCCTGGTTTGAGAAAGCACTGGCTCCAAACTAGCACCAAACATGTGTTAGCTTAGCAAGAGCTTTTCAATCCACTACAAGGAATGTTTTAAGTCGCAACAAATAAACATATGTTTTAAAATCCACCCGCCACTTTGGCTGGTGAAGAAGGCTACCAGACAAAGATACCAGCCATTGGCTAGTGGCTTATTTCCCACACCGAATTCAGCCATCTTCAATTTTTTTTATTATTGCCAAATACCAATGAACAAATTGCCTTCAGACCCTTGTTGACTTCAGCAAATTGATTAAATTCAGTCAAACCTCAACATCCATATCTTGCAAGCAATTAAGAACAAACCTTGAGGAGTGTGAATGACTTGGTGCACGTGAGTAGCTGGAAATCCATTTTCTGTTCACCGCCTCCGGGGTTGCACTGGTAGAAGTCTGGCTCCCTGTGAGTCAGTGAGTACAGGACAACCAGGAAACACCCGTTCTCTGACATCACTCTGGAAGAGAAGAAATACAATTGTTGAAAAATGTTTTCATAAATCACAAAACTTTATCATGTTCACCTAAAGCATTTTGCAGTTATTGTAGAAGCATGGTGGGGTCCATCATCGTGGAATGGAAGATTTTAAAACCACTAACACTGTATGTACAGCTAGCTGGCAGGCCTTTTTAAGTATGGTCTCATGGGACAAGAAGTTCACCAAAAATAACGTCCACTTTAACAAAGCATTGGAACAGCAAAGATGAAAGAGCTTGCCAAAAGGTAAACCATTTCTGCAGCACTCCATCCTTCTTAATACTAGAAATGATTGGCCAATCCAAGTAAAATGTATTTGAGATACTACGTGCATGCACACACAGATTTCTTTAAGACTGCAAAATGTTAAAAAAAAAGATATATTTTTTTTTAAAGAATGAATGGTCAAATATTTACTGTTGAGTTAACATTTTAAAGGCGTCATCATGTGCATCATGGGTTTTACAATTGTAGTCGAAAGACAAACTGTTGAAACCTATTTCTTGGTATTAGTGTAGCGAAATTGCCTGTCAATTTTCTTGCACATTACATACAATTATATAGCACATGCCAAAATGAGAAAGTCATCAGCTATCTAATCTAGTCTCTCTTCCCGCTAGAGAAGGAGAAAAAAAAGAGACTACTTCTGAAACACAGCGCTGTTGTATTGGATCACACGGACAACATTTGTTGTGCATTATTAAGCGATTGAATGTAAGCATGTTAATTCATGAACAAGTAGATCAAGTTCACTGCATCTCAACTAAAACATCTCTATAAACCTTCATACTGTTTTGCACATTTTTAGCCACTGTTCAATTTTGGGAAACCCACATCTCATTCAAGTCATCTTAGGCTAGACATAGGGATGCTGTTCTGAGTTTATTTAACAGGTTGTACAAAAAAATTGTAAAATGTACTTCTACGTGGCTTTTCTGGGTCAAAACAGAATGCTCTCAGGACATTTTTTTACCCTGACCCCATATTCAGCAGATACTGTGGCACCTGCACACAGTACTACAGTACGCTGACTAGCAAAACAGTACACAAAAGCCTCCTTTCTCCCCATTAGTGATGAGTTGGAGTTCACAAGAGGACAGCCAAGTTACAACGTTACTACTAACGTTTGTCGATACGGAACAGATGCGTGGTCGTGATTCCTGATAGGTGTATTTGATTTGCCACTCTGACAGCCAATCATCAAATTGCCAAAGGGCAATGTTAGACAATTTCAGTATAAAAAGCGTTTTGTGAACTTTAAGATTACAATTCCGTGTTTCTCAGTAGCGACAAATAACATGTATTTCCGGCTGAATCAACTAGCGAATAAAGCCATTTGATTTACATCTGAAGATCTTTTGACTTGAGACATATCTGAGGTCAACCCCAGCTTTCCTCTAACACCAGCATTGCATCCCTAAAGAAATCCTGTTGAAACAAGCTCATTCAAGCTAATACAACTACCTCTCACCATGGCTTCTCTCCCACGATTACTCAGTTTGGCAGGATGGCCAGGTCTAGGAGAAGTTCTGATCGTCCCAAACTTCTTCCATTTAAGGACTATGGAGGCCACTGTGCTCTTAGGAACCTGAATTCTGCAGGGTGCCTTGCCACCATTCTGTCCGAGTTCCTCGGGCAGCTCCTTCAACCTCATGATTCTCATTTGCTCTGTCATGCACTGTGGGCTGTAAAGTCTTATACAGACAGATGTGTGCCTTACCTAATCCTACCTAATACCTTACCTAGGGTTGAGCCTAACTGTTCATAAACCCAGAATTGATTCTTTCTGAGGGAAAAAGCTGTTAGTCCCACGCTTAAATTCAGAGCATGCATGGATATAGGTGGCTATCCACAGACAAATCCATTGGAGTGAGAAGGTAGTAGGCGAATCCATATGCTACACAAATCTCTACAAATCTCTCTTTTTTGCCATGTTAAACAGTAAAAATAAAACAAACAAATAAAATGCAAAATGGGGCACTCAGACTTCAAATTAAAAAAATATCTCAAGTCCCAACTGGAGAATATTTGCCATTCATTGCTAATCATGTAGACAAAACTTTCTGTGAACAGGCTGACATATGGCAGCGGATCCAGTCAGTGCAGTGTGTGCAACATCAAACGCAAGAAGACAAGAGATTTTATATGACAGAATTTCTTGACGAAATATTTCACACTTTTGACAATATAGAAGTGTGTGTGTGTGTGTGTGTGTGTGTACTGGCAAACGTATAGACAACTTAAGAGTTAAAATCTTTATTCGACAACATACATGCTTCGCTATACAGCACATTGGCCGTAACCTGCCACCCCATTCATTTCAGTACTTTATATGTCATGTTGGGAAAACTGTCATTCTTACCTCTACTAATATACTAAAATGAATATGCTGTCATCAGGCCCACCCTAAAATCTAATAGTTTGTAGTGAAATGTATTACTCTTGCCAAGCTTTCCGCATTCAAATACGATATCCTGATTCCTACTATTGTTAGCCTGATGTATCTCATAAGGATTGCTGAACTTTATAAGAAAGTGATGGTATTGTTTTGACATCAACATAAATTAATCGAATGCAAATCCATAAATAGTCATGCTGGTGTTTACTCGTTATCCAGCATGACAAGTTAGCGTAAACTCCTTGATCTCACCTTTTTTGGCCCATTCATTTTTCAATCTGTTGCTATGTTAATTTCGTTGATTAATAATTTGTCAATATTTTCATCAACAAAAATTTTTCAGACACGAAAACGAGGCGATAACCAAAAATTCCATCTTTGAATGACAAAAAATCCAGCTTTGAATGACAAACTATGACTCGGGGCTCTCAAGTTTTGAAGACAGACGAGAGTGATATCTCTTACCCGTTTTTTTAATTTTTTTTTATTGGTTGTTGCGTTAAATTTTACCCAGATACAATAGTGTTATTTTCTGATTGGCTATTGTGTAGCCGCTTTCTTTTTTTTGATTGGCTGATAAATTGCAGGCTTGACTCCAGGGGAGACGTGCAGGCTTTGCATTGCAATGTAAAGTGTCTGAACAAAGGGAGTGAATGAGTGAGTGAGTGAGTGTAGTGTAGAAGAAATTCTACCGTTCAAACAAATCCTTTTAAGTTTTCTATTTGTATTTTTGTTTATTTAAAAAAAAAAAAAAAAAGAGATGTCAGAACAATACATCTCGGGTCCCTTAAAAAAACAAAAACTTTTTGTGCACTTTATTTATCCTTTTTTATTTTTTTAACGTATATATTATTTTTTGTACCTTTAACGGCTCAGGGGCATTAAAAGAGCAACCTGTTTTTGCACGTTCTGAGGATTTTTGCACTGTAAATTTGCACTGTCAGTTTAGTTTTTTTATTAAAAGGTTGGAAATTAATGGGGGTTTTTCTTTTCGATTAATCGTAAAAATAAATCGACAGATGAATCGGTTATTGAAATAATCGTTAGTTGCAGCCCTAGTTCAATCTTCACCAAATTTGGCAAACAATATCATCAAGCCTCACAAGTTATCAAATAGATTTTTGATTTTTAAAATCATTTAAAAACACCACCACCATCTTAACCAGATAGAAGGGTTGCATGTTCACTCAATGGGTGTATGTTTTGGGTTGGGATTTAAATAAATATACCTTTTTAGTCTTACAATACTATTAACAGATTTATGTTTCACTCACCTATCCTTGAAGGAGAAGCTGAACAGGTACTTAAGACACCACGCCCACACTTGGGGGTTGGAGACGTGAGTTACTCCACTTAGCCATCTGTTAGGGTGTTTACAACAATCACTGCATCTCAGAAAAGTTACAATTTTGTTTTACTTGATAGAATTGTAAGCATTTTAATCGACTACAGCAAAAAATATCACCACTGCATTTGGATAAAATATTATACAATACTCACACTCCTACTAATGGGAGAGTGTAGGCCTTAGGGTCAGACTCAAACATGAGGAGCAGTTTGCGGGTTTTATCCATTGTCAAAAAACTGAACAAAGACAATATAATTGTATTGTTAAACACTTTAAAGTGCTACGCATTTAAGATAACCATAGATAAAACAAGTCAAAACTGAAGAGATGCAACAGCTCAGCTGGTGATAAAAGCATGTCTGACTATTTTAAAACCTCATAGATATCAGCACATCATTAGAATGTTTTCATACCCTCGCCTATGGTTCACCCTGTTCAACGGTTGAGCCATGATGGACAGTGCCACCAAGTTCCTGGCCAGCGCTGTGGGTATTATGGGGATGGGTTTTATTGGCAGAGTGTTGATTGTGTTAGCGAAAGTGACTGCAGCCCAGCGCAGAACAAAGTCCAAGGTGTCAGAGTGCTGGGAGCCACAAAGGTGAGCTCTAAGAATGAGCATTTTCGCCAGATCCAAGGGCTCACGACTGCAGCAATAGTGCTGTAACATCTATGGTAGGGTAAAGATTGAACAGATGTTGATTAAGTAATATTTATTCAATAAAAGAAATGGCCGAATATGTGACCTGACCGCCCCCCCCAAAAAAACAGATACTTCAATCTGCCTTTTGATTTCCATAAATAGCTACACAGGCTTGTACTAGAATCTAAATTGTCATCATTTGGATATTTCATTTACACAAAATTACAGGTTTTGGCGTATATGGCTTTCTATGATGGAACAACACAGCGTACAATCTAAATCACCATAGACCCATGCTTGTCTTGGACATTTTGGGGGTACACATTTGAGCGCAATACAGTTTCAGCTTTTATAACATTAACATTACATTGGATTAAATTCTGTGCAATTAGACATTAATTAGTTATGTCTGGTTGGTTTACTATGCAATTCAGTGGTAGCCGGGCCCTACCAGACTCATGCATTTCATTAGTACAGAGTGTCAGGGCTACCCAGAAGTGTTAAAGTCCTTGAAGGCAGTTACTCAAAGATTAAAACTATGGGATCTCTGGATCTTCCGATCGCTTTCGTTTGCCTTCGCCAACTACTTCAACACTAGCAAAATGAGCTGGAACAAACTTTTCCAAAACTCCATGGGAAGGAGGGCCACAACATCATGGCCACCAACAAAACTCAGCAAAGACTGTTCTTGCCCCAGCTTCAACTGCTGGATATTTATCAGCGTTGCCACAATGGACTGAATAGCTTCACTCACATCTTTTTCTGCCACCTTTACTGATATACAACTCAAAGTAGCACATTACCTCAACGTCATTACTCTCAGCCACTCCCTGTCCGCTGATTGGCCTGTCAAAAAACTGTCTGCCAACAATGGACTAATAAACAGAAATCCCAGACTGAGTCAACAACATCGGAGGGCGGAGTCAGGCTAATGCAACTAATGTTAACAACGTAACCATAATCAACACACAAATATGAGGCAAATATAGCTGCAAGCAGCAATACAGGTTCCTCCACAAATTTTTTATTTATCATGCAAATGTACATTGTTTATGATCAAGAGTTGGACAACAAGAGAGCAAAATTAATTTGTTTGTCCAAAAATAGCCGGAGGGGACATTCGAACTCAAGAGCAAAAGGCATCTCTACCCTCTCTGCTACATATCAACTGTTGAACATTTAATGAACAGAAAGGGCAGAGTATTATCTTTGGAAAGCTTTGGGACAACGGTTAAGCAGCGGCAATTCAGTCATACGCCGACATATCAAGGAGAAATTGCATATGGTTCTTGCAACCATATTTAGTCAAACAGACCGTCACAATTATGACAGACCTAAAGACTGTGGCTGGACTCAAATCTAAAACCTTTCCCATTGAAAGTCACCACCCTTGCACATTGAACTATTCTCAGTGTAAAATAATTTTTATATCAGTTACAGTGTAAAAAAGGGAGCCGTGTCTCCTGCAAAACTCATTGTTAGATTCCACCAAAGTTTAGGTAGCTGTAGTTCAGTCATTCAGTCAGCCATTCAATTTACATATAAGGGTTAACATGAATGATGTCACGCTGTTTAACTAAACAGAAAAATCACTGTAGCTGGTTTCGTAACCTCTATGATGTTGTGGCCCTCCTCTCCATGGAGTTTGGGAAAAGTTAGATTTTCTAGCTTGCTCCGTTAGTGGTGAAGAAGTTGGCTAAGGTGAATGCTAGCGATTGGTTATGGCAGATCCAGAGTGGCTGTGTGTACATTCAATTCAATGGTTTAAAATATCTAACAATCCACCTTCAAGCAAGTTAACACTTGTCAACTGGGAGAGCCCCAGTCTCTCAGTATAGATGAAATGTAACAGAGCCTGGTAAGACCAGGCTATTTCTATATACATCAAATAAACATTAACGTGATACCTTATCCAACTTCAGCTGAATGAGTCATTCTCTCAAAGACTTCAACATCAGTGTGCATTAGCCACCCTACATCTACCTCCTACTACCACCTTGCCACCCCAGGAGGACATTTAAAGATCCACCCCTGCTCAGGACAGTACTTGAATGAACAATGCATCAATTTCAAGAGGTCATTGAATTTGACTCAAAACCTCAAACGTGATCAAAATAAGCATTTCAGATTTCACTAAGAGCTCATTTATCAGCTGTGTACCGCATAACATTTCAACATAGCTGTATTAATGAATGCAATGGGAAGCAATCCAAAATCTACATTTAAGGTAGAAACCTTACATTTTGCCATTTATTTAACCATCACTTAGATGGCTATTACCTTGAAAGACATTTGGTCTTCAGCAGTGTGCGACGCATTTTCAGCAGAAAGCATCTCTTGGGTTCCAAAACTACAGGGGACCAGAATGTCACCAGGCAAGATAGCAGTGGGAGTCTTGACAGAGGTACCAAGCTCCTCACGACCCAGGTCGAAACGATTTAGAGCCACACTTACACCTTCCTCGTCTTTGAAAAGACAAGGGAGCACATGAAAAGTTCAAATGTTAAGGACTTTGTTTGATTAAAACAATTAGAATAATCAACCCATTGCATCTTACAAAATAAACTAACTAATCTTGGTGAATATTGTGATTATATGTATTGTAACTAGAGCTAGTGATAAAACAATGAATAACTCTCAGTCTACAATCTCAGGCATTGGTCAATACTCACCAGAATCTACAATTACATTACCCAATAAGAAACAGGTAAACTGTGGCTTGTTACTCTGCCGGGCATGACGGTGAGCCAAGCGAAGCACTTTCTCTGATAAAAGTAGTCTGGGGTTTCTGTTGAATACCAAACTTGTTTAACTTCACAAAAAGGCTACCATTCATTTGGTCTGTTCACTTTATTAAAATGATGATCAGAAATACCTGTAATTGGAGAGGTGGAGGTTAAAAGCATCTCCATTAGGTGTAGGGTCCCAAAGAGATTTCTTAGATTTTGGGAAGTTTAGGAAATTTACATCATTTTTGGCATATCTGTGGAAAATATTAGACTGTCATAACCTTTTTCCCCCCCCCAAATCTATACATACAGCTTAGTTGCAAAAAAAAATAAAATAAAAAAAAAAAAAAATCCTTCAACATACCTTTCCATTTTCAGACTATTCGATCGGTAAACCATCTATTTGATGGTAGCCTAATCCATAGAGATGTATTGGAACACGTGCAATGGAAGATTCGTCAGCAGGAAGAAGGCTTCTATCAAACCAAAACAAGTATCAATATTATGTGCTTACTACTCTCAGTTAGCTATACCTGCTTAGACGGGTACGACTAGACAGCATCCTA
Organism: Plecoglossus altivelis; assembly: GCA_036571765.1. Classification (NCBI taxonomy): domain Eukaryota; kingdom Metazoa; phylum Chordata; class Actinopteri; order Osmeriformes; family Plecoglossidae; genus Plecoglossus; species Plecoglossus altivelis. Next base: position 9,909,907 of record BROE01000026.1, read on the forward strand.
GCAACAATTACCCTCCGTTGATCTGCTATTCTTGATATGATAACGCAGACGTTGGTATGAGCTATGCACGGCCTTCTGACTTAGAGACAGCAATTATGAAGTTTCGCCCTCCCTGCACTGCATTTTTACCGTAGACACTCAAAACGTCCCACTTAAAGAAACCAATGAGGATGTGTAGGGAAGCGTTTGTTAGTTTTTAAAGTGTTTTTCGTCTATTGACCACTCACAATAAAACACACAGTTTGAAAGAAAATGTTTGCACATGTCAAAGCAGGCGGCTACAAGTTTGTATACGTGCAACATACCGTGTATACGTAAGAAACTCGCTTTCATGGCAGCAGTACATTTCTTATGAATACAGAAAATGTTGACGGAAGTCTAGAAGGTTGTAGAGTTCGAACGATCAATAATGGTTCTTTCCGTAGCTTTAACATCCTATTATGATCTGTTTTAACTACTTGCTACTAGTCTCTAGTACTGTGCTGATGAGAGAGTAACATACTAGCTCTCGACTTGGCAGTAACGTTTCCCAAGCTAGGTCAATCACTCTGGGTAACTAATGATTTAAGCAAATATTATTATCTGCTGTATTTATTGTAGTGATCTATCTATAATCCATCAGCCATACCTTCCATTACCGTACCAAGGACACCAACGTTGTCGCCATCTGCTTAAAATATACCAGACGAACTTTTCTTTCGTATTCTCTGTCAATTGTTATGGCGCGGTTTGCAAGTAGCAACGGCGGGGTCCAATCAACGACTTCTTCTTCTTCTTCTTCGTCTTCATCTTCCTCTTCTTCTTCTTGTTCTCATGTTTTACAGCAGTTGGCTTTCACTTCGTTGCGTTACCGCCACCCACTGGTTTTACTCTCTTGAGTCTTGCGGCACCGAGACGCTGGTGAAGTGGAGGGCCGGGCTGGTTTAATGTTTATTAAAACTAGCAACTATTGCACATATTGAACCCAAGAGGAACATAGCTTATATTGCACTTATCATTAGCCATTAAATAAAATTAAGTAAACATAAATAAAATCAGTTTCAATATTTTTCAAGGCTCTTTCAGTTATAACCTGAAAAAGTTTTCTCTCTCCCCCTGTTTGGACAGGTAAACTGCTGAAAGTAATTTTCCTTTTTTCATTTCAAAACCTAGCAAAGACTAGAAGAAGAGGAAGAAACATCATTGGCCAGAGAGCCATTATAGATGTTCCTGGCTAACGTGGTGGGAACATCACAATGTGCGCTGCCATCTCCAATATGCACGGTGTCCTCTACCGTCATGCCAATCTTGGACCATACAACACCATACATTTCTGGACAGACTTCACATTCTCATACCTCCAGAGCATATGAATGATGCATACCAGCAAAGAAACCGATACACACCGATGTCACACACTTCAACCAACGTTATTGTGTGTGACAACATGAGCTTTCATCGTGCAGCCCCAGACCAAAACTGGTTTGCTAACCACCCATAACATACTCACCATTCCTAAACCCCATAGAAGAGTTCTTTTTGGCTTGGCGGTCGAAGGTATATGACCAGCAGCCCTTTGTGCGCATGCCTCTTTTGCAAGTCATGGAAGAGGCATGTGATGAGGTGCATATGGGTGCGATTCAGGGATGGATAAGGCACTCAAGGTGCTTCTTCCCTCAATGTCTGGCAAGAGAAGATATTGCCTGTGATGTGGACGAAGCATTGTGGCCAAACCCAGCAGTGCGGCAGGATGCTGCCTAATAATATTTTTAGCCTCTTTTTTAAAATATATATTTTTCTGCCATTTAAAAAAAAAGTTTTTTGTGTGTGCATAGTTCTGCCCAGTCAACTGTAAATATATCTGCTGTGCATATGTTGCACTGACTTGTTTGGTGAAATATAAATTGGTCAAATTAAAATAAGAAATGCGTGTGTGTGTGTGTGTGTGTGTATTGGCAAACATTTTTGTGCATGTAAACTCTTTATGCAGGGCTACGATGGGGGATCTCAATCTGTCCTACCAGAGGAACCAAACCAACGATAAGTTTTCAATGGGTTGATCACAATTAATGTGTTTTCCTGACAGATGAATCCTAAAAAAACAACAATTTGTAATGCACTTACAGAGCAGCAACGTCAGATGAGCATGCAATTTCTTGACAATCCGTGTTTTGTTAATGTTAGTGAGGTTAGGTTGGCTGGATGTGCAAATATACCTCAGAAGAGGGACAGTATGGTACTTTATATTTCCGATCAATCATTTCATTCATTCTTATCCATTTTTTTATACAAAATGTTCTAATGTTATTGTATTTGAACTATGTGCGACAACATTTCCCAAATTATGTATGGAGGTCCAAACTTTACAGATACTTCCACAAAAGGTAAAGCTATTATTCTGCCACATATGCATCATTAATTGTGCCAATTTATGGTTCGAACGAAGCTTGTATTATGCATACGGAAAAGCAGCTTATCTCTAGTAGACACTCCAATGCAGTAGATGGCAGTAAAGTGCCTTGTTTCCAACTGCTCTGGAATGTAAAAAAAAGAAAGAAAGAAGAAACGCCATATCTTAAACTTACACTAGAATGATCCTTAAACTTTCTCATAGCTAGATGTTTTACAATAATATAACAATTTATGAGTAGATGTATTATTGTTCAGTCCTAGTTTAGTTTGCTAAAATGGCAGGTCTGGAAGCAGAAAATGAAGAATCTCTTCAGTCACAAGTAAGTAAGCTTTGACAGTAAAATTCATACCCCCAAGGCTCAGCAACCTTTTAGAAATTACATTTCTTTCAATTGCTGAAACACCAAAACCGATTGAGTGAACAAAGTTGTCAGTTTCCTGAACTAATTTAGCAAATTGTGCAGTCAACTTTAAACACATTCTCTTTTTCAAAACACTGCATTCAAATGCACACGTCCTCCATACTGGTAAACACAGTAGCAAAAATCAAGAAATAAAGGACGTCATACATTAAACACAACTATTCAAAATTTATTTAACTTAAATCATGCTTCAATTCGAATGATGTGACATAACCATATACGCCCGTTCAGAGAGCAAATAGGTTGTTAAAGGTGGGAAGGAGGAAGTCTGAGAACTTATATAAGAAACAATATGAGATAGTATCGTATACTATCGAACAGTGCATTGTAAGATGTATACTGTAGATTGAACACATTTTCTGGCACCTAACGTTAAGATGCAAGCTAAGCTTCAATCCATTGTGGCTATGCCGCCGTATATCTAGAAGCTCTCACAATCTTTGCTGGGTTTTGGGGGTGGCTGTGATGTTGTGGCCCTTCTCCTCACGGAGTTCGGGAAACGTTATCCAGCTTGCTCTGTTGGTGGTGAAGGAGTTGGATACATTGAATTATAGCGATTGGTTATGGCAGATCCAGAGTGGGTCCGGGAAGATCCAATAGTTTTAAATGGAGTACCCCACCTTCAAGGAAGTTAACGATTGTCAATGGGGAGAGCCCATACTTTATGTACAAATGAAATATACGAAAGTCTGTTTATAAGACATATTATCCTGGTCCAGCAATTTAGATAAAATGGAAAAAAAACACTTCTACAAGTGGTCTTTCTGTAACTAAATTGAAGAAACAAAATATGGATAGTTGTATATTGTGGGCCTACATATACCATTGTTATGGTCATTATAATACCTTGGTTATCATGACCTTTTTCTCTTTAGAAGGAAGAGATAGAGGCACTTTCCTCTATATATGGTGATGAATGGTGTGTTGTTGACGAAGCATCAAGAACATTTTGTATCAAAATATCAGATGATCTTACGCAGCCCAAATATACAGTATGTTTACAGGTAAGACATAAGTTACATAAAATTTATTGAAATGTTCATGTGAATATCTTGATAACTTTTATTTCCATCACTAGATAATGATGCCACATGATTATCCTAATTCAGCACCACCAATCTACCAGATAAAGTAAGTATATAAGTATATTCAGGGGTTTCCTTTGCTAAAAAAGGCTGAAGTAGTAGGTTGTTCAACCCAAATTGAGTTCTTGAATTATGCTCATTACAACTAGGTATAGTCTTCTAAATCTTCTGGATGGTTTTTGAAAAAACTCCAGGATGAGGATTAAAATTCAGGCCCCTCTACTATCAAGCATTTCAACCATTCCTTACCCTCTCAAACAACACCTTGTATTTCTATGAGACAGCGGTTAGACCAGAGGTGTCTAACCCTGGTCTTCGAGGGCTGCTGTCCTGAAGGTTTTGGATGTTTTTCTGCTCCAGCACACCTGATTCTAATAAATGGGTTGTTACCAAGCTCAAGCTCTGTTACCAACCAGTGCAGCTTCATGATTGATTATTGTTTTTATTACAGTCTTGCTAACAGATATGAGATTAATTGCATATTACCATCAAGTCATGTATTGGTTGCCATCAAGATACGAAGTTTATTTAGGCAAATATGATTATTTAGGCCAGTAGTGCCCAACCCTGGTCCTCAAGAGCCACAGGCCTGAAGGTTTTATATGTTTCCCTGCTCTAGCACACCTGATTCGAATGAATGGGTTGTTATCAAGCTCCGTGGAAGACTGATCACGACCCTTCATTAGAATCAGGTGTGTGCTACAAAAGATAAGTCAATACCTCTGCTTTCCAATCCTCAGTGCTCTCTAAATTTAGCAAAAGCTATATATGAGATTACCATACCTGTTAACGTTCAGGTCAGGAGTGCTGTAACAAATTATTATTTTTCTAGTCGACTTATCTTACAAATATTAGAACATCAAATCGAATCAAATCGACACAGCTTTTGTAGCTGTGTGGTAAACAAAAGATATACATTAAAACAGTACAAATCGAGCAATGTTCTGCATTGTTCACAAGACATATGTGCCTCCCCTTCTAAGACTAAATCGAATTGTTGTTTGATCCTGTTTTGTCTCAGCTATTGTAGATAGCCAGCCAAAACATCAGTGCTTCCCTGTGACATCTACCTACATTAATAGAATGTTTGAGGAAAAGTTAATGTATGATTTTATTATCTCAAAGACTCAAATTACAAGGACATTGTCAAATAGAGAGAGAGCTGGAGCACTTTAACAAATGTATACAAATTAAATCACACAAAGCATAATAACACAGCCTAAAATGACCTAATGCTGTAAGGTTTTGTGTCACCCTGCCCCACCTCTCATGCTTAAATCTGGAGTTACCGGATGTAGTCTCTACAAGATAGCTCTAACACCTCATTGCATAACTTACTTTGGCATTGCTAGTCATTTGTAAATAAATAACGGTCAAGATATGGTGTGATTGGTTGTTCTTTGGTGTAAAGGCAATTATGAAGCATTGTTCTGTGGACTCTTTATTTCCTTCCTAGCCTCTTTCTGTCTCTGGTTTACAATAATCAAGGTAGAGTAAGTAAGCATCTTCTTTTTGTAACATGTTTGACTTGTAATTGATTTCACTAGTTTGCAATGTTATTAAATGTGCATAGATTTAAATACGTCAGTCAGCTGTATTTGATTATTTACGATTTGTCATGATCTTGGATTGTTTGGTTCTTCAACGCTCATTCTGGACTTGCTGTCATTGCAACAAGTCTGTTAGCTTAAACCTGCTCAGGAGTAACCTTATTTTAATGTAAACTAGATTTGATTGCAGCTTTATAAGCAGAGCTGATGCCTTCGTTCGTCGTTAAATAATTTTGGATTAGGTTTGATTTTCTGAGTTCTCGCATCCATACCTAGCATTTTGAGAGGTTTTTTTAATCATTCAGAGACGCATAAATTTTAGGCTGACAAATACGAAAACGTTTGACTGTGTGCAATGGCTTTAATCATGAAAGTATGAAAATACAAAACATAAGCATGTCATAAGCGATGAAACATCCAACTTTCACTGCTATAAATATAATTCTAAAGCTATTTTTACCAGCCCTCTCCCTGGGATTTTGCATACTTTGAGGTGTTCCATGGCATTTTGATTAAATCTTCAAATTTGCAGTCACCTTGGAGCAAGCTTTCCTCTGTCGGCTCTTCCTCTGTCGGCTCTTCCTCTGTCGGCTCTTCCTCTGTCGGCTCTTCCTCTGTCGGCTCTACTGAAAACGGGGCATTCTGTTTGGCCATGGTGAGCAGCCAAAGGCACCGTCGCTGATGAAGGTTTCTACAATGGATACATACCCTCTTGTAGACCAACACAGGACCGCAGAATTATGCCAGACACAATCCAGCTAAACAAATTATAAACAACAAGGGTGCTTGGAGAACCAAATTAGCCTGATTGTGATTATCAAGATGATGTTATATTTTAATAATGTAATAAACGATGTACGAAGAACAGAGCCCAGATCTCAATCCAATTGAGCATCTGTGGGATGTGCTGAACAAGTTCAACCATGCAGGTCCCACCTTGCAATTCACAGGACTTTAACTATAAAGTGCTAAGCCAGTTGTCCATATTTATTGTGCAGATATTGGATCGAATGACCCCAGATTCTTTAGACAGGGACTTTGTTACCAACATGTAATGATCACTAGATAGCACTTCAAGCACTTCATCAAATTTTTGGAGAAAAAGTCACTTTCATACAATATCGGACCTCACTGCTAGCATAAAATCAGCACATGTTAGCGACAATGCATATGCACCCTTCTAGTAAGCCAAACAGCTATGTCAGCAAGCCCTCCGCATTAATACCTCAGCTAAGACTCTACTTTTGGCAACATACCTGTAAACCTAGGCTTATTTTCTAGATAGGTATTATGAACACGTCTAAATCTGCTGCACAAATGGGTTCCCCAAGCAGCAAAATAGTCATTTAGCACTGGCGTTAGGAAATGGGCTGTTTGATTGGCCCTTTTTTCCCTATGGGAATAAGGAATCTGTGCACCCAGAATCAAGCTTTTGGAGCTCCTCAAGAAAGACAGTGGCACTGTATGAGGTGTCATATAAACCATATTCAATCCATAGAATTGAATGAATATAATTTTACACATAATTAGATCAATGTAAATGATACAAATTTTGATTGAAAAAAATATTATTCAGGCTATATAACCTTTGTGCAAGGGAGGTCTTGCAACATCCCCTGTTAAAAAAGTAAATCTCGTCGAGGCAAAGATGTCTAAATGTGCAGTTGGTAGCAATTGAACAAAAACAGGACAAAAAATAACAAAACTATATTTTCCAAGTTTGATTTAAAGAACATAAAAGCACCAGGTGGTAAACGCACCTAACAAAAGTCCAGAAAGCAGGGTCCTAGATACTTATTGAATGTGAAGACACTTTTGACTGAGTGCAAAGATATTTTTTCATATTTTTCTCCACTTGGACCGGCGCTTTTAGTAAAGGAACTGGTGCTACATATCACATCACAACTGCAGAGTGGAGTCTATGTGAAGCCTCAACAGGTCAGGGGTGTTGAGACAGCAAAATCAAATATCAAAAGTGATCAGTTTATTGTAGTGTGTCCTGGAGAGGGGGATGTTGATGTACAAATATCGGCGCTCCTATGGTGGTGCCATCATCACAAGGCCCAAGTGTCTAGATTCTGGTGTCTAAAAACAATTTGCAAATCCAATCTACTTTTAAGTATAATTTGTACACATTGTACTTAATTCCTGCATTCTACTCAATTCCTGCATTCTACTCAATTCCTGCATTCTCCCCTCTTCAGAGCAGTATGGCTACGAGGTCTTGAGAGGATAAAACTGTCTAGCAGTCTGGAGGAGCTGTATTTGTAAGTACAGTTAATCAAAACATGTAATGGAAATATTAGTTCTCATATACTGTTTTTGTTATACTACTATTATGTACCAGTACAGTTCCCAAGCCCGTGTTTTGTTTCAATACAGCTAAATCCATATGTTAATAATAGTTTTCTTTCAGTCTGCTAGCAAACAAGTTAGTCAAGTATTGTCATCTGCTACACTAACTAAGCTCTAATTGGCCTTCTTTGTTGGCTCCTCTAAACAAATTGCCTTTCTAACTTTGACTTTCATTTCAAACAAAAAAATTACAGATTTCAAGTTAATCAATTCATCTATCTAATAAAGCAGTTTGTCAGCCTCTGGAGAAGGCCTGCCTTGCCTGTTAAACAAGCTGGGGCTTATATATTGAATCTAATATACTGTACATTTTGGCATGCCCAAATGACTACACATGCTTCACTTCATTGCAAGTATTTGCATGGTTTGTTGCATGGTCATTAAGAAATAGTTGACGATTAAAGTATAATAAAGTTGAGTTATGGGCATAAACTTATTTTTACTAAAATCAAGGAAAACATGTATTTGATCTGAAAGAATCTATCCTGACAGAATAAATTATTTCAAGAGTAGTGCAGATTATACCATCAGGCAACAAATTCTAGCTATGCAAATATAAATTATACTGCTGTGTGTTCTAGGGAAAATCTTGGGGAGAGCATCATTTACCTTTGGGTGGAGAAGATTAGGCAGTTCCTCTTAGGAAAATCTCAAAGTCTAACAACGGGTGAGATATGATTATGTTTTCAACAGTTTTCTTTGATTACTTTAATACAGCTCATTGCGCAATGTATGGCAAATTTTGTGTACAGTGAGGAAAATAAGTATTTGAATACCCTGCTATTTTGCAAGTTCTCTCACTTAGAAATCATGGAGGGATCTGAAATTGTCATCGTAGGTGCAATGTCCAATGTCCAATGTGAGAAACATAATCTTAAAAAGATTAAAAGACAATCCAGATATCACAATATATGATTGTCTTAATATTTATTTGTATGATACAGCTGCAAATAAGTGTTTAAACGCCTGAGAAAATCAATGTTAATATTTGGTACAGTAGCCTTTCTTTGCAATTACAGAGGTCAAACGTTTCCGGTAGTTTTTCACCAGGTTTGCACACACTGCAGGAAGGATCTTGGCCCACTCCTCCACACAGATCTTCTCTAGATCAGTCAGATTTCTAGCCTGTCGCTGAGAGAAACACAGTGTTTGAGCTCTCTATTGAGTTTAGGTCTGGAGACTGGCTATTTTTGGATTATGTCTCTCACAGTGGATATGTACCTATGATGACAATTTGAGACCCCTCCATGATTTCTAAGTGGGAGAACTTGCAAAATAGCAGGGTGTTCAAATACTTATTTTCTTCACTGTAAACAAAACTGTAACTATTAGTCAGTATAACTTCTCCAAACTAATACAAATTGTAAAACAACACAGCCCAACACATCCCAGTTTTACAGATTAGAGAAATGAGTGTCCCAATAAAAACCCCATGTGCTTCTATAGCACTCATTGTATAAGAGCACCTCGCTTGTATAAGAGAATACTCACTATGATTGAATGAATTACCAACATAATTGTGTGGATAAAAAGTATTTTCTGCACTATTAGGTATAGGCATTTACAACAGCAGGGACACTGAAAACACAAGGTGAAAAGGTAGAAAAGAGTATGGGACCAATTAATTGGGAGCAGTGAAACAAATGTTAAGAGAAACAAAATTAAGGATGGTGCAAAAGTCACATTCCTTTTTTTAACATTAAAAAAGCTTTTTTTAACCAAATATGTTTAGTTTATTCCAACAGACAGATATACTGTTAAAGTATACACATTTCCTCTCTTTACAGGATTTTCACAAACTCGTATCGTTATAGCTATCATTTTCATTTTAATATGAATAAACAGTATCCAACAGTATCGTAAATGACCCCACGCACCCTTCCTACAGTCTCTTCCACCTCCTACCATCAGGTAGACGGTACCGGAGCATCAGAGCCCGCTCTGCCAGACTGCTCAACAGCTTTTTCCCCCAGGCTGTGAGAGCCCTGAGCTTAAATCACCCTGCCCCTCTTTGAAACCCCATACAAACCCCATACCACTTGAAACATGGATCATCTGAAACTTGCACTAGTCCCTTTTCACTGCACTACTCACTTTTCACACACACTGCTGTGTGTACACAAATTGCACTAAAAGACTCAGTAATATCGGTAACACATGTATGTTTACATGCTCATATTCTTTGCACATGTACAGCATTCTTTGCACATGACCAGTATTCATCGGAAAGAATTCGTATAGTTTGTATTTTTTGTTTATGTATAGTAAAGATTTTTGTATATATTTTTACTTTATTGCTGTACCGTGAGGCACAACATTTCGTTCCACTGTATGCCCCCGCATGTAGCGGAATGACGGTAAAGCGATAAATATTGGTTGCAATTTAAGGATGTATAACAAGATAATTTGTCTGTTCTATAAGAGATTTGCTTCAGTTTCGCTATCAATAAATTACATTGACAATACTAGAATCACACCTCATTATCCTTGACATTCTACAATACTAATAGCCTAATAGTATTTTTCTGCATTTTGAGTATTTCCTGTATTTCTGCAGTGGAAGACAATACTGTGGAGAAGAATACAGAGGAAAATGAAGAGGACAATAATGAAGTCATACCAGATTTTGGAGATCTAAAAATTGAAGCAGACCATGCACATGAATCTTTGGATCATGCAAGCGGTAAGGTATCTCTATAGAATCAGTATAGAATATCTAGAATTAACAATATAGTGCTATACTGGAAAGATAGATTTAGTCATATGATTCTGTCGTTGTATTCTTGTAGATGATGAGATACCTCCAATAAAACATGGTGAGACAATCACAGACAGACGCAGTACATTTCAGCCACATCTGAGCAAAGTTGTAACACCTAAACAGGTAGGCACTCATTTGTTCTTCTCCAACTATTGAAATCGCCTGGATTAACCCACAAGTATCAACTCATTACCCCTTAGTATGACTCTGAAGGCCAAAAGGCTTAGGATATATGAAAAAAATATATGATGGAGACACATCTTCCAAACTGATTCTATGTAACCAGTACTAACTTTGTTGCACATCATGTTTAGATTTTTTATGTTCAATCATTTGCATGGGTATTGTCCAATAATAAATGCATTATGATAAAGGAGAAGCATTATTCTTGGGGGCATATGGCTGCATGTGCCCAAGACAGACTATACCTGTTTATCTGTGCTTTTCTGTTAAAATTTGATTGGAAAGACATAGCCTGACATAGTTGTGTTGCATTTCTTTGACAGACAATGAAGTTGTTAAGTAAATCAAATGCGGAAAAGACTAAAATGAGAAATCCTCTGGTGAACATGACCATGCATGGCAGTCATTGGCATAATGAATCATATTTTCTAGGTCTTGTGTAAGTCTCGCCCTGCCTTGGCCTTGATTCATCGCGAACTCAGTCTTGGTCTTGTCTCGACACAATGTGGGCATGGTCTCGATTATGTATTAAGTTATTGTAAGTGATTAGGTGGAGTGGGTTGATGTATTGTCATATTTATTATACCTTTGTTGCAGGTAACAATGGTGCTAAACAAACTGTACGAAAACAAAAAGATTGCAAGTGCCACTCACAATATATATGCATACAGGTTAGTCAATTATTAGACATTGTTATTAATAACGTTATAATTAATGATTATTTATGTAAGTACGACTCGTTTTGCAAGCATCCAGGTTTTTAACGTTTTATAGCATACCCAAATAAGCACTTTATGCTTCATTAACCCAAATTCAGTTTTTTTTTTTATGAATGCAAACTAAAATCACACGAACCTACATAAATAACATAACAAATGCTTAAATGGTGAAATGGTACAATTGTATGCACAAAATGAGCTAATTAAAAAATTGATTCCTGCAACAGATCTTAAAATACCTGGGAAAGGGGCATGTTTACCATGGCCTATTCTTTTTCTTTTCAAAACATTTTGAAGATGTCTGTGTATCGATGCTATGAGTGTCTGGAGGTTTTGTGTTGGAATTTGGTCCAGTTCTTTCCTTATACAGGTTTCCAGCTGATGAAGTGTGCATGGCCGTATTTGCTTTTTGTTTAATGATGTGCCAAATGTTTTCAATTCAAGATCTGGCCTGCAGGCAGGCCAATTCAGCACCTGTACTTTTCTACAACAAAGCCATGCTATTGTAATAGCTGCAGTATGTGGTCTTGCTTTACATTTGAAATACACAAGGCCTTCCCTAAAGTATACATTGTCAGGAGGGTACTATATGTTGCTCTAAAACCTTTAATATACCTTTCAGTATTCATGGGCAGTATTCATGCAAGCTGGCCATACCGTATGCACTTATGCACCCCCAAACAATCAGGTGCACTGAATGAATGAATTGAAAGCTGATAGCACAATGGAAGGTCTCCCTCCACTTTGAAATAGTCCATTTTAAGTTAGCCTTGTTCCACTTGACACAATGGCGCTTCTGGACGTTGGATGTTCACATATGGCTTCCTTTTTGCGAGATAGAGCTTTAGTTAGCATCTGCAGATGGCACGGCAGATTTTGTTTACAGACAGTGGTTTTTGGAAGTATTCCTTGGCCCATTTAATAATGTTATTGCAAAGTCATGCCGATGAGTGATGCTGTTTCATCTGTGGGCCCGAAGACCATTGGGATCCAGTAAAGGCATTTGGCTTTGTCCCTTACGCGCAGTGATTTATCCAGTTTCTCTGAATCTTTTAATGATGTTGTGCGCTGTTGGTGATGACATTTGTAAAGCCTTTGCAATTTGATTTTGACAAACATTGCTTAAAAATATTCCATTATCTTTTTACAAACTCTTGAAGATTGGAGAGCTTCTGCCCAGGTGTATTTCTGAGGAACTCTGCCTCTCCATTTTCTTCTGAGCAGGGAGGCCCAGACTTCCTTCTCCACACACACCTCCTGCAGCTCCTCCGGGGGATCCTGAGGCGTCCTTGGTATCCCTCAGGGCCGCCTCCTGATGGGACATGCCTGGAACACTTCCCAAGTGAGGCGTCCAGGGGGCATCCAAAACAAATGCCTGAGCCACCACTCAGCTGCCTCCTCTCAACATGGAGGAGCAGCGGCTCTACTCCGGGCTCCTCCCGTGTGACCGAGCTCCTCACCCTATTTTTAAGGGAGCGCCCGGCCACTCTGCTGAGGAAACTCATTTTGACCACATGCATCCGCCATCTTGTCCTTTCGGTCAGCACCCAAAGCTCATGACCATAGGTGAGAGTAGGAACATACTGTAGATCGACCGGTAAATCTTTGCCTTTCGGCTAAGCTACTTCTTCACTACAACGGTCCGATACAGAGACTGCATCACTGCAGCTGCTGCACCGATCTGCCTGTCAATCTCAAGACCAATCAACAAGACCCTGAGATACTTGGAACTCCTCCACTTGAGGTGAGGACTCCCCACCCACCCAAAGGGATCAAGGTAGCAAATCTGGCGGTGCTAAACCTTCTTAAGAAGGGGTACTAACCCTGGTCTGCCAGTCCAGAGGTACTGTCCCAAGCTGCCACACATTGTTGCAGAGAAGTGTTAGCCAAGACAGCCCAACAACATCCAGAGACTTATGATAATTAGGACGGATCTCATCTATAGTGGATGAGATCCGTAGCCCACCGACCTCAGTGACTTCTGCCCGGGTGATCAATGAGTCCGCCTCCAGGTCCCCAGCCTCTGTTTCCTCCTGGGAGGACGTGAAGGCAAGATTGAGGAGATCCTCAAAGTATACCTTCACCCTCCAACAACATCCCCAGTTGTGGTCAGCAGCTCCCCGCCCGCATCGTAAACGGTGCTGGTGAAGCACTGCCTCTCCCTCCTGAGTCGGCAAACAATTAGCCAGACTTTCCTTGAGGCCGTCCAGTAGTTCTTCTCCACGGCCTCTCCGAATTCCTCCCAGACCCGAGTTTTTGCCTCTGCGACCATCTGAGCCATGGCACGCTTGGCCTGCCAATACCAGTCAACTGTCTCAGGAGTCCCACCAGCCAACCAGGCTGGATAGGACTCCTTTTTCAGTTTGACAGCATCCCTTACTTCTGGTGTCCGAAACCAGGTTCGGGAATTGCTGCCACGACTGGCACCAGAGGCCGTACCACCACAGCTCCAGGTTGCCGCATCAACGATGGAGACCGGGAACATGGTCCACCCAGACTCAATGTTCCCAGTTACCCCTGGGATTTGGGAGAAGCTCTCCTGGAGGTGCGAGTTGAAGACCCTGCTAACAGAGGTCTCTGCCAGACGTTCCCAACAGACCCTCATAATACGCTTGGGCCTGCCAAGTCTGTCCGGCTTCCTCCCCTGCAAGCGGATCCAACTCACGACCAGGTGGTAATCCGTAGACAGCTCTGCCCCTCTCTTTACCCGAGTGTCCGAGACACACAGCAGCAGGTCAGAGGACATGACAACAAAGTCGATCATCGACCTCCGGCCTAGGGTGTCCTGGTGCCATGTGCACTGATGAATGCCTTTGTGCTCGAACATGGTGTTCCTTATGGACAAACTTTCATTAGCACAGAAGTCCAATAACAAAACACTGCTCGCGTTTCAGATCGGGGGGGCCGTTCTTCCCAATCACTCCTCTCCAGGAGTCACTGTCGTTGCCCACGTGGGTGTTGAAGTTCAGCAAAACAATGCAGTCCCTGGTCGGTGCACTCTCCAGTACCCCTCCGAGGGACTCCAAGAAGGCCGGGCACTCTGCACTGTTATTCGGCCCATAGGCCAACACCACAGAGAGAGACCTGTCCCCGGCTTGAAGGGGCAGGGATGGGACCCTCTCATTCCTTTAGCCAAAGAAAATAAATTCTGACTTTCTAACAAACTGGAAAAATATAAATTATTATTTCCATTTCAGGATATACTGTGTGGAAAAGCAGACCTACTTACAGGACTGTGATGACGATGGAGAGACAGCAGCAGGAGGGAGGTTGCTTCATTTACTTCAGGTAATTGTGGGGGAATATGTTTATCATCACATTCTTGTAGAACCAGCAGCCTGGCTTTTCAGCATATTTTTCTGTCAGAAACAAAACACAGACAATGAAGGCCACACCTTCATTCAAATGAACAAAATTTAAGCTATAAAACAAGTGATTAACATTACATTGTAAATAAAGTCCCACTGTCAACATTATACATATTTGTTGGTAATTTTTTTAGCTAACAAATTCATGAGTTTTTAAGATATTGGTAATGTTTTGCACATGACTAAAACAGATTAATTACCTAAAATTGTAATGAATACACACAAAGGTCACATGTCCCCAAGGATACACATCATACCTTGTATAAGCTCTATATTCATTCTGAGTGTAATGCATATTTTCAACCACCTGATGTCTTGTTGACACACTTTTCCATTGTAACAGCGATTTCCATCATAAATAGATTTGAACACTAGGCTCTACCCACACACACTGTAAAACACCATTTTCTTTCTGAACTGAAGACTTGAATACAATGAATCAAACATAGACATTGTAAAACAATATTGATCATAATAATAGTAAATATGTAGTACATTAACTATTTAACTATTGAGACAAGACTGTGTGTTCACTTGAGAATTGTATGATTGCATGAAATTCTCCTGGGTACAAATGTGCGAAGGAGCAGTGGCTCTACTCCGTGCTCCTCCCGTGTGACCGAGCTCCTCACCTTATCTCCAAGGGAGCGCCCGGCCACCCTGCGAAGGAAACTCAATTCGACCGCTTGTATCTGCAATCTCGTCCTTTCAGTCATTACCTAAAGTTCATCACCATAGGTTAGAGGAACATAAATCGGACGGTAAATTGAGAGCTTTGCCTTCCGACTCAGCTCCTTCTTCACCACGACGGATACTCTACCTCCCGCACAAGCCCCTTCCCTGCCAGTGAGGTGACATTCCATGTCCCCAGCGCTAGAGACCGTGTGTATGGCCTCGGCCGTCCAGGCACCTGCCCCTGACCGCCGCCCAAAACACACTGCACTGGCCCCCTACGGCGCTTCCTGTGGGTGGTGGGCCTGCAGGAAGATGATCCCACATCGCCTTTTCGGGCTATACCCGGCCGGGTCCCATGGGAAAAGACGTGGCCACCAGGCGCTCACCTGCGAGCACCCACCCCAGGCCTGGCTCCAGGGTGGGGCCCCGGTAACACCACTCCGGGCGACGTAGCGATTCTCCTTTTTTTGGCATCACAGGGGGTTTGGTGAACCGCGCTTAGTCTGGCTAGTCACCTAGGACCAGTTTGTCTTGGGATACCCTACCAGGGGCTTATTGCCCCCAACAACATAGCTCCTAGGATCATCCACGTTAAGGTGGCGGTTCAAGGAGGAGGGGAACTGTCAAGTCCATAAAGACAATTTACTAACTCAGATATTACTGTAAAAAAAACTGTAATACACAACACAGCATCACATTGAAATACGTTCACATTTTTTTTACATTATGAATTTCATCAAGGTCAGTTAGGTCAAGGTAGCCTGTTAGCCACCTCGAGTAGTGATTAAACTAATTTGAAATTTAAATATGCATGGATGCATTAAACATTTATGATATGCCCATTTACATATTGTTTATTGGTCTACTTACTCAGCATTGTGATGAGGCCCAACGAGCAAGAATAACAGGGATTCAAACTGCACTATAGCCTGAAATCTAGAAATTTCACAATTTCCACGTTTTCTGTCCATATTATAGGGATGCAATTTAATACCACCTTGGCATAACTGGATTCCATGTTCTTCAAAAATGTATAAAAAGGCAAATACAAACAACATCGACACTAGCAATCGTTAGGACACAGAACTTTGCTCATCCTTAACAGAAGGGAAATGCTCTTACACAAACAACATTTATCAAGTCGAGCTTTATTGTCATTCTGCTACATGCGGGGGATACAGTGGAACGAAATATCGTGCCTCACAGAACCACGGTCCTACATAAATACAGGCATACAGCAATCAAGTAAAATATATATAAAAAATGTTCCTATACATAAACTAAAAAATACAAACTATACCAATTCTTTCATGAATACTGTACATGTGCAAAGAATGCTGTACATGTGCAAAGAGTACTGGCATGTGCAAAGGATATGAGCATGTAAACATACGTATGTTACCGACATTATTGAGTCTTTTAGGGCAATTTGTGTACACGCAGCAGCGTGTGTGAAAAGTGAGTAGTGCAAGTTCCAGATGGTCCATGTTTCAGGTGGTATGGGGTTTGTATGGGGTTTCAGAGAGGGGCGGGGTGATTTGAGTTCAGGGCTCTCACAGCCTGGGGAAAAAAGCTGTAGAGCAGTCTGGCAGAGCGGGCTCTGATGCTACCTGTACCGTCTACCTGATGGTAGGAGGTGGAAGAGACTGTGGGAGGGGTGTGTGGGGTCCTTTACGATACGATACTACGATTTATGTGACGGAAATGATCATGTGACCTTTGCAGGCAGTGTATGGGTTTGGTTTATTTTGGAAATATCATCCTAGCAACATGTTTAGTTTGCCTGAATGTGAGGGCAAAGTATTTGGTAAAATTCTTTAAATATTTTCTGATGATTATTTTAAAATCTGTCAGATTAGACAGGTAGTGTAGATGCACAGCTATTTTCATCTCCAGAGATGTTCTCCAGGCATATTCTTAGTATTAATTATAATTAATGTTTTTTTCATCCATTTGAAATTCGGTTTTGAGGTTGCAAGTAGAGTGTACAAGTACTTCACAAGCAAATTACAAATAATTGAGTGCTCTCTGTGAATCTTTTCAAAGATAATCCAATGTCCCTTAATTCTTAGTTTTTTTTCATTTGTTAGGACTAGATGTGACAAGTGCAAATGTATAAATGTATTTATTACACAATGTATCAGGAAATGTACCAGTGACCTGTAAAATCTTATCATGAAACTGTGAAACTGACACATATACAGGCATTTAAACACAATATTATTCTCAGACTAAGAATATAAATTTGTTCTTTTTCAGATTCTGGATGTGAGAAACGTCATGGTGGTTGTGTCTCGGTGGTATGGGGGTATTCTTCTTGGGTCAGATCGTTTCAAGCACATTAACAACTGTGCAAGAAACATCCTGGTCCAGGAAGCTTGCATCTCCTCTCAGGTCAGATTCTCTTCCCCCTAATATTGTTGCCCTTATATATTCATCATTATTGTTATGTATTTCAGTGAGAATGGAGAAAGTGGGCCTTATGATCTATTCTTTGAATTGGGAGTGAACACTTCAGTGTTTGTATATTTACGTAAAAACATATATTTTGTATTAGTCATCATGTGAGTATTGCTTTTCATGGTCCCTATTTCATTTAATGAACTTATTTAATTTTGCGCAAATGCATCACAACAGGATGTAATGAAATTTAATGTATATTTACCCTTGTTTACAGTAAATGACAGTCTCTTGCTAAATATTTACACAGAATCCCTCATTGTTTTATACTTTATATACTATTGAATTTAGTTATTGTTTACGCATAATTGTCAGTAATTGATTTTTATATCAATTGTTTGTACTGACAAAACCAGTGAGAAAATGTTAGGCAGCACTACATTCTTACTCATGAACTTATCATTGGTAATACTAAAATAATATTATATTTAGCTGACAAATAAATATTTTGTTCAATAATTACAATTCATATTACATAGGAAAATGACATTTTCACCATGTGACACTGTTCTCACAGAGTCCATGTTACAAATGTGCCATTGGAGTTATTGTTCATGATTAAACCTTTTTAATATGTAAATGCATATTAAGCTTTCATAGTTTCACAAACGCCTTTTAACAAAGAATTATTAAGGTCATCATGATTGTATTTCTTATCTTTCCTTTATTACAGTTTTTAATTGTAACTAATGCCCATTTTAGACTCAACCCCTCCTTTCACATTGTTCTTGTTTACAGGATGACTCCCCCAAACGAGGAGCAAATAGCAAGAAACAAAAAATAAAGAAGACAAATTAAACATGATTGGTTTATCTGACTCTCTAAGAGACCCTTATCCTCCTTACCTCTCTTCTGGACTACTGCAATGGAGGGTATCCAACAAAGCACCAAACAAGCTTCAGCATTTGTGAAATTTTTGTGTCTCCTAATTGTTTAGGGAGTTAAATAATGGCCAAACGACCAAACCTATGGCTTAAAGGGACGGGGAAACTGAACAGAGTATTAACATTAACCAAATAATGCCAACTACCAATGGAATTATAGAGTTATTTGAGTCTATGGATTAAGTCAGAGCAAGAATAGTAAAAGTTTAATGAAACAGACATTTAATAATATTGCAAATTAATTAAATCAATTACAAGGCAAACATGTTACAAATTAAAGGCTTTAAATCATACATACTCTACTATGATCATTGTAAATGAGAGAGAGTTAAGCAAGGGGAAGGCATAGGACAAGCTAGAGCTGATAAGAAGCCCTCAGGAGATCAAGAATCCAAAGAATCATGCGAATCAATCAACAAACTTCAAAAATCTGCATGTACTTTTTCTTTAACCATTTGGTAATATTCTTCAACATAAAATTGTGAAGACTTTGAATATGTCATAATCTACAGTACATGATATAACACAATCTTTCTGAGAATACAAAGAAATTTCTTTGTAAGGAACAATGGTGGAAATAAACACTGCATTCCTGTGATCTTCAGGCACTGCATAAAAACACTCATGTTTCTGAAATGGAAATAATTTCACTCTGTGAACAACATTTGCGATTCCATCCACAAATGTGTATCATTTGAGCATGATTTATTAACACTGCCATCCTCACTGGTATAAAGCTCATTTAAAATGGACTGAGGTAAAGTAATTGAAATATGAAAATAAATATGGACACCATAGACACTGATGCATGGACTCTAGTCTAGACTCAAGGGTAGAGGGACCATCTAGCTTGTTATCAGCGCTCAGTCCAACAGCCTGCATTTTTGATGGTATGGGGCTTTATTAGTAGCCTGGCATTGCTGTCCTACGTACTTCCACCTAATTTAGATTTTGCATCTGTAGTAGGTTTGGAACTGATATACCCGCTTAGGTTTTCTCCACTCAGATATCTGAAAGCCCAATCACTGAACAGAGGGAGTGGTTGATAATGATGACGTTGATGTAGTGCGCTAGTTTGAATTCCGCTGTGGCAACGCTACTGAATATCTGGAACTTAAAGCAGAACAATCTTTACTGAGTTTTGTTGGTGGCCATGATGTTGTAGCCCTCCTCCCACAAGGTTGGGAAATTTTTGATTTTTCCAGCTCGCCTCGTTAGTCTTGAAGTAGTTGGCTAAGGATAGCGATGCTAAGTCTATAGTTTTAATCGTCTCTCCGTTTTTTGCTCTATTTGAACAGTTGTACATGATTGCTTACCTTCCTGTGTTTAGATTGGACCAATGAAAAGGATCATTCTAATCATATTTAGTGATGTTTTTGGATATATAGATGTGGATCTGCAATACAATTCAGGGGGATATTTAACTTATCCAGAACTCTATTGCAATAACCACTTTGATGATGATAACAGTAAATTAAGTAATTCGTGTGATGAACAGAACACTTTGAATCCCTTTCAATACTCGTGCAGGAACACGGTTTCTATGTTAGTTGTACATATTGTTGTACATGTGTTGTTATTTTTTACAAAACTGTAGATGTCCTAAATAAAAGAGAACGATCAGATACTTGAAAGACTATTTTTAAGGTATAGAATTCTGCCAATGGATTAAGAATCTTAAATACAAATTCTTTAACATTATATGCAAGGATAATTAGTGTATAAACGTTTGTTATCATTATTTTTATTGTCTGTCAAAAACACAATAAACGATTTAAACAACATTTGCACTAGCATTCCAAGTAGGCATTCTATAATAGAGCTTCAAAGCTGGACCATTACAAAACAGACAAGTAACTGATTAAATTGCTACAGCCCTACCGTCTTTGCAATGCATCCATTGCCATAATTGCCATAATTGGATATAATTTCACTTGGACAGAATGTTTCTGTCAAAGTTAAGATAATTTTTGTAGGACCCGTGGAGTGTATAAGAAGTGTGTAGCACTGCATGGGTGGCAAACCCAAAATGACCTAAGAGGCATTTTGTGAATGATTAGACCCAGCTTCAACAGTTGACCGTATACATCATCACTAGGCATAGTGTTAAATTTAGATGTATTATTGTTCCTGTAATTCTCAAATTCGACATCTTCAAACACTCCTCTGCTCATTCCAACTTGTTGTTTACAGCCTAAGTGGCTATATCCTGACGCATGATGTACATCACGGCCAAACGTTAGCGATTGGTTATGGCAGATCCAGAGTGGCTCTGTGTAGATCCAATAGTTTTAAATTACTTGGCTTAATGGAAACAACATGTCAATGGGTAAGACTCTGTACAAATAAAATGAACAAGAGTCTGGCAAGGACCAGGCTTCTGCCCTAAGGCTTATAGCTTGGGTAACTTGCACATCTGGAAAAGCACCATCAATGTTGAAGGTTTTTGAGCAACAGTTACTTGCATCCAGGCAACATCTTTTACAGGAAAGGCCTTGCATATTTCAGGAGGACAATTTTAAACCACACCCTGCATCTATTACAACTGCATGGCTTGGTAATAGAAGAGTCCAGATGCTGAACTGGCCTGCCTGCAGTCCAGACCTTTTACCAGAAGACCCAGGACCGTTGATCAGCAAGAAATCTGCATCCAAACA
This sequence comes from Plecoglossus altivelis, assembly GCA_036571765.1. Taxonomy (NCBI): domain Eukaryota; kingdom Metazoa; phylum Chordata; class Actinopteri; order Osmeriformes; family Plecoglossidae; genus Plecoglossus; species Plecoglossus altivelis. The sequence goes on from BROE01000026.1 coordinate 9,931,417, forward strand.
CAAAAGGGAAAACATACCTAGAAACAGACATGAAGTTGTCTTTTTTCGCTTTCTTCAATGGCTAATTCCCCCTACAAAGAACTTGCGTGTATGTTTGTGTGCGTGTGTATGTCTTGGAGTGTAAGTGTACGAAGTCTTGACTCTGCCCTTAAGATAAAGAGTCAACAGGTTCATTGCACCTCTAGAAAGATAAGAATCAGTCTGTTTACTAAAGGCTTGTGTCACCTGGAGTTCCTTTGGAGGGGGGATGCAGGTTCTTGACTGGATATAACATATAACTTGATGATGCAACTGTAAAGATGTACTTTCGAAAAATAATTAGGTAACAATTGTGATTAATAATCGGGAAAACCTTTGCGATGTTCAGAATATAATTTTTAAAAATAACAGGGTGTGCAAACTACAGAAGTTATTTTAGAACATAAGAACTTAGAGATTCTGGGCTTTTGAGAAATTATTTGGCGGAAAACAAGGTGGGGGGCGGGGGTCCACAGACCAATTTGTCCATTATAACAACAAAATATAATTATATAGAAGAAGCTGATGTATGCTTTTGTTATTTAGAATACAAATAACAAATGTATCATTTTTGTGATTTTTTTCCATTAGGAATACAATTTAGTACATTTGGTGAAAGTTACGTTTGAGCTACTATAAGCCCAAAAGGAAAACTAATTAATCTTTGTAAATATTTACCATCTATCAAAAACTGAAGAATTTACATGGTTTGCGATATTAATGTATTCATTAAGATTTATTCAGGTGTTAACTTTGGGTAACGCTGTCATGGCTTCCCTGTGGCCCATCCAGGTGTTATTAAAAGGATCTTTAGAGGAACAGGTTTTACCTGATAGTTTAAGACAAGGTTCTAGTGCATATGCTGTAGGTTTGAATTTAATGTACAATGACCAGCACATCTGTTGTCAAGAGCTTCAGAACTATAATGTAAGACTCGGTTAATGTCATCACTCACAAGGAATCTTACTTTACAGCTCATTCTGTGATTATCCGTTAAAGCAAAAAAATAGAATAATACACCCATTTCTCATTCATTTAGGTTTATGCCATTTATTATATCACATCAGTGCACCATTACATGTTTTGGTGCAACAAACAAACTCAGAGACATAACGCACATTACACATCAAGTGTATATAATCCAATTCACATACTGAGACACATGCACACATTGTATTCAAGTGAGGTCTCAAGTAATGTTAATTATCACACAATGAAACAGCGATCCTGTCTAATTCCCAATCAGACCAAGAGGTCAGTGACTGAGGGCAGTAACTGTGACAACTCAAATTGAATGTTTGAAGTCTGAGACACAGGGTTGCCACGGATATCAAGTCGGGTTAGTTTAGGGCACGTAGTCAGAGGTTGAAGATCAGAAATCCTGAAAATGCCTGCACAATGTGGTCAAAGAAAATATGTACATTTCATCAAACAAGAACACAATGTAACATTCACCTAAAATCTGAACCTTTTCCAAAATATTCCTGCATGTGAACTAGGACCAGATGTAGACTGCTTCGACGAGGGCTGCAGTGACAATTTCTGAGGGGTACCATCATGACGGAAAGGGATCCTATAATTTGTTTAAAATGAAACAAATTTTGAGTCTGTGTTCTGTGTACACAGCAAAGACACTGCACTCTTCTAAACACCTTAGATCTACACTTTGCGGCTCGACTAATTTGAGGATCTGTCATATATGACAAAGTAAATGACCAGTAGATAGAAGTAAGAAAGTGCCAGGGGAGCATAGCATCTGAGGTGGAGGGGGTATAACCCAACCCCTAGATCTGGCTGGCCCTGATGTGAACTGATTTTAGTTTGAGTTTTGTCCAGTATGTCTTCTGTTTCTGTTTTCTAGCTATAGACTAAATCTTTGAATGGAATACCAAAATAATTTGTAACGGCTTTCAGTGAATTGAGAACTTTACATAAGGATACGGTTGTTCTTTAAGGACACTTCCTCCAGTTTGGGGAGATGATTTAGGCCTTCCAGTTCCTCAATTGCATTATCATCAGCATCCAAAACCTGTAATAGAGATATGGAATCTACATGGAGAAAGATGCTGACCAGTACAATGACAAAAAATACCAAAAGGAGTGGGAATCAAAGCCTCAGATTAGTCTGGTTGAAGCCGTTTACTTGTGACGATTCACAGGTGTACTGTCTGTACAGTAAGGCTGAGGTTTACTCCACACTTTCAGACAAAAATACTTGGTAACTCAAAAATACTTATTGTCTCACCAACAATCCTATTCCTCTCTCCCACCATTACAATTATGCAAATCTGGCTATGATGTCCTGTAGCATCCTTTAGGATAGCCAATAGCCAATTTCTGTTACTGAGGAGTTGGCAACACTGTTGTGAATGGCTTTTAAAGACTTTAAATGCTGATCTGAACAACATGAATCACGGTATTGCACTCTTTTAAATGATAAACATTATAATTTCAAGCTTTTGCAAAATTTCTGGTTATTGAGATAACTATCAGAAACGACGATATACATACAGATGGAACTAATAGAGAGATAGTGGAAGCCTACCCAAGTTTAGTAATTAAGTGAAAATGTGAACACTTCAAAAATGTACCTTGTGTTTTGCACCCTTGCAAAGCAAATATCACTCCCATATTGCCTTGTTAGCTAAACACCTTACTGTAGCTGTTAGTGCTCCAAAATTGAGTACCATATTCAACTGCTTTTTGTAGCAACAGAAATATTGTTACAGTACCAAGGACTTGACGATGTAGAGCTTATTATTTCAGTATTTTTGGAGCAAGATGGCTTGTATTGAAACGTTGACTATGTGACATCATAAAATTAAAATAATATATTTGAAATGAATAAAACATATTAAGTGACAACCCCTTACATTATTATTTCATGAATGCACATTTGACAGTCTAGAGGGTTAAGTTTTTATCAATTATAAACACCTCAAATAAGCAGTGCCCTTCCTTTAATGAAACTCTTGACATCTTCACTGGCTTGAGCCACCTTCAAACTTCCCACCTCAACCTAAATCTGTTGTATGACTTAAATCAAACTGTAATCTTGTTTAATTCATACCTCCAGGCACTGCAGCATGGCAAATTGTGGAGGGAGGCTGATCAGCTGATTGGAGGACAAGTTGATATGAGTAACCAACAGAAGTTGGTCCAGGTGACACAACGTAGTCAGATTCTGTCAAGGTGATAATAAGTGCGAAACATTTAAATCAGATTTCAAAACGGTGAAGAATCCTGAAAGCTAACAAAGTTTGGTGAACTGACCTTGTCAGAAATACTGAAGACACGGACTTCTGCATACTCCATCTTAAGAATTGTGTTTTCAATCATAAACTTGCTGCACAGGTCACTGTAGTATGCAGAGCGCATGGAGTCCACTAACTGTGACACAGACATAAAATAAAATCATTCAGAACGCCTGCTTTTCCATGAAATAGAGACGGTGTATTCAGGAAAAACTGTTATGCTTTTTAATGTAAAATACACGTACAGGAAACAGGTTAAAGTAAGCCTTGATACACCTACTAAGACATGGTTGTGTATGCATGACATTCAGAAGGTAAATGAGCATGAGAAAAGATTGATATGCCTTTGAATAAAGTATAGATTCAGGAATTACCATGTCAAGAACCTTGACACCAATTCTTTTTTATACTCAATTGGAGGGGCTGAAGGAAGCATAAGTGCATTTTGGGGAAGGTTTGCTTGCCATAAGTTATTACGTTGTCTCTTGATTGGTCAAATGGATACGGCCGCGATATTGGATGTCATTCAATAGTGTAGAGATGTTTCACAGGCCACATGTTTTTTGCAATATTCCCCAAAAATGGCACAGATGATTTTCAGACTAAGCCTTTAAACTGATTTATTTTTTAAAGATCTGCCTGTTAGAATCAATCAAAGTCAGCCAGTAATCTGTCAAACAATATATTGGGTCGTATCTCAGAAAATCTTTGATGCATTCGCAAGTTTGACATATTGACTCAGAACCCTGTTTAGAGGCTTTTGACCTGCTTGGACCTCTCACTGCAGCTTGGTACTATATTTTAGTATGTTTTTATAGCACACAAATGAGTCTCTCAATTAAAGTATAATTTCATCAGTAATTAACTTTCATTGGAAATATAGTGGCGGCCGCCGCACGGTGTTTAAAGGCTGGGAAAAGTATCAGTTACTAAAAATAAACAACTGGAGGAACATGGCAACTAACTAGATTCATTGCAAACAGGTCAGTAATATGATTAGTTATAAAAGATATCATAGAGAGACAGAGTCTCTCAGAAGTAGGTTCAGAGGTTCACCCCTGAAATCATTGTCTGTGAACGTAATTTGCCATGCACAAATGAAGAAAACATATTGCAAATAGGCCACATCTGAACGTGATTAGAAACATTTCTCTGGGATAAACATCATTTAAAATGAACCGAGGCAAAGTGTAAAAACTGTGTCAGATAAATTTTAATGAGAAATTAAGTTTGGAAACCATGGACGTTGTGTCCTCTGGACTAAAGAGGAGAGAGTGACTCGTTATCAGTGCTCAGTTCAAAAGTCTGTATTTATGGAATGAGGGTGTATTAGTGCTTGTAGAATGGGCAACTTGCACATCTAGAAAGGCATCATCAATGCTGAAAGGTATACACTGGTTTTAGAGCAACATTTGCTTGAATATGAGGAAATAAGGGGAAAAAATCATCTTTTTCAGGGAAGGCCTTGAATATTTTAGGAGGACAATGTTAAACTACACCCTGCATCTATTAGAACTGCATGGCTTGGTAGTAGAAGAGTCCAGGTCCTGAACTGGCCTGCCTGCAGTCCAGACTTTATACCAGTTAATCTTTGGTGGAAAATGAAACTAAAAATATGATTGTGAAGACCCAGGACCATTGAGCATCAAGAATCCTGTATCACACGCAAGAGACAACATTCCTCTCCCACAACTCCAGCAACTGGCCTCATCAATACGCATTCATTTACAAACTGTTGTTAAAAGAAGAGGGAATGCTTCAGTTTAAACATTTGATGTGTTTTCCATGTTCTGTAGTGAATAACACATTTGCAAATCCCTGTACCGTTTTTTTTCTTCCCAATGTTCCAACTTTTTGGGATTTAGACCCTAGTTTTTAGTCAGGGACATTGTCACAGACACAATGATCACTTATAGTAAACATTTTTGACCACAAATGTTTACAGAAGCACAGAATTCTTCATAGTTCTTAGTTCTTCATAATTCAATGGGCACCAGATTGATGTATTTCACTTTAAAATGCATTGATTATAAAAGCAGAATCCGTGGTACAACCATTCAATGCTCAGAATTACACATGACCTGTCATGTAGCTACATTTATGGAGATAACCCATGAACATTTATCAAGCATTGGCTAAAGACTTGAAATGATGAATGTTATGCCTTTTAGAAGAACATCAGTAATTTGCTCGTAATCAAGTTGCTTGAAATTGAATTCGTTGTAAATGTTCTTGATGAAACAAAAACAGACTGTTACTTATTTGATCGTAAAATAAAGACATTAACAGTAATACACTGTTAAGATACCAGCGATCTGCTGCAATAACACATTTTCTGGGGGGGAAATGCAGAACGTTGCATTATTGAACTTACTTAAGTTAATCTTTGGAAGAGTACTCACTTTAAGTGTCTTGAAGTGAGCAAGGGTCTCTTGCTCATATCCCAGTGGGTCTAATGCTCTCATAAGAAGGATAATGGTCAGCAAACACCCTGCAAAATAGAGATGGAGATATTGAGCATTTGTATCAATGCCAATACAGTTTAAACAACAAGATTCCTGATTTTAACTACAACAGGTAAACCCATGCTAAATCTTTGGACATTCAGATGTTGCCTGGAAGAAATAGGACAGTATTTACTCACAACCCTAAATCCCAAAAAGTTGGAACATTGTGTAAAATTAGAATAAAGAATACAGAATACAATGACTTACAATGTCATAAACCCATGCTATTCACAATATAATATAGAAAACATAAATATTTAAACTGGTGAAATGAAAACTGTAAAAATATGGCAATTTTGAATTTGATGGCAGCAATACCCAAGAAAATATGGGACTAAGGACATGTTAACCACTCAGTAGCATCCCCTAAATGTATGAAAATTGAGGAGATCAGTTGCAGGAGTTGATTTTCTTGTTTTTGATCCACCAAATGTGTTTAAGTGGTGAAAGATAAGGAATGCAGGCAGGCCAGTTAGGCCCCGACTGTTCTACTATGAAGCCATGCTGTTGTACAGATGCAGTATGTGGTTTAGAATTGTCTCTCCAAAATAAGCAAGGCCTTCAATGAAAAAGACTGTCTGGATGGAAGCAAAAGTTTCTCTAAAACCTGTATATACCTTTTCAGATGTTTAGGCTGGCCATTCAGTAGGTACTAGTACACCCCAAACCATCACAAATGCAGGCCTTTCAACCGAGCACTGTTGACATGCCGATTGGTTCCTCTCCTCTTTAGTACGGAGCAGACAGCATCCATGATTTCCAAAAATAATATCAAATGTACCTTGTCTAACCACTGAACAGTTCACCTGTTCAACACATTTCCTTAGTCCATTTTATGTGAGCTCTAGCCCAAAGAAGATGGCATCTTTCTGATCATTTTTACAAATGGTTCTTCTTTGCATGATTGAGCTCTAAACTGTGGATGGCAACGCAAACTGTATTTACAAACAAAGAGTTCTGGAGTGTTTCTGAGCCCGTGCACTGATTTCCATCAGAGAATAATGCCTGTGTTAATGCACTGCCACTCAAGTGTCACAGGGATGCAGTCGTCCCCCTTGTCCCCTACACGTAAAGATCTCTCCAGATTATCAGAATAATTATACAAAATGCGACTAAAATCCTTTTAGTCTCTGTTTAGAATCCAGCATGAGAAAGCTGACTTCAGTAGTGCTAATTGCGCGAGCTGTCTAATAGAGATTCAAGAGCTAGCAAACAACGCTAGTGTTAAATAACTTTTTAGCTGCTTGGGCCCATGACGCAGGGTCCGGAGGCTAATGAGACTGCTTGCCAAAAGAAAGGGGAGCCCATTTGTGCTGTAGATTAAGACGTGTTCGTAATACCATGGCAAAATAAAATAGCCTAGGTTTATAGGTACATAGTAAAAAGTAGACTTTTAGGAAAGGTACTAATGCTGAGGGCTTGCTGTGTGGTGAGGTTCCATGTTGTGCAAACGTGACTTTCTGCAGAAAAATGTTATCAAACCCGAAATCGGGCAACAGATTGTAAATCCCAATACAGGCAACGCATTTCGAGAACAAGACAAACATTTGTACACTGGCATTGTCTATGTAGTTCAAATATTGACGAATCCTTAGGGGTGGGGAAATAATAAATACTGTAAATATGAGCAAGAACATAGGTTTGGGCGCGCCGAAGACAATCACACCCCAACAAATATATATGTGAGATTGCAAAAAGTTGTGCTCCCCAAAAGCGGGCATACCTACTTAGTGTGATGTCGGTTCGAGCGATCTGTATATTATCTGTGTTACCGGCAAATGTCCAAATGCCTCAAATCCAAATTAATGGATGCCGTGTTTGGCATATTGAGAGCAACTGATGCTCTCCACACATATGAACGGACCAAATTAAAGCCTGAAAGAACATTGATTGAGATGTTATAAATAATCTGTCACATGTTTCATGGATGCCACTGTATGCCCCTTTCAAATCAAGAGCTGCTAAAACCACCATTCTTTGGCATTAGCAAACAATCCTACCACTTACATTTATTCTGAGGCTCCAATTCCTGTAGCTGATTGCAGGACTGGAGTTCAGACTGCAGTACAGATGTCTTCTCGACTGACAGCTCACTTCTATTGAGAAAACCCCCCAGTTTATTTACAGGACATAAACAGTTGTGTTCATACCATACTTATCATCCCATATATTCATACCATACTTATCAAGAACACTGTGCTCCTGGGAACAGGCACGTCTTTACAGTCTAAGAAATTGTTGTTAATCCTTGCCCTCCCCCCTCATTTACACCTTGTCACAGCTTCATTGTGGAGGTCGTAAGAGAGTTCCTTGTCTTCATGGCTTGGGAATTGTCCTGCCACGACGTTGTGATTGTAGAACATTACACACACAGACGTGTGGTTTTTGTGAACCATGTCCACAAAAAAAAACATTGATAATGATAATGTTGAGATACTGATAATGTTTGATAATGTTTTTCTAAGCGAAATTTCAGAGTGGCATTGTAATTTGTATCCATTTAATAGTAAATCTAAATAATAAATCATAAATAAATACAACAAAATGTACTAAAAGTGCTTAATATTTTCAGAAATCACTGAACCATGCTCACACACAATATTTGATGAGACTGTATATGAAAAATCAACACACCTGAAAAGCTCCTGGTCAGTTGCAGAATCTCTACACCAACTCTCAGATCGACCTACAAAACAAAGTGCCCTGTTTCAATTGGGTATAGACAGGGTTCCCTACAACACTCGAGTGTAAGTCAGATAAAGCAGGGATACATTCTCAATTAGGGAAAAGACATACAGTCCACTCTGGAATTATTTACACCCCTGGTCAAGATGTTAAAGAAAATCACCTTTAGGAAATCTAGCTTGATGTCACTTGGGGAAAAAGATCCAACCTATAACTGAAGTACATTAGTGACACACNATTCATACCATACTTATCAAGAACACTGTGCTCCTGGGAACAGGCTAGGTCTTTACAGTCTAAGAAATTGTTGTTAATCCTTGCCCTCCCCCCTCATTTACACCTTGTCACAGCTTCATTGTGGAGGTCGTAAGAGAGTTCCTTGTCTTCATGGCTTGGGAATTGTCCTGCCACGACGTTGTGATTGTAGGACATTACACACACAGACGTGTGGTTTTTGTGAAGCATGTCCACAAAAAAAACATTTTCACTTTGATAATGTTTTTTTCTAAGCGGAATTTCAAAGTGAAATTGTAATTTTTATACATTTTATAGTACATCTAACTAATAATAAATAAATAAATACAATAAAATGTACTAAAAGTGCTCAATATTTTCAGAAATCACTGAACCATGCTCACACACACACACACATTATTGGATTAGACTGTATATGAAAAATCGACACACCTGAAAAGCTCCTGGTCAGTTGCAGAATCTCTACACCAACTCTCAGATCGACCTACAAAACAAAGTGCCCTGTTTCAATTGGGTGTAGACAGGGTTCCCTACAACACTCGAGTGCAAGTCAGATAAAGCAGGGATACATTCTCAATTAGGGAAAAGACATACAGTCCACTCTGGAATTATTTACACCCCTGGTCAAGATGTGCATTAAAGAAAATCACCTTTTGGAAATCTAGCTTTATGTCACTGGGGGAAAAAGATCCAACCTATAACTGAAGTACATTAGTGACACACATGTGAAAAGGGGCCATTGTCACCCAACTACGTTTTTTATAGATTGATTTCCGAGATTTTATAGCTTTTTATGGACTTCATGATACATTAAAATGCGAAAATAGTTGAAGATACGCATATCTAAATGCTGATAAAGTTGGAAAGCTCTAGCCAAGATAGCGAGCTTCAAATATTTTCAACCTTCACTGCAGTGACAAAATGTAAAAGAAAACAGTATTTGCACTATATCAAATTCCAAGATCCTACAACTCTATTGTACAAATGTGTTTTTACAATCTGAATTTGTGTACTGATGATATTGCACTGTACCTTGCCCGATACATTCATGGTTAACCAGGTCAAACAAACAAACAAACATTATCCTACGAATAATGCAATTGCTGAGATTAGCCTATTGTAAATGCAAGACGAACACGCAGAAGTCATGCTAAAAATTTTACACTACTTTAGAAACATTATATTTAAGAGAACTTGACCCCAAATCTGCCACTTGATTCAGACAAATATAGCCTACATATGAAACATTACATTACACTGTGCTAGCCTATGTAGCCTAGTGAAAATCCTGCTGCCCTGCTTACAGATGATACGCCCACAACTCAACTGAAACTTAAGTTTTCAAGAACAAATTATTAGTATTTAGTGATCCTTAAAAGATAGGCAAAAGCATTTAAACAGTCAAAATATATATAATATTGGTATATAATAAAAAATATAGTTTTTAACAAAACCACTTGCTGCATTCAATTCTGTGTACAACCTTCCTTTGCTAATAAAACAGCGCTGTCTAATTAAGGGACCAATCATTTTTACTTTGACAATTAAAAAAAAAAAATCTTTCCAGTGGTACTGGGGGGTTTATCTGATATACAGATACGCAATTTTTGTCGCACCATTTGGTAAAATAATAGTCCTAGAATCACTGACTTCTATTAAACAGGTCAAGTAACAAAATTAAAACTAATACATATTAATTCAAGACAAAGTAGTCCCTCTCATTAAACTGGTCTGGGGGGCCAGTTAATTATAAAAAGGTATTGTGTTTTTGTACTCTAATTTATTGTTAAATACTGAACTTTATAGCTTTGTTAAAATTAAAATATTGAAGGTGTACCAGTCCACTGAGTCTTTCTTGTGTAGTCTGTCACAGTATGAACAAGTATGAAGGAATTCGCAGGAAATTAGTATATTTTTTAACTCTGGCTCTGAGACAACATGGAACAAATTTTCAGATAAGTGTCAGCTGACAGGACAACCATTGTGAGCAGCAACTGCAGGAAATATTAAACAAAGCTCACAAAAAACAATGATGTAAGAAAACGAAACAAGGATCACCTGTATAGAGAGCACAATCTCTGTGTATGTGTTTTTCAGTCCAATGCACAGTAAGATTGTGTTCATTGCTTATGTCCCTGATAGTCCCTGGAGGAAGCATGCAGATCTGATTGTAGGTGAAGGTTCAGGATAAAAAACAACAGACTGCTTTACGCACTGACAGTGACTATTCGGACTGCATCAATATATTAAAGTCTGTCTCGCCATGTCTCTCAAAAATCCATNAATATTTTCAGAAATCACTGAACCATGCTCACACACAATATTTGATGAGACTGTATATGAAAAATCAACACACCTGAAAAGCTCCTGGTCAGTTGCAGAATCTCTACACCAACTCTCAGATCGACCTACAAAACAAAGTGCCCTGTTTCAATTGGGTATAGACAGGGTTCCCTACAACACTCGAGTGTAAGTCAGATAAAGCAGGGATACATTCTCAATTAGGGAAAAGACATACAGTCCACTCTGGAATTATTTACACCCCTGGTCAAGATGTTAAAGAAAATCACCTTTAGGAAATCTAGCTTGATGTCACTTGGGGAAAAAGATCCAACCTATAACTGAAGTACATTAGTGACACACTCGTGTGAAAAGGGGCCGTTGTCAGCCAACTAAGTTTTTTATAGATTGATTTAGAAGATTTTATCGTTTTTGATGGACTTCATGATAAATTAAAATGGGAAAATAGTTGAAAAAGATAAGCATATCTGAATGCTGATAAAGTTGGAAAGCTCAAGGCCAGACAGTGAGCTTCAAATATTTTCAACCTTCACTCCAGTGACAAAATGACAAAGAAAACAGTATTTGCACTAATTCAAATTCCAGGATCCAGCCAACTCTACTGTAGAAATGTGTTTTAACAAACAGTTCTTTTGTACTGATGATATTGCACTGTACCTTGCCCTATTAAGGTTAAAGTTATGTTAAACTGTTGGTGCAAATTGCATCTTCAGAAAACAGCCTAAAAGACAAATTCATAGTTAACCAGGTCAAACAAAACAAACATTAAGCGTAAGTCATCCTTGAAAGTTGGCACTTCAGAACCATTATATTTAAAAGGACTTGACTCAACTGAAATCATATCTACCACTTGATTACAGACTATACAAGAATGGGGTGGATTGAATTGTACTTTGTACAGACAAATACAGCCTACATATGAAACATATGAACATATGAAAGGGTTTATCTGAGATAAAGATACATCATTCTTGTTGCACCATACTGGTAAAATAATAGTCATGGCATTATTGACTTCCATTAAACAAGTCAAGTAACACAAACAAATTTTGTGCATATTAATTCAAGACAAACTAGTCCCTCTCATTAAACTAGTTTGGGGGGCTAGTTAATTATAAAATGTATTGTGTTTTTGTACTCTAATCTATCTAAAATATTGAAGGTGTTCCAGTCCACTGAGTCTTTCTTGTGTGGTCTGTTACAGTATGAACAAGTATGACTGTGGCTCTGAGGCAACATGGAACAAATGTTCAGATAGGTTTCAGCTGACAGGACAACAATTGTGAGCAGCAACTGCAGGAAATATTAAACAAAGCTCACAAAAAACAATGATGTAAGAAAACGAAACAAGGATCACCTGTATAGAGAGCACAATCTCTGTGTATGTGTTTTTCAGTCCAATGCACAGTAAGATTGTGTTCATTGCTTATGTCCCTGATAGTCCCTGGAGGAAGCATGCAGATCTGATTGTAGGTGAAGGTTCAGAAAAAACCCAACAGACTGCTTTACGCACTGACAGTGACTATTCGGACTGCATCAATATATTAAAGTCTGTCTCGCCATGTCTCTCAAAAATCCATGTGTTTCCTATCTCAATACAGTAGAAATCGTCTATGCAGCAGCAGCTTATAATAAGATGTGCATGGCATTTTCACAAATTCTACACAGACAAAGTAATGGTGAAACATACACAGTGAGTAGCACAGAGGCCACCTATACAGTGATTAAAAGCATGAAAACAGATAGTGGTTTGTATTTGTCTCTCAGGGGAAGGATACCCAGACAGGACTGTGCTTAAAGCGAGGGTGGACGCTTGTCCAGTCCACCTGATGAGGCTGACCATCCAACACCAGCAGTAGACCTACAGACAGGGCCTGCAAGGGCAGAGACAAAGAGCATGGGCACAGCGAACACAGGGATGTTGTATGATCTACTACTACTAATGATGATAGGAATTACTCACATTAACTGGTCTGGAGAAAGCCACAACCACTCGCTCATCCTCACGACTGACAAATACACAACTTATCATGTCCTCATGTTCCGCTAAGAAGGACACATTGTTAAAACTCACCTACCATGAATTGACAATGGATTCAATGATATATAATAAGATACAGTTTGAGCATACAAGGACACAGACAGACCTCTGCCAAGCAGCCACCGGTAGTAGAACCAGGCACTCTGGTCGTTTGGGTCAGTAAAGAAGGCATTCTGAACAAGCTCATATTCTGAAACACATTATGATTCATATTTATTAAAACAATTGGGTACCTAAACATAAAAATAGAATCCTGAGCCATGACAAATATTCTATTTCAGGCCAGAGCAGATTTACAGATATTTCATTACATTGATACAATCCATACTACTGTGGTAGTGAACATAATGATTAATATATTCACAGGCAAATTTGGCAAAATAGTGATAATGCTGAACAGGTCCATAAATTGTATTGGTCCAAATATAAGACAGGGTTTTCTTCCTTGAAACAGGTCTGAAAAAGTTGGGTTGTTATCCATACAAGGATATGTATGTTAGTCATACAAGGTGTGGGAGCATTTCATACTAAATCATTCAAAAAAGTGTGTTAATTGCAAAATATACAAATGCAAAAAAATTTCACAAACGAAAATGAGACGATAACTAAAAAAAAACTGCTTTGAATGACAAAAACCAAGACTCGGGGCTCTCAAGTTTTGAAGAGAGACAAGAGTGACATCTCTAACCCCTTTCTTTTTTTGATTAGTTGTTGCGTTAAATCTTACCCAGATACAAAAGCGCTATTTTTTGATTGGCTATTGTGTAGCAGCTTTCTTTTTTTTGATTGGCTGATAAGTGGCAGGCTTGACTCCAGGGGAGACACACTGGCTTTGCATTGCAATGCAAAGTGTCTGAACAAAGGGAGCGAGTGAGTGCAGTGTACAGAAGAAATTCTATCGTTCAAACAAATCCTTCTAAGTTTTCTGATTTGTACTTTTCTTTATAAAAAAGAAGATGTATTGTTCTGACAACTCAGGTCCCTTTAAACAAAAATATACATCTTTTTGTGCACTTTATAAAAAAAACTATATATTATGTATTGTTTTTTGTTTTTTATTACTTTAACAGGTCAGGGATGTTGATTGAGCAACCTGTTTTTGCACGTTCTGAGGATTTTTTTTGCACTGTGAATTTGCACTGTCAGTTCTGTTTTTGAATAAAAGGTTGGAAATTAATGTTTTTTCCCTTTCCAATTCATCGATTAATCGTAAAAATGATCGACAGATGAATTGATTATTGAAATAATCGTTAGTTGCAGCCCAATAGTAAATAAACATGTACATGCCATAAGCAAGCAGTATTGCATTTCAATGTGTGTCTACAATATATTTGCAATACGTAGTGGACTTTTAATACAGAACTGGATTATATTAAAAGCTACAGCCAACATTTTAATAAGACCATTAACCACAACATCACTCAGTATTATTAGTATTATTAATATCTTTGTAAAGTGCCCAATAACTCAGGATCCCCTAGCAGATTTTGCACATCTATACTATAAATAATACTATGTGATATTACTATAACTCCAAAAGTGCAGGTGTCCCCTTGAGCCAATAGGTTAAATGTTCAATCCAAAATGTTACATTGTTCATATATGTTGAAGGACCATAAGGTATGCCATGATGGATTTTCCTGTACAATGAAAATTTTGGTTAACCTACAAAAATCCTTTCCTCCTCAACCATGGATCCGCTTGACTTGAAACTCAGTACAGATGTGTAGATTGTCTTTCATGTTTAGTAATAAGAAATAAACAATGGCTGAAATTGTCTTAAATATGTAACAGCCCACATTGTCTCAATATTTGTGTCCATAAATTAAATGCCTTTTTGACAAATAATTTCTCAAACTTAACAGCTCTCAAAATGATATGACTTAAACTGTGTGATCTTTCACCTTGATATGTCAAACAATGACTGAATTGTAGCTACCTGAACTGGGTCAAAATTTCACCCAACCTAAGCCCATTTTGATAATGGAAATACACACAAATAATGTTTATACACAAAAAGAACAATAATCTACACAGAAGTAGCTCTAGCTAACTAAACAGGTATATATTTAAGTTTTGTATGCATGTACCTATCAATTGCACCTCCCTGCCACTAAATTGGCATACAAATTTGTTTGTGTTAACTAACATGGCGAACAAAGCAAATAGGTTCAGAATAGGTAATTAAAAATGTATACTTATTTGCTGAGAATCGTTAATATGTCCTTAAGGACCATGACGGTGAAGACTTGGAGACCTCAGCTTTCTCTCCCCAAATCTGTGCCACTCTGCAGCCTTACATCATCAATGTGCAGCCCCTTCTTTGCTTTTTCTCTCCCTTTTAGCATCCTTCTTTCACTCTCCATGATCATTTCAGAGCCACAGCACATGCAAAATATGTATTTGCGTATAGTGGTATGTCTCGTGGTATATAATTGTTTATTGGACCCTGTTAATCCATTGGTAGAGATTGGTAAAAAAAAATAATATTCAGTGTATCTTGTCAATGTGTAGTGATGGAAATCTTTAAATGCAACATAAACAATCTCTTTGCATGATGTGTACCTTTAAGCAGCTGTTCCTCACAGACACGATGGGAGTGTATTTGTGGGGAGGGTGGAGGAGAGGAATGGCGAGGTTGGTAGCAAGGTAAGCTGTGCTCAAGAGAATCAGGATGGAGCTGAGTTAAGAGGGTGCTTCGGTAGTGCCAGCTGGAGTAATTGGAGAAGTTAGAGCCGATGAGTCGATCAGTGAACTGCAACTCCTGGTCCACTGACACACCAGACATCTTCACCACCATTCGACGATAATCCCAACAGTGAACTGAGTGAAGAAGGATGAAAAAGAGCATTCTTTTTTTATAGAGACAATAAGACATGTGCAATGTGAGGTAAATGTGTATGTTATTTAAACAATCAATCTGAATAGCATATTTTGAAATACTTTTCATGTTCATTTCCATTTCCCAAATTGGAAATCATGAATAATTTGATGCTTCCTGCTCCCTGAACAATACAGGTATTATACAGATATTTCCCAGCCCTGTAATGAGCCACAATTCACAAGTTTTGCCAAATAGCTTCACAACTGACAAGCCATGTAGTGACAAAGCAATAAGGCTTTTCCTTAAATATTAAAGTTTTTTGTTATTTTTTCATTGTTAAGTAAGCAACAGTGAAAAGTGAAAGCAAATGTGACACACTGATGAAAAGGGACTGTTGTCAACATACATGCATTTTTTTTTATCAGTTTCCTTTTCCAGCATATTATAAAATGTTGAAGTCACTCAATATAATAAACATCATGTTCTGTTAATTCGATTTTATCTTTCATCTCTTATTCTGGACTAAATTATACATTTAGTTCTCGTTTTCTTTCAGACTGGCATTTTTAACACTGAACCAACAAAAAGGCATAAAGACAAGGTTGCAACAGGATTCAACCATTTATGGTTTATTTGAAGTGGGTTGAGATGGCAGCAATCACGCTTGTTCAAATAAACCATAAACCACCTAAAGGAGTAATCGCTTCAGTTCATTTTCATAAAGCCAAACCAGCGAAATGTGAACACTTAGATGGAGACTTACATTTTATAAATGCTATGGGGCCTAACAAACTGCTCTAGTCCGCACGTACCTCTGCTACTGAAACCATATTTTTGTCATGCTGTTCCCCACATTCAGATGTTATGGAGTTAACCTGTAAGCTCCTTTGTTCAATAAAGTGTAAATACATTGAATAAATTGTTCGTGGTAGATTAGTTTAATGATTAAGTTGAGCAAACTGACCCTTTTAAAAGGGACAGCTGAGAGTATATTTGTGGGGAGGGTAGAGGAGAGGAATGGCGAGGCCCTTCTAAAAGGGACAGCTGACCGTTAGGGGTAGATGCCTCTTGTAGCTTTATGACTGCCTGACTTGGAGACATTACTCCAACTATCTATGGATGATAGTTGGAGTAATGGAGTAATAGTTCTTATTAACTGGGAAGAGGGAGCTTCAAGACATTAGGTCTGAGTCTGTTGTTCCAGTTGTCATGTTATGTTAGACGAATGTGAATGACATTAACTGCAGCCAGGACTAAGATTATTGATTTGTTAGTAAACTGAATGTTGCAGTGCTATAACATAGTCAATTAAACACCATATTTAATGGTGTTATAGTGGGAAATCTAACCCTAACCCTTGTCTAACTAAAACGTATCCAGTTCTCGGCACCTTGTGGGGAATCATTCAGGCTGTGGCTGTGTACCGTGGGGTATTTTTCGCCTTTTTTACATTCTTTGTACCAAGAAAGGTGGTTTTATTTGCCAAAACATTATTTGCACGTGCCAACAAGGTGAAGAAACTGTCTTTTGTTTCATTTTTCTTCCTTTTCCCAAAAAAGGCTCCAGAAGGAGAATCTAAATATCGTCCGCCAACTGAACTGTAGACCAGCCAGCCTACTGTTATCTTTCACTAGTTATAGTTGCACTTTCAACATGTATTTTGTTGAAACATTTGTGGCCTCCCACAATTTTATGCTAAATGTGTCCAGTTTATTTGCCATGTACTGCAATGTTCAAAAGTTATTCATCTTCAGTTATGTTCTCACCGGATGTAAGACGCAATACTGTTTATCATACACGTATCAATAGAATATCTCAAATATAATTTTTAATGTATCTGTCACTAGGTAGGCTAGAAATTCTATCAAGATGAGAGAATTACCTCTCTGAAAATAGGATTTCCTAAGATCCACAAATGCTTTTAGTTTGTCATCTTAGCTGTCATTTTCTTTGTAACTTTTCAGCAATATTTCATTTAGATTCCGCTTCAGTGTTTTTCCAGAGTTGATACAGACATGCATCAACTCTTCAAATGTGTCCCCAGCTACCCATCCAAATGCTTATTCAAAAACAGGTTGCAGGGGAGGAAACTCCAGTAGGGGACCCCAAACTTCCCTATCCTAAGCCACATTAGCCAGCTCTGACTGGGGAATCTCAATGTAGTCCCAAGCGACAGGTAAGAAGCCAAAGATTTTATGTGACAAATTTAGTACCGGAAAAGAGAAAGGTGGGTTGGATTTTCTAGATTTTATTTTTGTTATGATATCCTTCACAGATGATTTCAATCATCTGGCATTACAATTCCTGTATGGCTTAATTCAAAACACATGAGGAGCAAACACATAAAATGCTACAATCACACAATTTGCTGATTTAAGGTCTCGGAAGAATGCGCTTATGTCGGGCACAGTCATTTCTCTATCTATAACTTTTTTATTCTATTTTTACAGATTACAGATTATGCACCCTCTGGAGTTTGTAAGAATGCATTAATAATGCTTTAGATCTGCAATAGTAACTGATTTAAGTATTTTGTGCGGCAACATACAATCAATATCTTTTAAATTCATCCAAATGTTTCTTCTTTGTCATAATTTAAAGTAATATCTGTACCAGTGCCAATGCAACACCAACGTAACACCATCCATGCAACTTTGTTCTTCATCACGTATATTCTTTGTTTAATTTAACATCCAAGTATCTGTGAAAATAGCTTGAACTAACTAGTCAGGCTGTAAATTGATTAAATCATTTTCCTTGCCACTCACTAATGAAACTTTTTAAAATTTCTTACCAGCAATTCAAATACGCATTACTACTGATTAAATATCCATAACCATTAATCCTTCATTGTCAGTTTTAAGTCAAGCACCTCTTCATTCATCTGACAAATATATCTGACATATACCCATGCTGTTTAAGGCAAAGTTTGTGATGACTGCAATACTTGAAAATTACTTTATTTCTTGCAGATTCATTGACACCAATGCTACATATGCTAGTATGTTAAACAAGTATGTAAAGATTTTTCTGTACTCATTATCTTCTAAAAGACTTCCTCATGACACTTATTTGACAGTGACTCACAGTTGCGATCATCCAAGTTGAGGCAGCGGTCACATAAGCTCAGTTCTCTGGCCCAGTTTTGTTTTGGGAGGTGGACTGAGACCCAGCTTCGGTGGTGCCAGCTGCCATAGGATTTAGGATTAACCTTCAGACATGACTCCAGAAACAACAACTCAGCCTCATACATCTTCTGCAATCTTTCTTGATCCCTGGGACAGACAAAATATACATTTCATTTTTAACATTTTATTTACCAATATCAAATGACCACCATCATAAACACATATATATGTGTATAGAGTCTTACCAAATGGTCTCCATGTGTAACATGATTTCTCTCCTATAGTTCCAGAGAGTAGCAAAATCAGGATTGGAGGAGAGTAGCTGTTGGGTCAACTGAAGTGCCTCATCATCCAACACCTTCTCCCTTCTCTGATAAGAACGGGAAATATTTATTATAGTAATTTATACAGCTTTATATCACGAGTATTTGTGTGGCAACAAAATAATTTGTATTCAGATAGAAACCATCATCTTAGCTAATGTTAACAATCATTAACGCTCATTTTGAATTCGATCTGTGAGGGAAAACAGGATGTATTCACAATAACTCAAGTAAGTGATAGAGCTACTGTGGCTGTATCAGTTAGTTAATGATTTAGTTAGCTTACTATTCATTTAATGCATCTGACTATTGGTGGTAGGTACAGTACCAACGTTCGGTGGTTAACTTGTGAGCAAGAGCTATTGTTGGGTTTGCTTACAGAACCTAAGCCTCTATGGTTTTAATGTGAATGTTAACTAGTCGCACTGTATCCACTTAGCTAATTACATAAATTAGGCACAGGACTACCTCCAAGGAATAATGGGATTTTTTAATCAAACCTGAGGCCAGTATATCCAGGTGAAAAAGAATTTATTTGGAACATATTTTATGTTACAATCGAGGGGGGCTGGCATGGTCTTGGTGTTTAGGCCTGCATTAAATTCCCTTTTAGTATAATTAGCTAAATTGCTGCAATGGTCTATACATGAGCACACTTACTGTAACTGTTAGTTGCTCATACCACTCTCTAATATGTACTCTCCTCTCTGTCCCCTCCATACCTCTCTTTGGCATGGGGGGTTTGAGCCCTGAGCATCTGCGTGGTCGTTGGCCAACGCTAAACTGGTGCCAGTGGACATCAATCTGTGATGGTCTGCCAAACCTGGATCTAGTCATCAGTTGGGCATCGATCTCCCTAATGGACAATGGCGAGTTCCCTGTTCATGTCCCTTTCCTTATTTCAGTTACCAAGTAATACTTCCTGTATGACTATGTTTAGCCAATGTTCTGCACCTCTTTTTCACTAATTGTCTCTGGAGGCAGGGATCCCTAACTGATTTGCTTCTCCCAAGGTTTCTTCCATCATTTTTTCTTCTCTGCTGTTTTTTCTGGGAGTTTTTCATTCTTTCTTGAGGGTTTAGGTTGGTTGAGGTGCAGTTCTAATGGGCGTATGTGAAACTGTGCAACATTGCTTGTGAATAGGGATTTACGAATTTATACAAATATACAAATAATTTACATGACAGCCCATCAGACTCAAGTATTCAGCTTTGCTTTGTTTAGCAACATTAGCTTCTTAGCGGCAGAAAATAAAAAACATTAGTCTGACCTTGTTGCCTTGATATTTCTGACATCTTCCGATCATGGATATTTCTGCACTCAAGATAATAAATCAATAATAATGCTTTTCTGAGGGCACTCCGTAATACTCAGTGAGTGTTTCTACATTATTTCTGGTGTTCTAACTTTTCAAAGTTGGGACACAGTGCCACCATGTAAATTGTTCATTTCAAACCCTATCCAGATGTTACCACTTTTGCGTCATTTTCCGACAGGAAAACCCTAACCAAATTAGAATTTTGAAAAGTGGAAAGTTATTTAAACAACTCCTTTGTCATCAGATAACCCTTTCCTTGAGGATGAACACACTATTGCTACTTACTGCTATATTCTCCATTTATTTGTCCATTTATTTATCATGGAGAAGAAAAAATGCAAGATCATTGATAACTTTATACAAGATACCCAATACAAAGGAGATAAAGCAGCAAGGTAAACACACTATTGTGTTACACAAGACAGTGCATCTAGCATGTTATTTTATTTCATCCCTACATTTTGTCAAAAAGTTTAAAACACAGACATAAGTAAAAATAAATTAATAGTCTATCAGAAGTTTGCAGGTACTTTTCACATTCTAAATGCATTCTGTGCCTTTCCAAATCAAGTATTCAACTTTGGCTATATCTTATGTCCATGTCACCCATACCTTATTCAAACAGGCATCTCGGGCACTCACATACATTTTCAGTTTCTTCACTCGCTCAATTTTCTTCTCCATCTCCTGTTGAGCAGTAGACTTCATCTTTACTCGTCCATGCTTTTAAAGTGAAAAGGGCATCAAAAGCTTATTGCAGTATGTCTACTATGTGTATAACAAAACTGATACAAATAACGATGGGTTCATTAACAAAGCAGCCGAAAACCCAAGACAGTAATAAAGAAAATTTCTTACCATGGTGAAATGTGGAAAGGGGTTATCAAGATCTAAAAGATAAATACAAAGATGTAGCAATGTTTCAATGCATTTCAGGTCTAGAATTAAAAGTAGCAGCATAGCCATACCCATAGGACCAATCGGTGTGAAGGGGCTGGGATGAGTTCCCATCGTTGAACATCAACAACATTGCAAACTTTGCAGACTAACCAGGTTACCGGGTTCAATCACTATGGTAAATTATGCTGATTACCTAACCTGGTCAGGAGCAGGTTGAGTTGGAGATCAGTGATCAACCAGTAAAAAAGCACCACCCATTCCTATTCACTCTTGATGATTCATGGCATCATCAATCTTAGAAGATCCTGTGGAGGTTGGTGCACGGATAGCGAGAGAACATTTAGAGACCGACAAAACCCGTTGGCCATCCCTGATGAGTATCTTCATGAAAGATAAAGATCCTCAGCAAAGGGAATTACGTAACTTTACTAGCTTTTTGAGCCGTGCTGCCAATGCAACTCATCAAATTTGTATGCACACACATAAAGTATGAATTGTGTTCCATTATTTTGCTCCATGTACTTTCATGTATAGTGTGGGTGGTGCGAAGAACTTGGGCAATGTCATTGTTCTATAGGCCCATTGTACAATATCCTACAGAAAGGACTAAGTCTGGCAATTCCGCCTTGTACTTGTTGTCCTTAGAAGGGTGACACACAGCGAAACCAATTTTGTCATAGTGGAAAAACGGCAGTTCGAGGGGTAAAATGGACATCCAGTGAATCTCAAAGCCCATTGACACCTTCGTTTTATGTAAAACACACATATCGAAACTCTTTCTGTAAAAGCATCACTTTCAGCAAAGCTTTGTTTGTAATGGAGTAAACAACCCCTTCCATTTCAGGCTCCGTTCTATACCTCTGTCACTCCCCAAAATGGAATCCATGTAAATGTTAAACATTAGATTAGCTGCACACTACTCTGTTCAACTTCACAGGAATCACAAACAAGAACGTTTTTAATAGTTTCAAGAATATTGAAAATGGACCACCGTTGTAATTGTAGTGTTCCCAGTCTGTATAGTAAATGACGGAACTTTCCATAATCGTCAGACGGAATCAAACACACATTGACAGGCATAGCTGTCTGATGGCATAGCTGTCTTACAGCCTTCCGACAGCTGTCTGACAGCCTTTAAGAGAGAGGGTTACTCTCTATTAATCCGTAGGATCAGAATTTTGATTTGGTCACAAAAGTCTTGAAATTTGAGTGAGAATGCTTTGTCCAATAGTTTTAGTCAGCAGCTATGTGTTGTCATGTAATGTCAAAACATGTAAATCTACAATTTGCAAAGCACATTTGGCTGTCTTTTCTCTGCAGCTTTGCTCCTTATACATCAACCAATCAGCGCGCAGCTCATGTATATATTAATGAGCATGCCTTTATATTTATAGTGAAGTACCCAACACTGACTAAGACATATTTAAATTCAAAAAATGACGTGAAATCACACCTAAAAAGGGATGTTATGAGAAAACGGCTAGAGCTAACTCAAATGTTACTTTGGATGAGTTAAGTCACCTAAGGTTGCATACAATGAGAAAAAACCTTGCGCAAAACTGTTGAGGTGGCAAAAAGCAGTAGTCTCCATTGAATATATTTATTTATAGCAAAGTACCCAACACTGTTAGCCTGCAATGTACAACGTATGCAAGTAATATTTACATTCAAATAATGGCTTAAAATCACATCTAAAAAGGGGTTTTATGAGAAAATGGAGAAAATCTGAGCAAATCTGTTAGGACATTTTTTGGTGTGCCCACCCTAGTGCACGAACAGGCTGCTACGGCTCAGAGCTTGGCCACTAATTTACAGATTCAGCTAAACTTCCTCCTGACTTTGATGCACTTGCAACAAAAGGAGTAAAGGGAGTTCCCCGTAAAATAAGATGATGACAGAAGGTGGGTGGCAGACAAAACTGTGACAGTATGTACGCACTGTGGCATAAGAAAGCCACATGAAAATGGCAAGCATGGCTACGCATATGAAGCGACATCACCCTAGTGTGCCAATAACAGGATCAAGAACACAGCAGCTTCTCACTGCTACATTTAAACAGCCCTTTGTAGCAGAATCAGAACAGGCTAAAGCGATGACCAAATGTATCAGGATGTTTATTGCTAAAGGCATAAGGCCATACTCCATTGTGGAAAACAGGATTTTGAAATATGTTGCAAATGTTTGAGCCACGCTACGCAATCCCCTCCCACTCCCACTTCAGGATGAAGATTGTATCAGAACTTTATGAACAGGAAAAAACTTACATTTTCGCCTACCTATCTGATGCATCCCCTATTGCGATCACCACAGACAGGTGGACATCAAGGGCAACAGAAAGCTTCATAACTCACAGCGGAGTGGGATATGCGAAGTCCAGTGCTTCAGACACAGCCACTCTATGGAAGTCACATAAGCGAAACTCTAGAGTAGGTACTGATAGAAGCAGTAGCAGGGTGGATATTAAACAGGCACAACAGCAATATCCCAGTCACAACAGATAATGCCAGAAACCAAATAAATGCAGTGATAGAAGCTGGACTATCTGGAATACCCTCACATTGTGAAGATGGCAAGACCTGTCAAACCTCAGGTCTGCCATCCAATGCTTGCAGCGACTATCATGCTACTGCGCAATACAGATATTTTTCATATGCGAAAGAACGAGATGTAGACATTGGACCATTCCACTGACAAGAGAGACAGAAACCCCACACCTTCTATACTACAATAATGCTCTAACTTTGACAGAAATATTCTGTCCAGTCTAAATTATAAGCAATTATGGCAATGGATGCATTCTGAAAGACTGGGGGGCTGCAGCAATTTAATCAGTTACTTGCCTTGTTTGTACTGGTTCAACTTTGAAGCTCTAACATAGAACGGCTACTTGGAATAGTGGTGTAAATGTTGTTTAAATAGTTTATCATATTATGTGCAGACAATAATAATAATAAAACATATAGACACTAACCTTCCTTGCATATAATGTTAAAGAATTTGTAATTGATATTCTTCCTCCATTTGCAGAGGTACACTAAACACCTTTTCACTGAATGTCTAATCGCTTCTTTTATACCTTACATAGTCTTTCAAATATGACTGTTCTCTTACTTACGACAACCATAGTTTTGTAGAAAATAACAAATTACAACACATTTACGACAATATGTACAACTAACACACAAACCAGTGTTCTGTTCATCACTAAATGTCCTGTAATTAGTGAAAGTGAAAAAAGTGAAAGTCGTGACGTATTGTCAAGTATGGTGACCCATACTCGAAATTGGTGCTTTGCGTTTAACCCATCCAAGTGCACACACAGCAGTGAGTAGTGAACAACCGCACGCACACACAGTGAACATACACCCAGAGCAGTGGGCAGCTATTGCTCCAGCGCCCGGGGAGCAATTGGGGGTTCGGTGCCTTGCTCAAGGGCACCTCAGTCATGGTATCGAAGGCAGAGAGTGCTGTTTGTTCACAATCCCCACCTTCAATTCCTGCCGGTGCGAGAATCGAACCTTCAGGTTACAAGCCCCTAACCATCAGACCACGACTTCGCCAATTATTATCTTTGTCAACGCAGTAATTGGAATGGTTTTCGCAATAGAGATCTGGATTTGTTAAATATCCCCCTGAATCATATTGCAGATCCAGATCTATATCTCCAAAAACGTGTCTAATGACGATTACAATTTTCTTCCCATTGGTTCCAATCTGAACAGAGGAAGGTTAGCAATCGTGTACAACTGTTAAAATAGTGCAAAAGGCAGGGAGACGATTACAACTATCGGCTTAGCATCGCTAGCATTTGCCTCAGCTAACTCTTTCACGCGTAACAAGGCCTGCTGGAAATTTAAACATTTTCCAAACCCCGTGGGGAAGAGGGCCACAACATCATGACCACCAACAAAACTCTGTTGGTGGATGCAAAGACTGTTCTTGCTTTGGCTGTAAGTTCTGGATATTCGTGTGTACATATATAGCGTTGCCACAACGGAAAAAATGGTTTTGCTTTAAAAGAAATTCTGCCACCATTACAGAACTATAACTCAAACAAGCACTACGTCGATGGCGTCTTTATCTGCCACTCCCTCTGTTCGCTGATAGGGCCTTGGGCCTAGATATCTGAGTGGACAAAACTTAAACGAGTATATCAGTTCCAGTCCTACTACAGAAGCTAAATCGAATTTGAACGGAAGTACGTAGGACGGCAATGCCAGTAAAGGCAATTTTACCTTAAGCCTGGTTTATTCGGTAACTCGCTCAATAGATCAGGCCTCTAGTCAAAAGACTATTCAGGTCGGTCGGAGTTTTAAGAGGTAGAATACTGTAAATAGGTACCTTCGTGTACAACTAACGTTGTTACTAAAGCAAAGATATCAAATCAACTCGATGAAAGCATTACACTGCTAACCCTTGTTATAAAACTGAAGTAACTCCTAAGCTTGTATTTCAGTGTTCATGAGGTCAAAGACAATGACAAATGCCAAAACGCATTTTGGTGCAATCAGACTCAATACCCTCGGCCTACTAAGTGAAGCAGTGCTACGTTGCGAGAATATAATCACGGTCAAAAACGGTTAGAAAACGGGAGCAGACGACTAAAATATGACTAGATTAGTTTATGTTACGTTAGGTTACATACGTAATGTAAAATAAAACGGAGCGAAACTTATATAAAATGTCCTGTATTTACTGTACACCACAACACTAGCTAGAGGCCGTTGGTTACATCCATACCCCACCTAACAGGAAGTCTACAAACAAGGCATTGCAAAACGTTTACTTTAAGGGAATTATAACCGTGCTCGTTCCTAAGGTTTCAATAATTAATACAAAACGATGTAAAATCGATCAAATTGCTTACAACATTCACTCTCCAGACCCGCCGTTGCAGTGCGTTACGTTGGTCGTTTTCTTGTATTACGGTGGTTGGCAACCAATTTGTGGGTGCATTCCTGCCACCTTCTGCTCCGGAGTGTGAAGCAAACCGTTTCAGACGGGGTTTTTTCTATGGCTCTGAAACAAACTATTTTTGCTTCGTTGTTATAGAGTAGTGTTTCTCAACGGGGGCGTTCAGAGAACAACGGGGGGCGTTGAAAGCAATATTTCTGAAAGGGGGGCGTTGAGGTGTTCTTGGGGAGCGTTCACGAGTTTGCACCAAAGATCCAGGCAATACCAGATAAAAAATGTAATTACTTGTAAAATAATTGCCTTCAAAATTCTAAAGTCTACCAGTTTGTTGTGACGTGTAAGCTATCGTTTCTTTTGCAACGACCAACTCTCAAGCGCTGACTAGAATCCAGCGCTAACAAGGATCAGGATTTACGTCACAAAAATGTGTTTTGGGCTGACAGCAATCTGATGGTGGCTTGAATCCAGCGCTGACTAGAATCTCGCAGAGGAGGAATGGGAAGTTGACAAGCCATTAAAAAGTATTGAATTAAGAACATATATTTTCAAATATTTTTAATAAATCATTTTAAATTTGAACGAATTTTGAAATTAATTAAACTAAATTCTATTTATAAGGTAAAACTTATACATTTTTAGGCAATAGCCTAACTAATGCCAATGCATATGTCTATGCTAAAATGTTTTCTTCGTTCACCAGGTAGCCTAATTTACTTCACGTTAGGCATTATTTTTAATTCGCAAGATTGGGCGGAAAAAATAAAATTTGATGGATAATTTAAATATATTCTGTAATTACATTTAGGTAATGTACTAATTCCGTCGTCACATCTGAACACGAAACGCTGCTTGGATTGTGTCCTCATCTTGCCCAAATCTGTCTCTCTCAAGTTATTACAGATAGTTTCAAGATTGCGCAAACGCTTGCGCAAAGGAGAAGAAAGCGGCGCGACCGTAAATATGAACGGCTCCTAAAATGATAGGTGTACTGTAGTGATTAGATAAGCTACAAGATACAAGATAAGATAATATATATTAGATAAGATACAAGATTAACAGGATAAGACAAAAACACAGTTTGGAAATTGGATTCATGATGTACTTGCTCATTACATACATTTTGTACATTTTAAATACAAAAAAATACAAATGATAAAAAGAAGAAAACAAGGATGTGGATTGTACATATTATTATTACAACTGTAAATATTAAAATAATAATTAGCATACATTCAATAAAAACATTTACCCCTTTTTTAATGGTGGTGATATGGGAAGGGGGCGATAAGGGACCTGGATAATGGATAGGGGGCGCTGGCCCAAAAAAGGTCGAGAATCGCTGATGTTAAGGGTGCCACGACTGAAAAAAGGTTGAGAAACATTGGACTAGATGGTAGTTTGTGATTTCAAATGTTTAGGGATCAGGCATACAGGCCCATATCTCTCAATATAAATAATTCCAATTATCGTTGCTATGTAATAGTTAACAGCAAACTACAATTGCAAAATGAGGCTAAGGGAGAGTTCCAATTCCCTGTCTTCCTGCTTTCCCTTATCCCTTCCCCTTAGTTTTGTGCATTCACGTGAGAGTAAGTGCTGTTCGAATTCTCATTTGGATCGAGGTTAAGGGCTATGGGGAAGGGTTACATACATTTGAGAATAAAAGGAACAATTGTAAATTTACATCTTTACTTGACACTAAGGCTAGTGATAATGTTTACAGTCAACTGTCGAAGCTGGGTCTAATCATTCACAAAACGCTACTCCGGCCGTTTTGGGTCTGCCACCCATGCATTGCAGTAGTACCAAAATGGATAAAGGCCTGTCTTGAATTGATTCTAAAGTACCTTTTCTAACAGTGATGACACTGTTCATTTTATTGTGGATCAGTTATGTTATGACAATACTTTGTGGTGTCTATAAAATGGTTTAGACATGTTTGGCAGAGCTATTTTTAGCTTCTGTTTTAAATCAAAATATCTCACCCCTTCCATTCAAAACCATTCCCACAAAACTACAGTAACACCATTGAATGTAGGGACAGAGTGTGCGCATGTAGGTAGGTACACATATACGTTGTCCACCCAACCATTACAGTCCTGTAATGTCCATGGATATTGGATTGATTTCACATTATCGCTAAACCTTTAGATGTATTGGTTACAATAAAGAATGAGCAGTTTATGAAACACTTCTTTAAATAATTATATAAAAAGTTTCACATAAGAGACTATGAGCCCTTTCCTGTTGTCTCACAAGTATTTAATTGAAATCTGACTATCATTTATATTACAACAGTGCCAGTAATCCTGATGCAGGTGAATACCATGTCAGTTAAAAGATTCTTTCTTGACGTGATAAATTATTAAAACCTTTCAATTGGAGACCTATCTGCAGACCAATATGGATTATCATGCACATGACCCTGACCCCCATGCTCTGTGTTAAGCAATACCTCTCAAGACACACAACCCTTACATTTTCTGGCCATAAGTCTCAGCATATCTATGAAGACTATTAGTTGCTCTAAACCTCTTCCATTCCATTGTATTTTAGCCATTCCTACATTTATTGTAGTCAATGGTAGTTTATTCTGGGAAGGACTGCATTTAAGAACAATGTCCTGAAATGTAAGGTCTTCAAAGGTGTTTCACATGGCCCATCCCTGTTGGAAAAATAGTCAAAGATAAATGTTTCTGTGTTATTGATTGAAAATGTATTTAGCCTCCCAAATCACTGACAAATGTTATTGCAGCTGTCTTTTAGCACACTGAAGGTTTTCCACACTGATAGTAGTAGTTCAATCAAGACATTCGTTTGATTTGAGCATTTATTGTTTAACATAGACATGGGAATAGGTTTGACAGTGTATTGAATGTATAGAAAAGGACCCCCTGTCTCTAGCATTATCAAGAAACATACGTAGAATGAGGCAAGAAGAAAACAGAAAAATAGTCCCCCTTGATAGACAGTAACATACAGACAACAAGGGAGAGATGGAGATGGTTGAGAGTGGCAGCAGTATCATAATACAACAACTGGGAGTGAGTGTAGAACTGTGTGCTGCATCATAATACCGCCTTATTAGACTTGGGCCAGTGGGCTTAAAGCAGGCTAACACAAGTGTAGTTGATGAGCGTTATGAGGCACGCTGCTCAAGTGCCATACCTGAACAAAATTTGATGGATAATTTAAATATATTCTGTAATCACATTTAGGTAATTTATTAATTCCGTCGTCACATCTGAACACGAAACGCTGCTTGGATTGTGTCCTCATCTTGACCAAATCTGTCTCTCTCAAGTTATTACAGATAGTTTCAAGATAGTCTAGTTAAAAATTAATGCAATAATAATTTTAGAGTTTGTTTCCAAAACGCGAAACGCCATTTAATAAAGTTTCCGCCAAAATCAGTAATGTATCTGGTCAGTATTAAAAAGTCATTTATACATTTTGCGCAAAATGTGATATCCGTCGTGTTTTTCTGTCATGTTTTCTCCCTTTCTTTCCAAAACGCGACAAACTCCAGTCTCCCTTCTCTGCAGAACGCGATATATCCTCTCAACCAATCACAGCGCTCCATTCCACGCTCTTTAAATAGTAATGGCGGCGCCCTGAATACACCCGGCACCCTAGTTTACCTTATCTGCTTTGTACTTTGTGATTTAATATGTGCTATACTTTCTACTTCAGATTATCTTTTTGCTCTCTGGCAAACAATGATAATAATATTACCAATGTTCAGTTAAATCAACTCAAGTAAGCCTTCAGTGGCATGTTAATTGGCCACCTGCCTGAAAGCAGCATAACTTTTGGCGCTCTAGCAGTAAATAAACAAAATTGCAGGCGTCTTGGTACTGTGCTGCGGTGCCGACTAGAACCAGGGGACGTTTACATATCGTGATTTTTTGTTGTTGTTTTTTTGCGCATGCAGATTAGTTATTTCAAATAGGCGTGCAGCAAGCGCGCTCAAAACAGAAGTGCACGCGGTGCAGCGCACTCGTTTTTTCCAGGTGCGCCTGTGCCTCGGCGATATGAGAACGTCTCAACTTTTCAACAACGGACGTCACGGCACCGCAATGCTTGCGGAAAGGAGAAGAAAGCGGCGCGACCGTAAATATGAACGGTGAAATTATAAGTGTTGAAGGATATAATAATTTACTTATGCTAGCAATGAAGGATACAATGATTTGCTTGTGCTGACCTATAAGATTTGTAAGGCAGACAGACAGACAGACAGACAGACAGACAGTACTTTTCCATCATGCAAGAAATGTAACACACTGTGTGTATCAAGGGGGGTTGACAGTCCACACATACTCAACAATACAAAATATTAAACTGTCTTATCACGGGATGTGGGGGGTAGGGAACACTGTCTTCTTTGTGTGCAGAGTCAGATAAAACAACACCTGGGAGAGAGAGACAACAAAGATGGTCCTCTCAACCACATAAGGCGATAAGATGGCCCTCGAACCATGGGCGGAGACCACCTATGGCAGAGGAGCTCCTGTCCTAATTAAATTCATGGTGTTAGCTATATTACCTCTGGTCTCTCAAGGAAAGGTGTCGTTCTTTGCTGTGCAAAGCGTAAGACGCATGTAGCTGTGTGCTGTTAGGGACCTTGGAGCGTCCCGGATATATATCTGTATTACAATTGTACTGTCAGGGAATGAACTTAATTGATCTTAAAATATACTGAATCCTGGTGATCCATTTTACCACTCTTATACAAGAACTCTGCATATCAGCGATCGCTCACCATATTCATGACATTTCAAAAGACATTGAGTCAGTTGATTGATATGTTAAATGGAAAGATATATGGTAAAGGTTGATTAATCTATGGATTCTTCTCAGTTTCTGGCATTCATCAGATACACATTTGATGCAAAACTTAAAGAGGAAATGCTTTTCTGCTCAATGCTGGAATGTTTTCAATGAGCTATATACCAGCCTTAGAGATGGGATAACTGTGTTGGTGTATATACTGACATTGCAGATGCAATGGTAGGTAAGGGACCAAGGCAAAGGTTTTAGTAGTGGCTCCTCGTGTTAAGTTTACACAATACATTTTTGTGGACTAAAGTCTCTTAATACGCCCACTCAGAATATGTTTTCTAGAAGGTATTCATTAAAAAAGAGACAACGATGCATGGGACATCATAAACAGTCAGGGGA
The DNA here is from genome assembly GCA_036571765.1 of Plecoglossus altivelis. Taxonomy (NCBI): domain Eukaryota; kingdom Metazoa; phylum Chordata; class Actinopteri; order Osmeriformes; family Plecoglossidae; genus Plecoglossus; species Plecoglossus altivelis. Next base: position 9,963,066 of record BROE01000026.1, read on the forward strand.
CTGATAGATCAAGTTTTCCTGGCAAAATAGTTTTTATTATTTATTGACAGGGGATAGTCCATGTAAGTTATTGAAAAATTGTAGTTTATTAGTCTGGAGCTTCTACGCTAGAAGCTACCATCTCTGCTTGCTCTCCCATTTCTCCTTTTCTCACGTTTACTCCCTGAACAATAAATTGGCTATGGCTTGTGTGTTACATCAACACAAAATTGTGCAAAAACTTTATGCTAGTCTCTAATTAGGCTACTGCTTATTGACGGTGGAGCTTATGACTGTTGTTTTTGGCCAGAGTGTTTGCTAACAGACCAATTACATTGTGTTTTCAATTGGACACAATAGATATGACTATTTTATTTACCATTGTAATTTGAAAAAGTCCTGTGTAGGCTACATTTCCCCCAGTGCAAATGCTAAGAAGGCGCTATGTGAGCTATAGGGCCACCAGTGAATATCTCAAATCTGACCCCACCTTGGTCAGTAGAACTGTTAGTTTACAAACTGTCCTGCTATGCTATTCTCCACATACAGACTGCCCATGACATGCTCTAAGATGATTTTGAAGCAAGTGGCTCATCACTGCAAGTGTGGAGTCTACTGGTCAGCACTGCACCGTCTTATTTAGCCTATATTGTCTTGTTACACACGCATGCATGTGCACTGCAAAAAGGTGTAGATCGTTTTTAGTTCTGTTTAGTCTTATGTATTTCTGTGTTTCGTGCAGCAACATGGTTCTGGTGGAACATTTTGATTTAAATATTCATGTAAAATTACATGGAAATAGGCAATCTGCATCTAAAGCTTATTGATACTCTTGATACTAGTTTGAGATCTTTAGTACACATGACCAAGGAGCCATTGGATTTAAACTATTTGAAACCTTCATGTTAATTCACCTGATATTAAAATGGACAAAAATAAAAAGCCCTGCTCACTTCCAAGCTTTTATTTAAACTGAACAAAATAAAAATGAACATGTACAAATAACACACGTTTTGTTCCCTTTAGGCCAGCATACTGATTAAAAAGAGTATTCAATTAGCCTTGCCCGCTGCATTGTGGTCAAGTTTTCTTTGTTTGAGCAGGTCAACTCGTAAGTCTGGTAAGTGTGGTATTCCATCCCCCTCATAAAAACTGCATTGCGAATGAATAGATTTGGTCTCAAGTCAAATTCCCTTCAATTTAGTCAACTCAAGTTATTTTCCAGTCAACATTCCAAGCATGTCTTGGATGCATTCTTACAGCATTTTCCACAAACAAGTTTTTTTCATGTTTGGCAGAACAAGTTTTGTAACCTGAAAATCTGCCGCTGACTTAACACCTTATCCTTTTGGCAGACTGGGAAGGAGTTTCAGGAAGAAGTCGCTTACATGCATCCACATACCTCACATTTTCAGCATTAGAATTTGCCGTGGGGGAAAAATAGGCTAGAAAGGATCATTGTAAATTCCAGTGGTAAATAAAAGTCTATCTGTGTTCACAATGGGTAGGTTTGGTTAGATCAAACTGTGCAATTGCTCTATTGGCAAACCCGCTAGCTAAACACGACAGTCATAAGATCCACGATCACACAACCCACAGTCCAATTTATTGTTCAGGGAGTGAACACTTAAACAGTGTGATCCCTTATAAAGTGAATAGTATAAATGGAAGCGCAAGCAGAGAGCTTGGCTTCTAGGTTAGTTAAAGTGACAGGCTACACTTACTTTTAAAAATAGTCTACGTGGACTCTGTGTCCTGCCAATAAAGAACAGTAAAGTTTTGCCAGGATAACTGGATCTATCAGACTTTCAATAAAGATCCACTCATTGCGAACTATAGTTTGAGTATCTGCTAATTAGCCTTATGCACACAGATTGGCAATTTTCGATTATGATTTTATTGGCTAATGATTCATTTTTACACAGATTTTGCTGTACAGTGAGAACTGAGGAAAAACAAAAATGTTCCACTCATGACCCATAGGTCCATTTGACTTTAGTCAAGGTTTTGCATATGTAGGATACATGTTATAGGGTGATCAGAAATAAGATATGAAATACAAAATAACTACAAAAGGTTTATTTAGTGCATGGTGGCAGCTCGGTTAGAGCTCTTGCCTCCCAATAAGGAGATTACTGGGCCTGAAAAATTCCCTCTGCAATTGGATTCTGGACTTTCTAACCGAAAGACCTCAGTCAGTCCGTGTCGGCCATAACACCTCGAGCACCTCAACACTGAGCACAGGTGCCCCACAAGGCTGTGTGCTCAGCCCGCTGCTCTTCACGCTGCTGACACACGACTGCACTGCCAAGTTCAGCTCCAACCACATTATCAAGTTTGCTGATGACACAACAGTGGTAGGTCTCATCAGCAACAACGATGAAACACAGTATAGAGAGGAAGTGGCACAGCTGGCGAAATGGTGTGGGGCTAACAACCTGTCCCTCAACTTGAGCAAGACAAAGGAGGTTGTGATGGACTTCAGGAGGAACTCCGCGGATCACCCCCCACTGACCATCGACAGCTCGCCTGTCGAGAGAGTCAACAGCACCAAATTCCTGGGGGTGCACATCACAGAGGACCTCACCTGGACCACCAACACCAAGTCACTCTCAAAGAAGGCACATCAGCGCCTACACTTTCTCCGCCGGCTGAAGAGAGCAAGTCTCCCTCCACCCATCCTCACCACATTCTACAGGGGCACCATTGAGAGTGTGCTGACCAGCTGCATCACTGTCTGGTACGGGAACTGCACTGCAGCAGACCGCAAGACCATCCAGCGAACAGTGAACACAGCTGCGAAGATCATCGGTGCCCCTCTCCCCTCAATCCTAGAAATCTTCCACACACGATGCTCCAGCAAGGCCAATAGTATCGTTAAGGACCCCACCCACCCCTCCCACAGCCTCTTCCAGCCGCTACCATCAGGTAGACGATACCGGAGCATCAGAGCCCGCTCTGCCAGACTGATCAACAGCTTCTTCCCCCAGGCTGTGAGAGCCCTGAACTCTTCCGGGCCTCTATGACTACCCACACAATAACTAAGACTATCAGAAAACTGGCACTAGTCACTCACCCACTGCACTTTTCATACACACTGCCGTGTGTACACAAACTGCACTAAAGACTCTGTAATAATATGTATCTATTCTTCGCACACATGTACAATACTCTCTGCACATGCACATCGGTAAGTATTCATACAGTTTGTATAGTTTGTATCCTGTTTAGTTTATGTATAGGAGAAATGTTATATTTATTTTAAATTGTTTGTTGTTAGACTGTACTGTTAAATGTCTGTACTTATGTAGCACCGTGGCTCTGTGAGGCACGACATTTCGTTCCACTGTATGCACCCGCATGTAGCGGAATGACAATAAAGCACAACTTGAACTTGAACTTGATTATGGGTTTGATTCTTGGGCCTAATCCAACATCACATGATCTCTCTGGGTGGAGTCTGCATGTCCTCCACATGTTACCATGGGTTCTCTCTGGACATGCCAGCTTCCTCCCACCATCCAAAGACATGCATGTGATAGATTAATTGGAAATTCAAAATTGCCCCAAGTGAATGAATGTGAGACTGAATGGTTGTCATGGTCTCTGTGTTAGCCCCGTGACTTGTTGGCCCCAGGCTAGGGTGTACCCTGCCTATGGCCAAAAGTTACTGGGATAGACTCTCGTCACCTGTGACCCTTAACGGGAGCAAGTGGCAATCCAACCCCTACCAGAGATCAGGAGTAGGAAAATAATGAAAATCTAAGTAAATGTCCAGATTACCTCAATATCTATGTCAATAAATCAAACTATATAACTGATTATTTTACAAACAAGGGGACATTCCTTCTTTGATTGCCTGTAAAGTGGAATATATTGTGTTGGATTTCTCACCTGGATTTTTGGACTTCACTTGGACTGGAGACAAAACAGTCTAGTAGTGAAGGATCAGCAGTCTGGCTGATATAATATAATCCAATCCATCCGAAAGCAGGTTGTCCTTTGGAAATTTTATTGGATAACGGTGATGCTACTGAAGCGCTGGAGGTACATTTCTTTGTAAGGAGGATTATTATTGTCACAATATTGGAATACGTTCAAGGCCCAAAGCCTGCAGGACTCTGGTAATGCTCATGGGCACGGGCAAGCTCCTAACCGTAAATAATCCACTGCATGGTAAGTGTCTCCCCCCTTTGCATGTGATCAAGTTTGAGTGAGCTAAATAATATTTTAAAAACCCCGCAATGTCCGACACTACTGCACCAAAAGCCACGAGTGACACGCAGGTGTGTTGATAAAACATATCATGCATTTCATCATTGCTAGGTGCACATTCTTTACCATAAAAGTTTAATTTCAACAATGGGCCTAGGACCCAAATGGACATACATAGAACAAGCAGTAGAGGATTACTAACACTTTGCAAAAGTCACACTTAATCCTAGTCACAAAAGGAAGAACATTATATCCCGGCCATGAAAAGTTATGCCCTAGTTTAACTGCTGACACGGTCATGAAAGGTCATGCCCTAGCCTAACCGCTGACAAAACCTTCTACTCTAATAGGCATGTCATGAGACTTAATCAAAATGCGACCACTGCCCCAGCCCTGTTTATATGTTCTTACGAGCCTTAGAAGATGCTGAACACAGATTTGTTATCGTACACGCACTTACGGACTCACCCCACCTGGAGGAAGAAGGAGGATCTGTGAACCATAAGGGAAGGACTTCCGTGTGAGGAATTCCAATGAGGCTCGCAAAAAAGTCTTAACCAGGCGCCGTCTCCAACAATAGTCATCCAATCAAAAATGCCCTTAAGGACTATAACAACTGTTGTAAACTAAACTATGTACCCTTTTCTGGTCTGCTCATTGTTTATTCCTTCGAGGTTGTTCCAACTTAATACAGCACGGCAAGTACATGAAGGAGCTGGATATGCCAGCAAACCTCAGGACAATTGTAATAAAGCTCCCTTATAATCTGCAAAAAAAAAATCTGAAGCATTGCATGTCAAATCGATCATCAAATTGGAAGCAGAGCTGTGTTTGTTGATCTTGTGAATTTGATTGAAAGACAAGTCAAGATTGTTTCAGATCTACTGTTTGGAAATATTTATGATGCACAGTTTTCCTGTCAAATTAAAGCATCCAATAACACAAAGCAGAGGAGGAAAGGAGGCACCTTTTTCTCCAGTGTCACTTCAATAAAGGATGGAGAAAAGGACAACAGGAGAGATATCACTTCATCTCAAGTCAACCGAATCCAATATCTGTGTAAAACCATTACACCAATCATACCCTGGACAAATACCCACAGTTCGAATCAAAGACACAACTGGACAAAATCCAGTTCTTAAAGGAAAGGGGACTTTGTTTCGGCTGCTTAAAATTTGGACACACAAGCAAAGACTGTAGAAGTTGTTTTGATTGTCAGTTGTGTCACAGGAGGCAACCATCTGTCCTACATCACCAGGAGATTAAAGACCCTTCTAGTGTACGTGGACATCAGCAGACATGTGGTCATATAGGCGCTGGTGAAGAGGACAATGTTTTCTCTATTGTGGCTGTGCAGGTGAAAAGTCAGAAGAGCATCAAGAGACTACACACATACGCCTTCATGGTTCCTGGGAGTTCTGGTACATTCTGCACTACAAGTTTGGCAAAGAGGTTGGGAGTAACAGGCAAAAATTGCAGTATTTTACTGAGGACTATGGGACAGAATAAAAATGTTAATACTACTGTTGTAACTGGTTTGGAGGTGTCTGGCTTTGACACAGATGATTTTATTGAGCTGTCATCTGTCTTGACACAAACAATGATGCCTGTGTCTAGAGTAAACATACTACGTCAAGAAGATGTTGTAAGTTGGCCCTATTTGAGCAGTATTTAGTTGCATTAAATAGATGCTGATATGGAACCGACTCTCCCTAAGTCTTGGAGCCATGCGAACTAATCAACAGTGAAAGTGATGGACCGTATACTGTGAGGACCAAGGTTGGATGGGTTATAAATGGGCCTCTTTGTGCTTGAGTTTTTGGAGATAATGATGTCCAAACAGGATTCACAGTTGTAACAGCAAATTGAATATCTGTGGAGCACCTGGAAAATATATTAATGCAACAGTACAATCATGATTTTAATGAAAGGTCATGTGATGAGCAACTTGAGATAACACAGGAAGACATTAAGTTCATGAACATAGTGAGGGATACAACAGTGCTAAAGGATGGACATTACTGCATCAACCTATCTTTTAGAGCAGAAGTACCTATTTAACCAAACAACCACTGCATCGCTCTACAAAGTCTCCAAGGCCTGAGGAGAAGGTTTAAGATGTAAAATTTAAAAAGCAATACACTGACTTCTTGGATATGTTGGCGCAAGGTTGCGCAGAGAAGGTCCCAATGGATGAGCAGCATCTGGAGGAAGGAAACTTGTGGTATATTTCCCACCACAGAGTACATATTTGCTTCTGCAGGGCCCAGACCTAACAAACTCTTTCATTGGTGTTCTCCTCCGGTTCAGAGTGGAGCCTGACATATGTGCCATATTTCACCAGGTGTGGGTTCCTCACAAACATATCAACTTCTTGTGTTTTCTCTGATGGCCTGATGAAGACACTGAAAAGGAACCAGAGGAATACAGGATGTCCAGTTAAAAAAAATTGAAAATAGCTAAAGGGACCTGATTTCCTGTATTTACCTGTAAATGAGTGGCTAACATTTGAACTAGACTCATCTTCAATTCCTGTTGATGATCCAGAGGTGAAGAAAGAGTATGCTATTGCTAAAAGCAGTAATAATCCCACAGATCAACTCATCTACTATTTTTCTTCTTGGAGGAAGCTCAGAGCATCAGTGGCCTGGTTCTTGGAGTTAAAGGATCAACTTCTCTTTCTGGGCCAAAAAGAAAAGAATTTGTGGCTGATAAAAATGCTAATGTGGACCAGGAGCTTCAAAGATTTAAAGCCACACTTACAAAAAATACATCTTGACACCAGGGCGCTTTAATGAAGCTGAGAATGCAATATTTCTTTTTGTAAAGTAACAAAGGTTCAAAGGTGAAATTGCCTTACTAAAACAGTGCTCAAAAATGTGTCCAGAGACAGTCACCCTGTATTGCCTAGATCCTTTCCTGGAAGATGGTATCCTCAGAGTTGGTGGTCACCTGTCTAAATCTGCTCTGCCACTGGAGATAAAGCATTCTGTGATTCTGTCAAAAGACCTGCATGTTTCCCAGATGATGATACTACATATAGATATCCACCAACAACTTGGACATGCTGGCCGTAATTACATGCTACACAGATTAGGACAGAAGTATTGGATCGTTGATGGCAATTCTGCAGCCAGAAAAATTATATCAGAGTGTACAGTATGCAGGCGGCACAGAGGAAAGCTGGGTGAGCAGAAAATGTTGGATCTACCTGAGGTGAGAGTTCTGCTAGATAAAGTATCATTTACAGATTTGGGAGTTGACTATCTTAGACCACTGGAACTGAAAAGAACCGCGTTAAAGAGGTATGGAGTAATTATCACCTGTTTGAGCAGCCGTGCAGTTCACCTGGAGGTGGTGAACATCAATTCTGTACCGAGATTCATTTGCAGAAGAGGTTCTGTGGCAAGTATGTCAGACAATGGCACAAATTTCATTGGTGCGAAGGAGCTGAGACAGGCTCTGACTTGTCTAAATCGATTTAAAATCAAGTTCAAGTTCAAGTTGTGCTTTATTGTCATTCCGTTACATGCGGGTGCATACAGTGGAACGAAATGTCGTGCCTCACAGAGCCACGGTGCTACATCAGTACAGACATTCAACAGTACAGACAAACAACAATCAATTTAAAATAAATATAACAATGTTCCTATACATAAACTAAACAGGATACAAACTATACAAACTGTACGAATACTTACCGATGTGCGTGTGCAAAGAGTATTGTACATGTGCGAAGAATAAATAGAAAGTGAATAGTGCAGTCGGTGAGTGACTTGTGCCAGTTTTCCGATAGTCTAAGTTATTGTGTGGGTAGTCAGAGAGACTCGGGGTGATTAGAGTTCAGGGCTTTCACAGCCTGGGGGAAGAAGCTGTTGAGCAGTCTGGCAGAGCGGGCTCTGATGCTCCGGAACCATCTGCCTGATGGTAGCGGCTGGAAGAGGCTGCGGGAGGGGTGGGTGGGGTCCGTAACGATACTATTGGCCTTGCTGGAGCATCGTGTGTGGAAAATGTCTAGGATGGAGGGCAGAGGGGCACCGATGATCCTTGCAGCTGTGTTCACTGTTCGCTGGATTGTCTTGCGGTCTGCTGCAGTGCAGTTCCCGTACCAGACAGTGAAGCAGCTGGTCAGCACACTCTCAATGGTGCCCCTGTAGAATGTGGTGACGATGGGTGGAGGGAGACTTGCTCTTTTCAGCCGGCGGAGAAAGTGTTGGCGCTGATGTGCCTTCTTTGAGAGTGACCTGGTGTTGGTGGTCCAGGTGAGGTCCTCTGTGATGTGCACCCACAGGAATTTGGTGCTGTTGACTCTCTCGACAGGCGAGCTGTCGATGGTCATTGGGGGGTGATCAGCGGAGTTCTCCTGAAGTCCATCACAACCTCCTTTGTCTTGCTCCAGTTGAGGGACAGGTTGTTTGCCCTACACCATTTCGCCAGCTGTGCCAGTTCCTCTCTATACTGTGTTTCAACGTTGTTGCTGATGAGACCTAACACTGTTGTGTCATCAGCAAACTTGATAATGTTGGTGGAGTGACTTGGCAGTGAGCTGTGGTCAGCAGCGTGAAGAGCAGCGGGCTGAGCACACAGCCTTGTGGGGCACTTGTGCTCAGTGTTGAGGTGCTCGAGGTGTTATGGCCGAAACGGACTGACTGAGGTCTTTCGGTTAGAAAGTCCAGAATCCAATTTCAGAGGGAATTTTTCAGGCCCAGTATGTTTAGTTTGTTAGTGAGCTGTTGTGGGTTTATTGTGTTGAATGCTGAGCTGAAGTCGATGAACAGCATTCTTACATAAGAGTCTTTGTTTTTTAGATGGGTAAGTGCCAGATTGATGGTTGAGGAGATTGCATCGTCTGTGGAGCAGTTCGGACGATATGTAAACTGGAGCGGGTCGAGTGTTTCAGGGAGGCTTGTTCTTATGTTCTTCATGACTAACTTCTCAAAGCACTTCATTATGATAGGGGTCAGTGCTATGGGGCGGTAGTCATTCAGATAGGACACAGGTGATTTCTTTGGTACACTTATGATTTTTGTGGATTTGAGACATGTGGTGACGACTGCCTGGGCCAGCGGGGTGTTGAAGATGTCTGTTAGGACATCTGTCAGCTGTGTAGCACAGTCTTTCAGTACGCGGCCAGATATATTGTGGGGGCCCGCAGCCTTGCGTGGGTTGATCTTAGATAGGGTCCTCCTTACGTTGTCTGGAGACAGACAGAGTGCCTGGTCGTTGGGGCTAGTGGGTAGTTTTTGTGCTGGGGTGTGTCACTCTGCGTGTCAAACCGTGAATAAAAGTGGTTGAGTGTATCTGGAGGGATATGTCATCATCACAGGCCTGTGGCAGGGGCTTGTAGTCTGTGATGGTCTGAATGGTTTGGCACAGACTCCGTGTGTCCCTGCTGTCTGCTAAGTGATTGTTGATTTTTGGGGCATATGACCGTTTAGCATTTTTAATGCTGTGGGACAAATTGGCCCTTGCTCTTTTGAGGGCTGCTTTATCTCCCGATCTAAAAGCTTCATCTCTGGTCTTTAGCAGCCAGCGAACCTCTGCTGTCAACCACGGCTTCTGGTTGGCACGTGAGGTGATGGTCTTTGTGACTGACACATCATCTGTGCATTTTTTGATGTAAGCAGTCACATTTTCAGTGTACTCCTGTAGGTTAGTGTGGTTGTTATAAGTAGTTGCCTCTTTGAACATGTTCCAGCCTGTGTCCTGGAAGCAGTCCCGCAGTCCAGAGGTAAGCATTTTCTGCCATACCGTGATTTGCTTAAGTATCGGTTTCCCAAGTTTGAGAAGTGGGCTATATGCTGGCATTAGCATAACGAGATGTGGTCTGAGTACCCGAGGTGGGGGCGGGGTTCGTCTCTGTATGCGTTCCTAACTGTTGTGTAAACAACGTCTAGTGTGTTGTTTCCCCTTGTTGCAAAGTTCACATGTCGGGAGAACTTAGGCAAAACTGACTTTAAGTTTGCATGGTTGAAGTGACCGGCTACGATGAAAGAGCCGTCGGGGTTATTTGTTTGTTGTTCGCTGATGGCGCTGTATAGTTCACTAAGCGCGTCTTTTGCGTTAGCACAAGGAGGAATGTAAACAGCGACTATAACAATGGACGTGAACTCCGTCGGCAGATAGAACGGACGACCCTTCACTATCATAAACTCCACCAGCGGTGAGCTGTATCTAGATATTACCGCAGCATTGTTACACCATTTTTTTGTTGACATAAACACACGAGCCGCCCTGCGAGTCTTTCCAGACAGTGACGAATCTCTGTCTACTGTCCGCTCGGTAGCAGGTTAAGCCGTGCTGTTGAATGGCGGAGTCCGGGTTGTTGTCGTTTAGCCATGTCTCAGTGAAGACAAACGCACAACAATCTCTAGCCTCATGCTGGGTAGATAGGCTGAGTTGAATTAGGTCCATTTTGTTTTCCAGAGAGCGAACTTTAGAGAGCATGAGTGATGGAAGAGCTGGTCTTGTGGGGTTAGCCCTCGTCCTTGCTCGTATACCTCCGCGCTTACTGCGCTTTTGTCATCTCTCGCACCGCTTGCGACGCTGCCTTGTGCGGGTAGCATCATTAGGCGAGGCCGTGGTCTCGAGGTTCGGCTCTACTAGTAAACAAAGGCCTCGTAGTTTCTCGCTAGCCGCTGGCGGGAGTTTGTGTTTGTATGTTTTTTCGATGTCTAAAAGGCTTTGACAATCATAAATGTATCTGGGAGCGAACTCCCGATGAATCAGCGTCGAATAAGCATTGTTTGTAGACGAACAGACGACATTAAACGACATGAAAGCACCGTCTTCGGGCTCCGGAGTAGCCGCTGCGTCCGAACGCGCCGCCATCTTGGATCGATGGAGAGTACCATGTTCGGGAAGGAGTGAAGTGGAACTTCAACACCCCAGAAGCCTCACATCAAGGCAGCCTAACATAACTACACTGCTGACAGTTTCTCTATTTCCTATCAGACCAAAGAACCAAGAGGTAGGGCCTCATAGTAGATAGAAGGTTACACTCTGAATGGTCGAATTCTCACTGTTTATGTTATGTTATGTGCAAAATAAAAAGAGCTTGCACTCACAGGAGCATTGGAGTTGGGAGAGAATACTCTAGGAGAGAGTATTGCGCTCCCGCGTATAGTTAAACTCTATACGCGTGTGCGTGTCTCTTGATTCAGTTGCCCTGAGGTGCAGTTGGGATATTCAATCCCCAACAGATGTGAACCTGCCTTTTATTTTATCAACCTGAATGAGAACTAGTCCTGGACGGTCCTTTAGGGGCCATTTGATTTGTATATTTAAGTTTTGACAAAGTTATGGACAAATAACCACTACTTATAGTTTGTGTATAGTTATTGAGTAATACTTATAAAAGAACTATAGTTAGTTGCATTCATGAAATTGTAGTATGAAGTATTTTTGATATTCATGCTGGACTGCAGATTTATCTGTAAGGCATGAGTTTCACAGTTTCATAGTTTCCATTTTCAAAGTGGAACATGGGAGCCACTGCAGAGAGGTGAATGTGTCGCATGTAGCTGCAAGTTGCCGATCCCTGGTCTACAATGAACAAAGCTGTAGAGCAAAGATGCAACATGAATTAACGGTACTCACTGAATTATACAAGGTGGAGATACCATGGAGACATTAGGTGTTGAACCTTATATTTGCGCTTCAATCAAATGATGAATATAATGTAGATGAGCAACCAGTCGCCCACAGAAATGACTACTTTAGACTGGTAAGTTTTGTCATTTAGCATTTACTTGAATTTGCAGCAGTTTGAAGACTACAGCTGTAGTGAAAAGAGTAACGCTCCCATCTGTTATAAAGGGTCTACTGTTATATTGTAACTACTATCCTGCAGATTAGGGACTTCTGATTATGAGATTGCTACCCCCCTTCTATGTAGTAATATGTGATCTTACAACAACATCCATCTTTTCAATGCTAGATACACAAGATGATAGACAAGCCAATAACTTTTAGCGACAAAATCATACAGCTTGTGGTCGTGTTGAGAATATAGGGTTGGAACAGCATCTCTATTCAGCAACAGCTTCATAACAAATCATGCTTTACATTGTCAAACGTTGCCAAAACTCCGCTGTGAAATGTTTCGAGCAAGTGAATAATTGAGTGTTGAATTTAACAGGGATCTTGTCACAAACATTTGCCATGTCGGTTGAGTGTTTGTCCCTTGGGAAGATTAAGAAAAGTGTCAGCATTCCCTGTATAGACTAGCACACTGCATGTACAGTAATCCATTTTCAATGTTATTGAAAAAAGTGCAGACTTTCATGTTTGTAATTCCCACGGAACAGAGCAGCGCACAGCTAAACTAATGTCTGACAGTTTTGAAAACCTGGGACAAATTAAAACTGGATTTTTTGGTGAAGCTGTTTCGCAAAAATACTGTGTTGTTCGACCATGTGCTCATGTCAATCGCAAGCTGTAAGTATGATTTTGTTACTAACAATTGTAGCATGAAGGTTTGCTATCTGGTGTTTGGGTCACTATTAATAAGAAGAGAGAGCCAGATGAAGTCAGATAACCTTTCCTGCACTTTTATGTAATTCCACGCTTCATTCACTGCTTACCATCAATCACTTCCTCGTCTCCCCCTCACATGCTGATGTAACCAATCAAACATTAGCAGGACTTAGACTAGGGTAAATAAAAGGGAAAATCACAGCGATAGATTCTAGATATTACAGTAACTGTAAACCCAATTATAAGCACTTAACATGTTAGTATACAGTTTGTAAATATATATTTAGTAAATTAACTCAAAATACAAAGGAACCTAAAATCTTACATAACGTTAAACTTACACAATTAATGTGTTTTGGTGAAGTTGATTTTTTTAAATGAGTGAATTCTGCACTAAAAGGTTGAGAAGGACAGCCTTAAAGAGTGAAAGCCATTCCACATAGGTCTGTCAGCTAAGAATGAACAATTTCACACTTTCAGCAAAAATCTTAAACCTCTGATGAGGAAGCTACCAAAGATAGATGTACACAATGTTTTTTTAAATCATTTTTGGTGCTCAATGCCAAGCACTTCCACAGCACCCCCAACTCCAACCTGAATCTGCCTTTCTCTTGCATTGACACACAAGTTGATGACCTAAACCTGATACACCACCCAAATGTCCAACTGGGGTCTACCCCTTCTTCACAACCACTAGATAACTCCCTCTCCCTCTTTTGCCATAGACACCACAATAAAAACATTTAATGTCTTACCGTGGGGAAGTCGTGGCCTAATGGTTAGGGAGTCGGGCTTGTAACCTGCAATTCTCAATTCTCGCATCGGCAGGAATTGAAGGTGGGGATGGTGAACTCTTAGATTACACTGCTTACATCACATTACTCTTAGATTACACTGCTTACATCACTCTTAGATTACACTGCTTACATTACTCTTAGATTATACTGCTCACTTATATTGAAATTTTGCTCGCCTCTCTTTCAAAGCTGCAAAGTGATCAATTACTTGCTCATTGAAACCAGACACGTTTCTGACTAGTTCCCTCTTCATGGAAAGCATGGCCAGAGTATTCAGACGTTCCTGTCCTATTACATTTTGCAGGAATGTCTTGATTCAATTTCAGGTTAAGAAACACCTCTCAGCTTCAGCAGTTGTCATGTGAGTGGTTATGAGGATGTTCAATGGAGGCACAGTCTCAGAAAAAGTATCTTGGAGGTTGTACTTGAGCAAAACCTGGTACAGTGCCAGTGCACCAAGTTTTCAAGTGCTCTTCAAACACCTCGTCTAGCGACGCTACTAAATCGACCAGTACACGAAAAATGCAAGCATGGCTTGAGCCTTCACTCTCATCTTTGCCTCTCAATGCTAATTCCAACAGGCCACAGAACTTCACACAGTCGATCAGACGGCCTAGAATGTGGCGGTTCTTGCTAATCTCATCGTTGTGACGACGTACCGCTATCCGGTAGCTGGCGTCCAATTGTCGTGGCAATGTTGACCGTACCAAAAGCCGCTAATTTATATATATGCATCTTCCCGGTTTCATGTTTTTTTACCTTCTCCGAGAGATGATGCATGTCGGTGACTCCTATAGTTGCCCATGCGATGTCTGAACGGCTCTCGATATGGAACAAAATGCAGGGGTAGAAAAATAAAGCATTAGCTACTTCACAACCTGCTAGCCATTTTTTTCCGCTTGTACCAGCTCCTTGAAAATGCTCTATTACATTTTCCCCGCTCTTTGTAGATAACGTTACTTGTTTTATGTTTAAATTTGGTCTTGGTGGTCCTAATTCTTTAATTTTCAATTTATCCTGACTGCTACAACAGCTGAAAGGTATTTGTTTTAACGATAAGATATATTCAATGCGTTTGCCATGACGTTGTTCAAGTTCAACTGGACTCAACTGGCAAGATTTCCCCAATGGTCTCGGGGTCTCCCTCTCTGTGTTTGTATTTTTTTTAATTACATTTAATTAATATATTAATGTCGTATTTTCTTGTTGTTAAAATGCTAAATTGCTTTTAAATATTATTGAATGTCACTTCATCTTAAAGTTTTACAATTGCTGCACAAGTGATGGGTACGTATGATGACACGTTAGTGCTAGCCCTCCCGGAACCCATAGAGAATGCATTGCAGGTCCTGCAGTTCGAAAAAAAAATAATCTTTGAATGGAAGTCTATGGGAGAACTCGGGGCAAATCTCCGCCAAAATGAAATTGCCCAAAAAGAGGCGGTACTTCACAGAACGTGACTCGATGCTGATTGGACTATATCCAGAATCCGAACAAACAGTGACAGCTAGCGTAACACTGTGGTTGAAAAGTTAAGAAAAAAATCTCCCCCTTTCGCACTTTGGTGGTGCGTTGCCCAATTGACCTAATGAAGAAACCGCCCCTGACCTGGTGTTTATACACAGGGGAGTGTCCCTACGGGTGGTGAAGGCCCATTATCTTGCCTGACACTCCCAAAGTGCTTCCCCTCCTCCCTGGGAAAATGGAAAGGAACAAAACAGGTAAAAAATGAACAAATAGCAACAATACAGAACAAACTCATTCAGGCCAACACAGCCAAGCACAAGGCTCTATATTCTCCACACAAACACAGAATCACACTCAATTGTCAACCTTTAATGACTCTCTGTGAAAAATGTGATCTTCTCCAAAGCTCTCCTCTCAATTCTCAACTCTCTTCCAAACGCTCCCCTCTATGCCACTGTAGCAGAAGCTCATATATACAGCTAGGTTGTGATGGGATCGGATGATGGATAACAACAACAGCTGAGCATGATAACGAGAGGAAGGAGTCTTGATGGTTGGCAGTGATGGTAAAGAGCTCCACCTATACAGGAAAGACAAAGAACCAACACATAACAGGACTGGGGTATGTAACATAAGTATCTGGCAGTTGTCAGAAATAAAATCAGTGGAGATATTAAGATACCCCAAAGATATTAAGATCAGCGAAGATGCTAAGGCACAAACGGACAAACAAAACAGATCTGTATTCCATGCTAGCATCCAGTTTCACACTTCCACATTTTCATGACCTACTTCCACATTTCCTAATTTACCTTCATATAGATTAGTATGACTTGATATCCAAGCTTAAATTCATGCTATGAATATATATATACATATAGACATATAATGAATAGTGACCATACTCATATGAAAATATTTTTCTTGCGGCATCATGTGAAGAATTCCTCTGAAATCTGATGAATCTCACATTGGGTTTTTTTCTTACTTTATTTTAATTATTGAAGCACATTAAGGCTATCTTGTAAAAGAACAAACACTGTCTGTTTTAACTCCTGACAAATTTCATGTATATTCCTATTTGTAAAATAATTATGTATCTAGTTTAACTGTGCTGTGGAAGGGCAGATAATCAGTACTTGTTGAAAACGTACACATTATGTGTTATGCTACATTTGCCTAACTATGTCAAAGCTGTCTTATGTGTAAAATAATGCTTAACTGACTGTTGAGTCATTTGTGTAATTATTCCACATACCAGATCCAAAAGCTACTAGAGTCTCAGCGGAAGCCAGTCTGCTAGTTGCCATACACAGAAGAGACAGCCATTCAAACCAATCAGACCTTTCGAGGACAACTTGGTTTGAATAAAGTAAACATTGCTGTAAAAACAGGTACTTATTACATTGTTCAGTGAGGCATTATCATTATTAATTTTGACTTCACCAATCTTACTACGTTTTGAAATTAATTTGTTACTGGAAATTCATTTGAACCCTTTGTATGTTTAACATTTACTGTTGAAAATCCTGATCTTAACACACCAAGCACCAAACAACGTCAACAATTTAACAGCACCAAGCGGGTTTTCACTACTTACAGCATGGTCAGGCTGAACCCTAAATGATCCCAGAGTCTTCAGACAGGGATGTTGTTACTACTACCTAATGATCACTAGATGGCACAAGACAATTTCGGAAAATGCATTCTTATTTGTTTATCTGTTATTTATTTCCATACTGTAGTTATTGTTGAACATTTGTTGTCTAACATTTCAGTCAATAAGCAAATTAATTTTATTGGCTGTAGGTTGTCGCATGCATTTAGATTGCAGTTGGTTGTCGGACACGCTTAGATTGCAATTGGCCTGACATAAAGATTTTAAAGATAGTCAAAGCAAACATGGACATCATAGTCACCCCAAAAGATTGTTGCATGCTATCAGTCAAATAATGATGGGTTTCACCAATACATTATTATAGGCTAAATGTTTTATTATTTATACACTTGCAGTGCAAAAAATAAAACCCTGCAGATTAAATATAACAAATGATTGAATTATTGAATTATTGAATTATTGAATTATTTTTTTGTCAAGTTTGTCAAGTTAGACCGGTCTTTTCCTAGGTTGCACCTATTTTGGAATTCCTATTGTTCTTCCTGAGTTAACTCTTTTCCCTTTCTTTTACAGGTAAGAAAATACCTTCAATTTACACAACCAAATCAAAGTGGACCACAAGCATTTCCAATCACATTCAAACATATGAACTCAGTATGAAAATAGAAGTATAACACCTTAAACTAAAGTTCAAGTCTAAATGTGAGTTCAATTATTCAGTTCAATGAAGAGTTTCAGTTCGATTCAGTCCAAAAATATACATTAAATTGGTTTCCAATTCAGTTCAAAACAATTCCTGATACTCTTAGGCGAGTCACCGTACGCAAGAGATTTCCTCACTGATGCGATGGAGAAGATGAGTTGAAAGTCTGGGTCTGGCTCACCATCTTGAATCCCATCTGTGCATGTGCACACCTGCACCAATCCTCGCTCCGACCGAGCCTATAACCAAGCAAAAAAACCCTGACCTGAACTGTTTAGTTCTCATAAAATCCCCGTCAGTTCCCGACCAGGTAAATTATGTTTTTCCACAGCAAAATCAACTTTTCTCACTCTTTTCTCAGCTTATTAATCAGTTCTGTCCCTCAGGTCTCTGCCGTAGCGTTACTTAAGTGCTGTATCTAGCGTTACTAGTCGCTTCATTGGGCAGTGACATGAATTTTCTGTCGGCATACTTTTAATCTTTTAAATCTTAAACATTAAATTGTTGTATTCACTTTTTAAAAATGTACTCTGATGAATTAAATTACATTAAATGAATCACTTAACTTCAGCTTTTAAACAATTTATTCTTATTTATGTCATATTTCAATGTGTTACACATTGCTGATACTGGTATTATAGGTATACCTCTGTGTTTCAATGTTGGGAAAATTGTTTAACCAAAGATGTTTGTGAATTGCTAACACTGCAGTTAATAAAATGGTTAGTCAAAGTAATGCATTTTTAACCCACTCAAAAGCCAAGTTTCCACCAAAAGAATCACCTGTTAGCCTAATGAACTTTTCCAAGGCCCATTGGCCCCTCCAGTCCTTTGCTGTTTCCGTTCCTGTAGTGGTCTAAGGTACCACAAAGACTTAGTAAATAGTTTGCGATAGTGTAGAACAGCAGTCCATAAGCTGTGGACCGGTACCGTCCATGGATGGTGGACCATTTGGTAACGGGCGCACAATAAATAATTTTGAGCTTGCATTATTTTCGTTTTATTTATGATCTGAGTCAGAACAATCTTAAATTTTTTTAAAGTACAGGATGTTACATCTTGGTCACGTGAACTCTAAAATTGTACCCACAATCTAGCAAAATAAGTAAGAAACAAGATGTCATTGAAAAGTTTCCTTGCAAAGGGGAAAAGGTTATGTTGTCGACATGATGTTACAAAGATGCTGCTGATAAAGTAACTTATGGGTACATAGTGGATTCACATTTATATTATATTTACAATATACCACCGTTTTTATGCTGGCACTAAAAAGGTTAGGGAACGGTGATGTAGAAGACCTTACAACAATAATGTAATCCGAAGCAACAGGCTTTTTGTGTGACACTGCAACACCAACAACATACCATGGAAGAAATTCAAGCTGTGCTTCTGTTGATTTGAATGTATTTCTTTGCTTTAGAGGTAAGATGACAAACTGTTAATTGCAGACTTATTAGATTGTGAAAGATGGTTGTTGAAATAAGATACTATGTTCACTCTACCAATCATGTTCCACGTCCATGTCCCACCCCCAAAGGTTCTGGCTTTAGAGAAATACCACTTTCCAAGTGAGGGAAAAATATTTAACCTGAAACTTAATTTAGACCCTGTTACCTAACATTATACTTGTATCAATGTTTCTACCATGCTTGTGTTACTTGGTAGCCTTCTAATTTGTACATTCGGAATTCATACTAAAGCATTTGTCAAATAGTTTTTGTCTGAAAATATTCAATTGTTGTGTTGCTATGTTAACGATGTGGCACCCACCTTTGATTGAAGTGACTTTCTTTGGCTCGCATATATGATGCTGAGGTTGAGTCATAGTTTTCAAAGATTTTTGCTACTTTCTAATTTCTCTCACAGATTTTGAAAGTGCAGATTGTGAACTGAAAATCTAGCTATTTACACAAAAGTAGTTCGAGATAAATTTGAATTTTGGTGAACCTGAAATCCTCATGGAGAGATATTCCCCTTCAAAGTTTCCAGACCTTTTTGCACTGTCACCAGGGGTTTGATTGTTTTTGTGTTCATGACAGGGCTTGAAATTAACCTTCATTGGTAGCACCAGCAAAAATGTAGGCATACCCAGATTTTGTGCTTGTGTTAGCTCCCTGTCACTTGACAACAGAGCATGGTGATGAGGAGTTACTGATGACAAATTCAAACCAATCTAATTGGACCATGCTCTGTGAATCAATAAAAAACAACACATTTCTGGATCTCTCAGAATCTTGAATGTTGTCCCTCTATAGACAGACTTGTCAGAAACTATAGTTTGAGTCCAATAATTCAGCTTACATACATAGAATCGAATGTAAATTTTCATTGGTGGTTTTTATTGGCCATTGATTCGTTAGAACTGTGTTTTAATACGTGCAAAAACGCTTTTATTATTTACATTTATCTGCGTAACGAAACATTGTTTATTGTCATTGCCGGTATTATTGTTGCCACTCTACAATACTCTAATATCATAAATGTGCTTATACCGTATACACTTATGTGAATATTCGTATAATTAAATTCATTTACATCATTTTACACATGCGCACGTACAGACTTAGATATTATATGCACCATATTAAACTGTGAGCGACATCTGCTGATAGAAGAGAGAATCGTAGCCTTGAAATGCAGAAAAGAAAATGGCGGAATGGGCACCTGACAGCTAATGGACAATAAGCAGAAGTGAAATAGCCTTAAATGAGCTTTTCCCAGTGGTATTTTAAAGAACTAACATGCATTCAAGGTGATAAAGTGCACATCTATCAAAGGTCTTGAAAGCAAGGTCCTGGAAACAGGGTAGCACGGACTACCACAGATCGAAAAAATATCCTCAACATTGTTAGGCAGATGTTGAAGGACCTCAGCTTAATCATTTTTGGTTCAGAACATTGGAGGGGGAAATTGAGAACTTACTGGTTTGCTATAGTTTAGCTTTGGTTATGTGTTCCTAATATAATAAAGGTGCATCTCAAAAAATTAGAATCTTGTGGAAAAGTTAATTTATTTCAGTAATTCAACTCAAATTGTGAAACTCGTACTAAATAAATTAAATGCACACACTGAAGTAGTTCAAGTTTTTGTTTCTTTCAATTTTAATGATTTTGGCTGTCATTACATGTATTTGCGTTGCACTTGTAAAGACCAAATATGTTTTTGCTGACTTTTTATGATGAATAGCAATTGAACTGCATTTAGATAGCCTTGGTGGCACTCAAAGCGCTTTACATTTTTTGAATCTCATTCACCCATTCACACTCAACTTGGGATTCAATGTGTTGCACTTTGACACATGGCCTGGAAGGGTTTGAGATTGGACTGCCAACCTGTTCTTACCTGCCAACCTTATTCTCTGTCTGGGGACAAGGACTGGAAGTACATGGAAGCACTCTCTTCCAATTTTTGGCACTGGCAACAACTGTTTCCACAAACTACTCCATACCTGCAACAAACACACCAGTAAACACCTGGTAGAAATAAATATAAAGGTTTGTTGGTTGTGGCTCAAGGGGATAAAGGTTGTTATCCCCTTGAGCCACAACCGACAAACCTTTATATACAGCCCTTGTCCCCAGACAGAGAGATCCCTGTCAAACAGGATACTACAAAATTGAAGACTGATCAAATGTTTTATTAGCAGCTATTGGTAAGGATAGCAAGGGTTTAGGTTGGTTGTTCTATGGGCATATGTGAAGCCCTCTGTGACATTACTTGTAGAAAGGGCTTTACAAATCAACTTTAATTTGATTTGATACCCTCAGGTCTTTTTAATATTAACATGTTTGTTTCAGTAATGTGGTTAGTGTTTAAGTTAATTATTGTGTGCTGTAATATTGTAACCCATTTGAGGTATCAAATATAATTTCAAAGAACATCAACATGAAGTTGATCACTTAAACATCACTATATTTAGTGTCCTTGTATGGAATCGCTTTTGGTTTGGAGTCTCTGTGCAAAACATTTTTTTAATTACATTTTCTCATCCCAGAGTCAAGTGAATAGTCGTCTCCAGGACACTGTGAATGAAGAGCTTCATAAGGAATATTCAAGTACTTCTATCACAAAGGAAAGGCACAGCCTGTCCTCTGAATGCTTTCCCTGTGAATCATCTTCAAACTGCATCTCTGGCAGCTGGAATCCAGCTTCTAGCTCAGATCCCACAGACATGGACCATGTTTTCAGTGCCACACTACAACAGCTAAAGCAGCTAGCGGCCAATATGGAACTGGATTCTTCCAGCGCACACCAAGCCATATGTGTTGTTGAAAGTGCTAGGTATGTGTCAATTTTATTTTTCTCTCATTATCTCATAGCATGGTGTTGTCATTTAACACCAGGAGTGCAGAGCCAGTCAAATGACCCATGAGTCTTCTGACAAGGACATAGATACTGACACTTAAAAATCGCCTGGTGGCATTTCTTGCAAAGGCAATGTTGTAAAATGAATGTGCCATTGTATTATAATGAATCTATCATTCATTAATTTGTTAGTTGGTGATTATGTCATTATAATGTGTGTTGTGTAGCCCTTTAACCATTCAATAGAATGCATTTATTGGTTGGTTAAAACATATCATACATTGCATTTTAGACGGAAGTCTATTAATGTTTTGCCGGAATTTGCATTCTTGTCTCCATTAAAAGTACAAACACATAGGGACATTGTAAACATTCCTTTGGCTAAATAGTTATACTGGCAAAGCATATAACGTTTGTGATTTATTGTCAGGACATGGTCCAAGTATTGAAAAAATTAGAGCCAGGCGTTACTTTGGAACTTCAAAGCTACAGGCTAACTTAAAAAAGAAAAGAAAATTTAAATTAAAAATTTAATTAAATGAAACATGATGATTAATTTAACAGCACATGCAAAGCGTTCTGCAAATGTGCAGCAACTATAGAAACAATGCAAAAACAAAAGTACACAAACCCGGAAATCAAATGCAACCAAAAAAATGTTGGAAACAAAAAACAAATTTAAAAAGCTGCTAACAAAAAAAGCTGGTTTCCAGTCTGTTTTCTGTACTGGTTTGTAAGGTAAGGTTTGTAAGCTGTCTCGTAGATTACTTGCATTACTTATATTGTTGTCTTATATATATATATATATATATATATATATATACATATGTATACATATGTACTATAAAAAAGACATTCCGAGTTTTCGGTAAATTGCTGGATTGTTAGATGAATCCCCCATTTATCAATGTCACTAAAGCCATTACATGAACCATCCAAAATCTGGGGAAGTTGGGATGTTTTTAAAAATGGGAATAAAATGCAAACTGAGACTTTCAAATCACCTGAGCCAATGTTTTATTTACGGTAGAACAAGGATAACAAATATTAAAAGAGATCAATTTTACACTTTTATCTGCTAAAGTGCCAAATAAAAAATGTAATGCCTGCTACACATTGCAAAGTTGGCACGGTGGCAACAAATGGCTAAAAAAGCAAGAAATGTGTAAATGATTTAGCTGGGAGAAAAAATAGAAACTATTTAAGATAATCGGTTCTGATTTGCTATTAAAGCATTCTTAGAGGCTGAGCCTCTCAGAAGCTGGACAGAATATGTGAAGAAGTGCGTAAAAAGATCATGGGATATTTTAAAAACAATGTTAGTCAACATAAAATTGCAAAGGCTTTGAAAATCTCATAATCTATACTGCTTAACATAATCAAAAGTTTCAGTGAAACTGGATAAATCACTGCATAAGGGACAAGGCCAAAAGCCTTATTGGATGCACATGGTCTTTGGGCCCTCAGACGACACTGTATCCCTCATCAGCATGATTGTATCAATTACAAAAGACCCAGGAATGCTTCCAGAAATGCTGTCAATCAAGGTACAAGGATGTCCCTGTGGGTGGGATTTTGTTGAATGCAACCAATCTCAAGAGGGTCTGTCCCCAAATTGTCAAATCAGCAGACATCAGCTGAGCGAGCTGAAATTCATTGTGCAAGCAGAATTCCACTCCAGGAGCAGAACCCGGAACAATCTACCAGTGGTGGTTGTGGTCTGTTTGACAAAAAACAGTTCCAAGCTGTCCATCACTTAAGTCAATGATTCCTTGCTAAACTTTCTTTCTTTTTTCATTTTGGTACAACAGATAAGTGTAATTACAAGTGTTGATTAGCTCTGTAGAATCCTGATAATGAAGATGTATTTGAATTATGCGTGTTGGGGCTGAGTGACTTCTAAAACATGCAGGACAGGGGGACCCTGAGGACCAGGGTTGAGAACCACTAGTTTAAAGGAAGATGGGTACCTGAACAGTGTATTATCATTAATCAAATGATGCCAATACTAATGGAATATGCAGTTATTTGACTCTATGGGTAAATCAGAATTGTGAAAGTAAAGTGCAAGTGAAATATATCTAATAAGATTACAAATGAATTACAAGACAAACATGCTGACAAGAAAAAGGAAAACATTAATTAATACATTTTCTACTGCTGATCACTAGTAGGGATTGCAGTGCCACTTGGTCCAGTTATGGGGTCACTGGTGACTGGAGCCTATCCCAGTAACTTCGGACTATAGGCAGGGTACCTCCTGGACTGGGGCCAGCAAGTTGAAAAGGCAAACAAAAAAGTTATTTCTTACCTACCCTAGCATGATTAGAAAAAAATAAATAAAATACTGAGCATTTATGGAACAGAATGAGATTAGAAAAGATAAGTAGATGAATAATCCCCAAAACAATTTTTCACAATCAGACTATAGCTTAGCCCTTGTTGCAATATTAGTTGCATTACTTGCAGCTGCCAAAACAATACATACTGCCCAGGGTGGTGTTATCACATTAAAGATGGCAAACTATATCCTCTATGTCTTCCTGTTTGCTAGCTACATCTATCATTGGACTCCCTGGATCAAGAAAGGTTAGACTAGGGTGTCAATTTGCAGTTATATAGATTTGCCACTAAATCTTTCGCTATTTCCAGATTTATCAAAAAGCTTTGATACTTCACAGGTCAGACATTTTGTCCATCTTCAACAAATTCTGCTATAATGGTATTAAGACCAAGCCTCAAAAAAGTTTGCATTTTGATTTTCTTACTTTCAGTTACAGCCAATCAAAGTTGTCAACAATGCCACCATAAAAGAAGTAAGGTCGTATCTGCAAATCTTTGCTGCGTTTACACCAAACTAGGTATGGAGACTCTGGACTGTCATAAAGGGGTCCATGAAAGGTTGCCAATTGACCTCAGGGAGCACTGCAAGACTCACACGTATGTCTTGGCAATAACTGTTGAGTTATAGAGTAAGTTTATTGTATAGTTATCTGAAGTCATTATTAAATAATATGTATAATGTTCTTTGTTTTGTTAGCACCCTGGCCTACATCAGTCCAGAAGCAATTGTGCCCTGACTGACCCTTCCAGAGTCCATGGACGCCAACATGTGTGGCCTTGTTGGCAGTAGAGACCTCAGCTTGGAAGCTAATGCCATTGCTTACAAGTACTTGAATGATTCTCAGCTTGCTAGGACGTACTCCAGGACCAAGCTCCGCTCAAATGTGACCATGCTCACTAGGCAGCCATCAGGTTATATTAGCCCTTTGGGACTAAACCTGTCCTCTCCCAACAATATGTTCATGACCATACAAAAATAGCTGAAGAGGTATGGACTTATTGAAGAGGAGAGCAGCCAAGAAATTAATGGGAGAATGGATGGTACTGTCATTGTCATGGTTGATCAGGTCCATCAGTTGGAACAAAAACTGGGGTTTGTTCAGAAAAGCTATTTAAATTAGTTTCCCCCCTCCCCTGGTGCTCTCACTTCCCAGTCACACAACATGTGCTTACAAAAGCAACTGTGTGCCAAAAGGTTTTTCAACCATGGTACAAAATGAAGTCAAGAAAGGAGCTGTGCAAAGCAGCTGCCATCTTTTTGTGAAGCATATGAGGGGAGTTCACTGCCAGAAGAAGGGTCAGTTGGAAATTTCTTAGACTTAAGTAGAATACAACAGCTCCCTAAGTTATTTTAGTAATTTTTCAGGATCCACTCCAAAAGCTGTCTTGTTAAGATAATAGGTAGAAGACATCTAAATTGTTGGTCTTCTTTTAGTGTTAAAGATGTATCAAAATTGTAAACAGACTGGTTTGATGTCTCGTTAATTTAATATCTTATTGCCTTGGTGAACTGTTGTTTATTGTTGGCTTTAACAATTCCACATTTCTTGAAAGGTACAATGATTAGGAGTGTATGTCTAATTAGTTGTATTTCTGTATAACATGTACTTTTTAAATATATGTTTCATATCATGCCTATGACAGGGTCTATCCTCAGCAAAATGTTGTTAGGGTTTTGTTGAATAGATTTAGAATCTATCTTAATTTGGTTCATTGGTTTATTTAGTATCAATAATACTTTAAGAAGCAGCAATCTAACTCAACTAAAAACTTCACAGTTGGTATTGGATGTCAAAGGACTTTCTGGTACCATGCTTTGCCAGACTTCATTCTTTCCTATCTACATTTTCCCCTCACCTCCATTTTCAGTTGTTTTGTCCTCTTTCTAGGTGAAAATAGAAAGGACAAGTACTAGTAGAAGGTTTCATTGTCAATTTGAGCTTCTTTGCAAGCCTAGTTTTCTTTTTTTGTAATGGATTTTTTTTTACATATTTGATATCTACATCTGGAATGGGCATCATCAAATGTACTAGTGAAATTATTTGTTTAGGTACAGGTGTATGCTATTTAGTTAATATTTCGTTGTTTTACATGAGTTTCAATGTCCAAGCATTTTATATTAAATGCTGATTTTACTTTACTTACGATTTCATGCTGTGGACCTGTCTTGAGGTTTGATGTGTTTATCAAATCCAATAAAATTATTAACATAAGTATAGCCCTTTTTTACAAGCAATGCTTCATGGCTTAATGTGTGCCCATAGCGCCGCTGCACCTAAACAAACCTGAAACTTCCAGGAAATCTCATTCATAAAGATATTGAAGAAACTTTGTAAGTAGCAATTGAGTTAGGCATCCCCTTATCCAGAAATGGTCAGTGTCACAGAGAGGTGCAGGTACGAATTGAAGCACAACAGTTTAGAGTAGACACTGGTAAATGGTTTTGTGACTGAGAATGTGTTTTGTTTTTGCCTAAAGTGATGTTTTTGACAAATGGGTTTGAGCCTCTAATAATCTTGGCCAGAGAAAGTGGTTTAGAGTTATAGCAATTGTGAAAAAATGTTTTGTACATTTTGGTTGTGTTAACATGGGGTTTGGGTTAGGGAAGCTGGGCAAACTTGGGCAGATCAATAGAAATTCTGAGATCTCATGGCACGAGGTCTGTCATCAACCACTGATAAATCAACAATAATCAAAGAGTGTAAATCATTACTATCTTATGCTCATACATTTATTTGATTGATTCAAAAAAATTGATTTTTCATGACTAAACCCAGAGGTGGCCAATTGATGCTCAGGACCATGCATGCTCGAAGATGGTCTCCCTACAGCCTGTTTCTCAGGTCTGTCTTCACCTACTAATATAAATGACAAAAATGGGTAGGATGTGTGAAATGGAGCAATAAAAATCTCTGATTACATTTGGTTATTTAGAACAATTCACAGTAAGTACAAGGACAGTCCCCCATGGCAAGTAGGGTGAAGTGCATTGCCGAAGGACAAAACATAATTTGGCACGGCCAAATTGAACTGGCAACCATCTCATTGCTAGCCTGACTCTATAACCGCTCAGCCATCTGACCCGTGATTTAAAGAATCATTAAAAGCCTTACACTATTTAAGCATCTTACCTGATTTGAAGCAGAGAAGTCCCACTCACAGTTTACATTGAAGAAGAATACTGTGAGGTCACACTTAAAAGACTGCCATTTTTTCTACACCAAATGTTCAGGCTCCTGCAGGAATGTTTTGGAAAGGGTTTTCTGATTCCCTATACTATGGCATCCTGAGGATGGGATCAACCTCTACAACCCAGAGGAGCAATGCCACACCTATCGTTTCTCTCCCAACAAAGAGGTGGTGCAGAGAAATGGCCAAACCTTGACAGTATTCTGCTAACCATGGCAAAGGAATTTGCCAATAACAGATGGTTATTATGGTTAAAAAACACTTGGACAGGCATGGCTGATGTCTGTCTATGAGAAGATCCCTAGTTTGACACTAAATTATTCATTTGCTTGACACATTTCACCAAGGACAGTTTTGAAAACCTGGGACAATTTAAAACACGAATTGCTATGAAACTGTTGCTAAAAAAAAAGCAGTGCTGTTTGACCGGGTACTCATCTAATGACTTGGAGGGTGCCTTCAGAATGACATTTTTGCCATCAAGTGCTCCACAGCAGAGTGGGAAGTTCCAGCGCTAATGGAAGTCCTTCACAATGGACCTCCAGTTGTCTGTGGAGGGCACTTCCCCACCAGGCAGTCCCAGATGAGAAAACAGCTAATTTCCAAGATGTACCATTCCTTCGGTTGCATTAGGGCACATAAAATAGCACCTGGGCCATTTTCTGCTCAAGCAAGTGTACATACCCTATCTGGAGTCCTTAAAGAACACTGTGCTGTGAAATAGCCTAAAAACCCAGTGCGTGACCCCTTTAAACCCCAAATTTAGTTTGTGTCCAAAACGATATATTTAACCTTGTATAGATGACAAAAATGGACACATATGCATCCTCTGTAGATAACTATAACTTACAGATATGAGCGGTTGACACCAAAAATTTAAATAAAAATGAACCTACTCTTTGACCTGAACCAGAGGTTTTTCACTGAAAGACCCAGTGAATCACCCCTTTAGGATAATTGGAACATAAATTAGGATTGTCCAAAAATGGAAATAGGCCTGAAATCTGCCTGATTATCTAGTGGTTTGCATCCAGTTGAACCCAAGTGCGGTCTTAACATTCTGCATACTCCCCCTGTCCTAGGGGTCAAAAAGGACCCACCTTCAACCCTGAAATAAAGCAGGTTTATTAAATGTACACCCAGTGTTGGGCACTAAATGAATCAGAAACCCTTAGTTTTATCGGAATCAATCAAGCACACTGTTACGTCCCCAGAGTTCTGGATTGAACATTGCCATGCAATGTGGCTTATGTGACTGTCCCGGCGGTTGATGGGTGGTTCAACAGCTGATTGGGACCTGGAACTTCGCCCACTCGTCAGTGGCTACAGCTGGCTGGGCTCTTTAAAAGGCCTAGTTTTTGATCAGTTCTCTCTCTCTGTTCCTGCTGTTGGT